>JASWHU010000095.1:0-568262 GCA_030819815.1 Strix occidentalis | reverse complement strand
GCATAAATAAGAGGCTTTGAAGGCTGGAGTCAATGCTCTGGACTCTACAAACGAAGCCTTGGAACCTAAAATTCAAGCTTTGGACACTAAATGATGGCTTTGGAGCAAGGACATGAGGGTTCGTTTCAAAAAATGAGCGTGTCGAGCATAAAACTCATAATTTGAGCATAACAATGAGGGATTGAACCCTAAGAATGAGAGTTTGGTGCATAAATAAGAGGCTTTGAAGGCTGGAGTCAATGCTCTGGACTCTACAAACGAAGCCTTGGAACCTAAAATTCAAGCTTTGTCCCCTAAAGAATGTGTTTGGAGCAAGGAGATGAGGGTTCGACCCAAAAAATGAGCATGTCGAACATGAAAATGATAAGTCAAGCCTAAAATGAGGGATTGAACCCTAAGATTGCAAGTTTGGTGCATAAATAAGAGGCTTTCAAGCCTGGAGTCAATGCTCTGGACTCTACAAATGAATCCTTGGAACCTAAAATTCAAGCTTAGGGCACTAAACAATGTATTTGGAACAATGAGATGAATGTTTGACCCAAAAAATGAGCACGTTGAGCATAAAAATCATAAGTCAAGTGTAAAAATGAGGGTTTGAAGCCTAAGAATGAGAGTTTGGTGGATAAATATGAGGCTTTCAAGGCTGGAGTCAATGCTCTGGACTCTACAAACGAAGCCTTGGAACCTAAAATTCAAGCTTTGTCCCTTAAAGAATGTGTTTGGAGCAAGGAGATGAGGGTTCGACCGAAAAAATGAGCACGTCCAGCATAAAACTCATAATTTGAGTATAACAATGAGGGTTTGAAGCCTAAGAATGAGAGTTTGGTGCATAAATAAGAGGCTTTGAAGGCTGGAGTCAATGCTCTGGACTCTACAAACGAAGCCTTGGAACCTAAAATTCCAGCTTTGGACACTAAATGATGGCTTTGGAGCAAGGACATGAGGGTTCGACCCAAAAAATGAGCGTGTCGAGCATAAAACTCATAATTTGAGCATAACAATGAGGGAATGAACCCTAAGAATGAGAGTTTGGTGCATAAATAAGAGGCTTTGAAGGCTGGAGTCAATGCTCTGGACTCTACAAACGAAGCCTTGAAACCTAAAATTCAAGCTTTGTCCCCTAAAGAATGTGTTTGGAGCAAGGAGATGAGGGTTCGACCCAAAAAATGAGCATGTCGAACATGAAAATGATAAGTCAAGCCTAAAATGAGGGATTGAACCCTAAGATTGCAAGTTTGGTGCATAAATAAGAGGCTTTCAAGCCTGGAGTCAATGCTCTGGACTCTACAAATGAATCCTTGGAACCTAAAATTCAAGCTTAGGGCACTAAACAATGTATTTGGAACAATGAGATGAATGTTTGACCCAAAAAATGAGCACGTCGAGCATAAAAATCATAAGTCAAGTGTAAAAATGAGGGTTTGAAGCCTAAGAATGAGAGTTTGGTGGATAAATATGAGGCTTTCAAGGCTGGAGTCAATGCTCTGGACTCTACAAACGAAGCCTTGGAACCTAAAATTCAAGCTTTGTCCCCTAAACGATGGCTTTGGAGCAAGGACATGAGGGTTCGACCCAAAAAATGAGCACGTCGAGCATAAAACTCATAATTCGAGCATAACAATGAGGGATTGAACCCTAAGAATGCAAGTTTGGTGCATAAATAAGAGGCTTTGAAGGCTGGAGTCAATGCTCTGGACTCTACAAACGAAGCCTTGGAACCTAAAATTCAAGCTTTGTCCCCTAAACGATGTATTTGGACCAAGGAGATGAGGGTTCGACCCAAAAAATGAGCATGTCGGGCATGAAAATCATAGAGCATAACAATGAGGGTTTGAAGCCTAAGAGTGAGAGTTTGGTGCATAAATAAGAGGCTTTGAAGGCTGGAGTCAATGCTCTGGACTCTACAAACGAAGCCTTGGAACCTAAAATTCAAGCTTTGTCCCCTAAACGATGTATTTGGAGCAAGGAGATGACGGTTCGACCCAAAAAATGAGCATGTCGAGCATAAAAATGATAATTCAAGGCAAAAATGAGGGATTGAACCCTAAGAATGCAAGTTTGGTGCATAAATAAGAGGCTTTGAAGGCTGGAGTCAATGCTCTGGACTCTACAAATGAATCCTTGGAACCTAAAATTCAATCTTAGGGCACTAAACAATGTATTTGGAACAATGAGATGAATGTTCGACCCAAAAAATGAGCACGTTGAGCATAAAAATCATAGGTCAAGCGTAAAAATGAGGGTTTGAAGCCTAAGAATGAGATTTTGGTGCATAAATAAGAGGCTTTCAAGGCTGGAGTCAATGCTCTGGACTCTACAAACGAAGCCTTGGAACCTAAAATTCCAGCTTTGGACACTAAATGATGGCTTTGGAGCAAGGACATGAGGGTTCGACCCAAAAAATGAGTGTGTCGAGCATAAAACTCATAATTTGAGCATAACAATGAGGGAATGAACCCTAAGAATGAGAGTTTGGTGCATAAATAAGAGGCTTTGAAGGCTGGAGTCAATGCTCTGGACTCTACAAACGAAGCCTTGAAACCTAAAATTCAAGCTTTGTCCCCTAAAGAATGTGTTTGGAGCAAGGAGATGAGGGTTCGACCCAAAAAATGAGCATGTCGAACATGAAAATGATAAGTCAAGCCTAAAATGAGGGATTGAACCCTAAGATTGCAAGTTTGGTGCATAAATAAGAGGCTTTCAAGCCTGGAGTCAATGCTCTGGACTCTACAAATGAATCCTTGGAACCTAAAATTCAAGCTTAGGGCACTAAACAATGTATTTGGAACAATGAGATGAATGTTTGACCCAAAAAATGAGCACGTTGAGCATAAAAATCATAAGTCAAGTGTAAAAATGAGGGTTTGAAGCCTAAGAATGAGAGTTTGGTGGATAAATATGAGGCTTTCAAGGCTGGAGTCAATGCTCTGGACTCTACAAACGAAGCCTTGGAACCTAAAATTCAAGCTTTGTCCCTTAAAGAATGTGTTTGGAGCAAGGAGATGAGGGTTCGACCGAAAAAATGAGCACGTCCAGCATAAAACTCATAATTTGAGTATAACAATGAGGGTTTGAAGCCTAAGAATGAGAGTTTGGTGCATAAATAAGAGGCTTTGAAGGCTGGAGTCAATGCTCTGGACTCTACAAACGAAGCCTTGGAACCTAAAATTCAAGCTTTGGACACTAAATGATGGCTTTGGAGCAAGGACATGAGGGTTCGTTTCAAAAAATGAGCCTGTCGAGCATAAAACTCATAATTTGAGCATAACAATGAGGGATTGAACCCTAAGAATGAGAGTTTGGTGCATAAATAAGAGGCTTTGAAGGCTGGAGTCAATGCTCTGGACTCTACAAACGAAGCCTTGAAACCTAAAATTCAAGCTTTGTCCCCTAAAGAATGTGTTTGGAGCAAGGAGATGAGGGTTCGACCCAAAAAATGAGCATGTCGAACATGAAAATGATAAGTCAAGCCTAAAATGAGGGATTGAACCCTAAGATTGCAAGTTTGGTGCATAAATAAGAGGCTTTCAAGCCTGGAGTCAATGCTCTGGACTCTACAAATGAAGCCTTGGAACCTAAAATTCAAGCTTAGGGCACTAAACAATGTATTTGGAACAATGAGATGAATGTTTGACCCAAAAAATGAGCACGTTGAGCATAAAAATCATAAGTCAAGTGTAAAAATGAGGGTTTGAAGCCTAAGAATGAGAGTTTGGTGGATAAATATGAGGCTTTCAAGGCTGGAGTCAATGCTCTGGACTCTACAAACGAAGCCTTGGAACCTAAGATTCAAGCTTTGTCCCTTAAAGAATGTGTTTGGAGCAAGGAGATGAGGGTTCGACCCAAAAAATGAGCATGTCGGGCATGAAAATGATAAGTCAAGCCTAAAATGAGGGATTGAACCCTAAGATTGCAAGTTTGGTGCATAAATAAGAGGCTTTCAAGCCTGGAGTCAATGCTCTGGACTCTACAAACGAAGCCTTGGAACCTAAAATTCAAGCTTTGTCCACTAAATGATGTATTTGGAGCAAGGACATGAGGGTTCGACCCAAAAAATGAGGCTGTCGAGCATAAAAATCATAGAGCATAACAATGAGGGTTTGAAGCCTAAGAATGAGAGTTTGGTGCATAAATAAGAGGCTTTGAAGGCTGGAGTCAATGCTCTGGACTCTACAAACGAAGCCTTGGAACCTAAAATTCAAGCTTAGGGCACTAAACAATGCATTTGGAACAATGAGATGAATGTTCGAACCAAAAAATGAGCACGTTGAGCATAAAAATCATAAGTCAAGCGTAAAAATGAGGGTTTGAAGCCTAAGAATGAGAGTTTGGTGCATAAATAAGAGGCTTTGAAGGCTGGAGTCAATGCTCTGGACTCTACAAACGAAGCCTTGGAACCTAAAATTCAAGCTTTGGGCACTAAACGATGTATTTGGAGCAAGGACATGAGGGTTCGAGCCAAAAAATGAGCAGGTCGAGCATAAAACGCATAATTCGAGCATAACAATGAGGGTTTGAAGCCTAAGAATGAGAGTTTGGTGCATAAATAAGAGGCTTTCAAGCCTGGAGTCAATGCTCTGGACTCTACAAACGAAGCCTTGGAACCTAAAATTCAAGCTTTGTCCCCTAAACGATGTATTTGGAGCAAGGACATGAGGGTTCGAGTCAAAAAATGAGCACGTCGAGCATAAAACTCATAATTTGAGCATAACAATGAGGGTTTGAACCCTAAGAATGAGAGTTTGGTGCATAAATAAGAGGCTTTCAAGCCTGGAGTCAATGCTCTGGACTCTACAAATGAATCCTTGGAACCTAAAATTCAAGCTTAGGGCACTAAACAATGTATTTGGAACAATGAGATGAATGTTTGACCCAAAAAATGAGCACGTTGAGCATAAAAATCATAAGTCAAGTGTAAAAATGAGGGTTTGAAGCCTAAGAATGAGAGTTTGGTGGATAAATATGAGGCTTTCAAGGCTGGAGTCAATGCTCTGGACTCTACAAACGAAGCCTTGGAACCTAAAATTCAAGCTTTGTCCCTTAAAGAATGTGTTTGGAGCAAGGAGATGAGGGTTCGACCCAAAAAATGAGCACGTCCAGCATAAAACTCATAATTTGAGTATAACAATGAGGGTTTGAAGCCTAAGAATGAGAGTTTGGTGCATAAATAAGAGGCTTTGAAGGCTGGAGTCAATGCTCTGGACTCTACAAACGAAGCCTTGGAACCTAAAATTCCAGCTTTGGACACTAAATGATGGCTTTGGAGCAAGGACATGAGGGTTCGTTTCAAAAAATGAGCGTGTCGAGCATAAAACTCATAATTTGAGCATAACAATGAGGGATTGAACCCTAAGAATGAGAGTTTGGTGCATAAATAAGAGGCTTTGCAGGCTGGAGTCAATGCTCTGGACTCTACAAACGAAGCCTTGAAACCTAAAATTCAAGCTTTGTCCCCTAAAGAATGTGTTTGGAGCAAGGAGATGAGGGTTCGACCCAAAAAATGAGCATGTCGAACATGAAAATGATAAGTCAAGCCTAAAATGAGGGATTGAACCCTAAGATTGCAAGTTTGGTGCATAAATAAGAGGCTTTCAAGCCTGGAGTCAATGCTCTGGACTCTACAAATGAATCCTTGGAACCTAAAATTCAAGCTTAGGGCACTAAACAATGTATTTGGAACAATGAGATGAATGTTTGACCCAAAAAATGAGCACGTTGAGCATAAAAATCATAAGTCAAGTGTAAAAATGAGGGTTTGAAGCCTAAGAATGAGAGTTTGGTGGATAAATATGAGGCTTTCAAGGCTGGAGTCAATGCTCTGGACTCTACAAACGAAGCCTTGGAATCTAAAATTCAAGCTTTGTCCCTTAAAGAATGTGTTTGGAGCAAGGAGATGAGGGTTCGACCCAAAAAATGAGCGTGTCGAGCATAAAACTCATAATTTGAGCATAACAATGAGGGATTGAACCCTAAGAATGAGAGTTTGGTGCATAAATAAGAGGCTTTGCAGGCTGGAGTCAATGCTCTGGACTCTACAAACGAAGCCTTGAAACCTAAAATTCAAGCTTTGTCCCCTAAAGAATGTGTTTGGAGCAAGGAGATGAGGGTTCGACCCAAAAAATGAGCATGTCGAACATGAAAATGATAAGTCAAGCCTAAAATGAGGGATTGAACCCTAAGATTGCAAGTTTGGTGCATAAATAAGAGGCTTTCAAGCCTGGAGTCAATGCTCTGGACTCTACAAATGAATCCTTGGAACCTAAAATTCAAGCTTAGGGCACTAAACAATGTATTTGGAACAATGAGATGAATGTGTGACCCAAAAAATGAGCATGTCGAGCATAAAAATCATAAGTCAAGTGTAAAAATGAGGGTTTGAAGCCTAAGAATGAGAGTTTGGTGGATAAATATGAGGCTTTCAAGGCTGGAGTCAATGCTCTGGACTCTACAAACGAAGCCTTGGAACCTAAAATTCAAGCTTTGTCCCCTAAACGATGGCTTTGGAGCAAGGAGATGAGGGTTCGACCCAAAAAATGAGCACGTCGAGCATAAAACTCATAATTCGAGCATAACAATGAGGGATTGAACCCTAAGAATGCAAGTTTGGTGCATAAATAAGAGGCTTTGAAGGCTGGAGTCAATGCTCTGGACTCTACAAACGAAGCCTTGGAACCTAAAATTCAAGCTTTGTCCCCTAAACGATGTATTTGGACCAAGGAGATGAGGGTTCGACCCAAAAAATGAGCATGTCGGGCATGAAAATCATAGAGCATAACAATGAGGGTTTGAAGCCTAAGAGTGAGAGTTTGGTGCATAAATAAGAGGCTTTGAAGGCTGGAGTCAATGCTCTGGACTCTACAAACGAAGCCTTGGAACCTAAAATTCAAGCTTTGTCCCCTAAACGATGTATTTGGAGCAAGGAGATGACGGTTCGACCCAAAAAATGAGCATGTCGAGCATAAAAATGATAATTCAAGGCAAAAATGAGGGATTGAACCCTAAGAATGCAAGTTTGGTGCATAAATAAGAGGCTTTGAAGGCTGGAGTCAATGCTCTGGACTCTACAAATGAATCCTTGGAACCTAAAATTCAATCTTAGGGCACTAAACAATGTATTTGGAACAATGAGATGAATGTTCGACCCAAAAAATGAGCACGTTGAGCATAAAAATCATAGGTCAAGCGTAAAAATGAGGGTTTGAAGCCTAAGAATGAGATTTTGGTGCATAAATAAGAGGCTTTCAAGGCTGGAGTCAATGCTCTGGACTCTACAAACGAAGCCTTGGAACCTAAAATTCCAGCTTTGGACACTAAATGATGGCTTTGGAGCAAGGACATGAGGGTTCGACCCAAAAAATGAGTGTGTCGAGCATAAAACTCATAATTTGAGCATAACAATGAGGGAATGAACCCTAAGAATGAGAGTTTGGTGCATAAATAAGAGGCTTTGAAGGCTGGAGTCAATGCTCTGGACTCTACAAACGAAGCCTTGAAACCTAAAATTCAAGCTTTGTCCCCTAAAGAATGTGTTTGGAGCAAGGAGATGAGGGTTCGACCCAAAAAATGAGCATGTCGAACATGAAAATGATAAGTCAAGCCTAAAATGAGGGATTGAACCCTAAGATTGCAAGTTTGGTGCATAAATAAGAGGCTTTGAAGGCTGGAGTCAATGCTCTGGACTCTACAAATGAATCCTTGGAACCTAAAATTCAAGCTTAGGGCACTAAACAATGTATTTGGAACAATGAGATGAATGTTTGACCCAAAAAATGAGCACGTTGAGCATAAAAATCATAAGTCAAGTGTAAAAATGAGGGTTTGAAGCCTAAGAATGAGAGTTTGGTGGATAAATATGAGGCTTTCAAGGCTGGAGTCAATGCTCTGGACTCTACAAACGAAGCCTTGGAACCTAAAATTCAAGCTTTGTCCCTTAAAGAATGTGTTTGGAGCAAGGAGATGAGGGTTCGACCGAAAAAATGAGCACGTCCAGCATAAAACTCATAATTTGAGTATAACAATGAGGGTTTGAAGCCTAAGAATGAGAGTTTGGTGCATAAATAAGAGGCTTTGAAGGCTGGAGTCAATGCTCTGGACTCTACAAACGAAGCCTTGGAACCTAAAATTCCAGCTTTGGACACTAAATGATGGCTTTGGAGCAAGGACATGAGGGTTCGTTTCAAAAAATGAGCGTGTCGAGCATAAAACTCATAATTTGAGCATAACAATGAGGGAATGAACCCTAAGAATGAGAGTTTGGTGCATAAATAAGAGGCTTTGAAGGCTGGAGTCAATGCTCTGGACTCTACAAACGAAGCCTTGAAACCTAAAATTCAAGCTTTGTCCCCTAAAGAATGTGTTTGGAGCAAGGAGATGAGGGTTCGACCCAAAAAATGAGCATGTCGAACATGAAAATGATAAGTCAAGCCTAAAATGAGGGATTGAACCCTAAGATTGCAAGTTTGGTGCATAAATAAGAGGCTTTCAAGCCTGGAGTCAATGCTCTGGACTCTACAAATGAATCCTTGGAACCTAAAATTCAAGCTTAGGGCACTAAACAATGTATTTGGAACAATGAGATGAATGTTTGACCCAAAAAATGAGCACGTTGAGCATAAAAATCATAAGTCAAGTGTAAAAATGAGGGTTTGAAGCCTAAGAATGAGAGTTTGGTGGATAAATATGAGGCTTTCAAGGCTGGAGTCAATGCTCTGGACTCTACAAACGAAGCCTTGGAACCTAAGATTCAAGCTTTGTCCCTTAAAGAATGTGTTTGGAGCAAGGAGATGAGGGTTCGACCCAAAAAATGAGCATGTCGGGCATGAAAATGATAAGTCAAGCCTAAAATGAGGGATTGAACCCTAAGATTGCAAGTTTGGTGCATAAATAAGAGGCTTTCAAGCCTGGAGTCAATGCTCTGGACTCTACAAACGAAGCCTTGGAACCTAAAATTCAAGCTTTGTCCACTAAATGATGTATTTGGAGCAAGGACATGAGGGTTCGACCCAAAAAATGAGGCTGTCGAGCATAAAAATCATAGAGCATAACAATGAGGGTTTGAAGCCTAAGAATGAGAGTTTGGTGCATAAATAAGAGGCTTTGAAGGCTGGAGTCAATGCTCTGGACTCTACAAACGAAGCCTTGGAACCTAAAATTCAAGCTTAGGGCACTAAACAATGTATTTGGAACAATGAGATGAATGTTCGAACCAAAAAATGAGCACGTTGAGCATAAAAATCATAAGTCAAGCGTAAAAATGAGGGTTTGAAGCCTAAGAATGAGAGTTTGGTGCATAAATAAGAGGCTTTGAAGGCTGGAGTCAATGCTCTGGACTCTACAAACGAAGCCTTGGAACCTAAAATTCAAGCTTTGGGCACTAAACGATGTATTTGGAGCAAGGACATGAGGGTTCGACCCAAAAAATGAGCACGTCGAGCATAAAACGCATAATTCGAGCATAACAATGAGGGTTTGAAGCCTAAGAATGAGAGTTTGGTGCATAAATAAGAGGCTTTCAAGCCTGGAGTCAATGCTCTGGACTCTACAAACGAAGCCTTGGAACCTAAAATTCAAGCTTTGTCCCCTAAACGATGGCTTTGGAGCAAGGACATGAGGGTTCGACCCAAAAAATGAGCACGTCGAGCATAAAACTCATAATTCGAGCATAACAATGAGGGTTTGAACCCTAAGAATGAGAGTTTGGTGCATAAATAAGAGGCTTTCAAGCCTGGAGTCAATGCTCTGGACTCTACAAACGAAGCCTTGGAACCTAAAATTCAAGCTTTGTCGCCTAAAGAATGTGTTTGGAGCAAGGAGATGACGGTTCGACCCAAAAAATGAGCATGTCGAACATGAAAATGATAAGTCAAGGCAAAAATGAGGGATTGAACCCTAAGAATGCAAGTTTGGTGCATAAATAAGAGGCTTTGAAGGCTGGAGTCAATGCTCTGGACTCTACAAACGAAGCCTTGGAACCTAAAATTCAAGCTTTGTCCCCTAAACGATGTATTTGGACCAAGGAGATGAGGGTTCGACCCAAAAAATGAGCATGTCGGGCATGAAAATCATAGAGCATAACAATGAGGGTTTGAAGCCTAAGAGTGAGAGTTTGGTGCATAAATAAGAGGCTTTCAAGCCTGGAGTCAATGCTCTGGACTCTACAAACGAAGCCTTGGAACCTAAAATTCAAGCTTTGTCCCCTAAACGATGTATTTGGAGCAAGGAGATGAGGGTTCGACCCAAAAAATGAGCACGTCCAGCATAAAACTCATAATTTGAGTATAACAATGAGGGTTTGAAGCCTAAGAATGAGAGTTTGGTGCATAAATAAGAGGCTTTCAAGCCTGGAGTCAATGCTCTGGACTCTACAAATGAATCCTTGGAACCTAAAATTCAAGCTTAGGGCACTAAACAATGTATTTGGAACAATGAGATGAATGTTCGACCCAAAAAATGAGCACGTTGAGCATAAAAATCATAAGTCAAGTGTAAAAATGAGGGTTTGAAGCCTACGAATGAGAGTTTGGTGGATAAATATGAGGCTTTCAAGGCTGGAGTCAATGCTCTGGACTCTACAAACGAAGCCTTGAAACCTAAAATTCAAGCTTTGTCCCCTAAAGAATGTGTTTGGAGCAAGGAGATGAGGGTTCGACCCAAAAAATGAGCATGTCGAACATGAAAATGATAAGTCAAGCCTAAAATGAGGGATTGAACCCTAAGATTGCAAGTTTGGTGCATAAATAAGAGGCTTTCAAGCCTGGAGTCAATGCTCTGGACTCTACAAATGAATCCTTGGAACCTAAAATTCAAGCTTAGGGCACTAAACAATGTATTTGGAACAATGAGATGAATGTTCGACCCAAAAAATGAGCACGTTGAGCATAAAAATCATAAGTCAAGTGTAAAAATGAGGGTTTGAAGCCTACGAATGAGAGTTTGGTGGATAAATATGAGGCTTTCAAGGCTGGAGTCAATGCTCTGGACTCTACAAACGAAGCCTTGGAACCTAAAATTCAAGCTTTGTCCCTTAAAGAATGTGTTTGGAGCAAGGAGATGAGGGTTCGACCCAAAAAATGAGCATGTCGGGCATGAAAATGATAAGTCAAGCCTAAAATGAGGGATTGAACCCTAAGAATGAGAGTTTGGTGCATAAATAAGAGGCTTTCAAGGCTGGAGTCAATGCTCTGGACTCTACAAACGAAGCCTTGAAACCTAAAATTCAAGCTTTGTCCACTAAATGATGTATTTGGAGCAAGGACATGAGGGTTCGACCCAAAAAATGAGCATGTCGAACATGAAAATGATAAGTCAAGCCTAAAATGAGGGATTGAACCCTAAGATTGCAAGTTTGGTGCATAAATAAGAGGCTTTCAAGCCTGGAGTCAATGCTCTGGACTCTACAAATGAATCCTTGGAACCTAAAATTCAAGCTTAGGGCACTAAACAATGTATTTCGAACAATGAGATGAATGTTTGACCCAAAAAATGAGCACGTCGAGCATAAAAATCATAGGTCAAGCGTAAAAATGAGGGTTTGAAGCCTAAGAATGAGAGTTTGGTGGATAAATATGAGGCTTTCAAGGCTGGAGTCAATGCTCTGGACTCTACAAACGAAGCCTTGGAACCTAAAATTCAAGCTTTGTCCCCTAAACGATGGCTTTGGAGCAAGGACATGAGGGTTCGACCCAAAAAATGAGCACGTCGAGCATAAAACTCATAATTCGAGCATAACAATGAGGGATTGAACCCTAAGAATGCAAGTTTGGTGCATAAATAAGAGGCTTTGAAGGCTGGAGTCAATGCTCTGGACTCTACAAACGAAGCCTTGGAACCTAAAATTCAAGCTTTGTCCCCTAAACGATGTATTTGGACCAAGGAGATGAGGGTTCGACCCAAAAAATGAGCATGTCGGGCATGAAAATCATAGAGCATAACAATGAGGGTTTGAAGCCTAAGAGTGAGAGTTTGGTGCATAAATAAGAGGCTTTCAAGCCTGGAGTCAATGCTCTGGACTCTACAAACGAAGCCTTGGAACCTAAAATTCAAGCTTTGTCCCCTAAACGATGTATTTGGAGCAAGGAGATGACCGTTCGACCCAAAAAATGAGCATGTCGAGCATAAAAATGATAATTCAAGGCAAAAATGAGGGATTGAACCCTAAGAATGCAAGTTTGGTGCATAAATAAGAGGCTTTGAAGGCTGGAGTCAATGCTCTGGACTCTACAAATGAATCCTTGGAACCTAAAATTCAATCTTAGGGCACTAAACAATGTATTTGGAACAATGAGATGAATGTTCGACCCAAAAAATGAGCACGTTGAGCATAAAAATCATAGGTCAAGCGTAAAAATGAGGGTTTGAAGCCTAAGAATGAGATTTTGGTGCATAAATAAGAGGCTTTCAAGGCTGGAGTCAATGCTCTGGACTCTACAAACGAAGCCTTGGAACCTAAAATTCCAGCTTTGGACACTAAATGATGGCTTTGGAGCAAGGACATGTGGGTTCGACCCAAAAAATGAGCGTGTCGAGCATAAAACTCATAATTTGAGCATAACAATGAGGGAATGAACCCTAAGAATGAGAGTTTGGTGCATAAATAAGAGGCTTTGAAGGCTGGAGTCAATGCTCTGGACTCTACAAACGAAGCCTTGAAACCTAAAATTCAAGCTTTGTCCCCTAAAGAATGTGTTTGGAGCAAGGAGATGAGGGTTCGACCCAAAAAATGAGCATGTCGAACATGAAAATGATAAGTCAAGCCTAAAATGAGGGATTGAACCCTAAGATTGCAAGTTTGGTGCATAAATAAGAGGCTTTCAAGCCTGGAGTCAATGCTCTGGACTCTACAAATGAATCCTTGGAACCTAAAATTCAATCTTAGGGCACTAAACAATGTATTTGGAACAATGAGATGAATGTTTGACCCAAAAAATGAGCACGTTGAGCATAAAAATCATAAGTCAAGTGTAAAAATGAGGGTTTGAAGCCTAAGAATGAGAGTTTGGTGGATAAATATGAGGCTTTCAAGGCTGGAGTCAATGCTCTGGACTCTACAAACGAAGCCTTGGAACCTAAAATTCAAGCTTTGTCCCTTAAAGAATGTGTTTGGAGCAAGGAGATGAGGGTTCGACCGAAAAAATGAGCACGTCCAGCATAAAACTCATAATTTGAGTATAACAATGAGGGTTTGAAGCCTAAGAATGAGAGTTTGGTGCATAAATAAGAGGCTTTGAAGGCTGGAGTCAATGCTCTGGACTCTACAAACGAAGCCTTGGAACCTAAAATTCAAGCTTTGGACACTAAATGATGGCTTTGGAGCAAGGACATGAGGGTTCGTTTCAAAAAATGAGCGTGTCGAGCATAAAACTCATAATTTGAGCATAACAATGAGGGATTGAACCCTAAGAATGAGAGTTTGGTGCATAAATAAGAGGCTTTCAAGCCTGGAGTCAATGCTCTGGACTCTACAAACGAAGCCTTGGAACCTAAAATTCAAGCTTTGTCCCCTAAAGAATGTGTTTGGAGCAAGGAGATGAGGGTTCGACCCAAAAAATGAGCATGTCGAACATGAAAATGATAAGTCAAGCCTAAAATGAGGGATTGAACCCTAAGATTGCAAGTTTGGTGCATAAATAAGAGGCTTTCAAGCCTGGAGTCAATGCTCTGGACTCTACAAATGAATCCTTGGAACCTAAAATTCAAGCTTAGGGCACTAAACAATGTATTTGGAACAATGAGATGAATGTTTGACCCAAAAAATGAGCACGTTGAGCATAAAAATCATAAGTCAAGTGTAAAAATGAGGGTTTGAAGCCTAAGAATGAGAGTTTGGTGGATAAATATGAGGCTTTCAAGGCTGGAGTCAATGCTCTGGACTCTACAAACGAAGCCTTGGAACCTAAAATTCAAGCTTTGTCCCTTAAAGAATGTGTTTGGAGCAAGGAGATGAGGGTTCGACCCAAAAAATGAGCATGTCGGGCATGAAAATGATAAGTCAAGCCTAAAATGAGGGATTGAACCCTAAGAATAAGAGTTTGGTGCATAAATAAGAGGCTTTCAAGCCTGGAGTCAATCCTCTGGACTCTACAAACGAAGCCTTGGAACCTAAAATTCAAGCTTTGTCCACTAAATGATGTATTTGGAGCAAGGACATGAGGGTTCGACCCAAAAAATGAGCATGTCGAACATGAAAATGATAAGTCAAGCCTAAAATGAGGGATTGAACCCTAAGATTGCAAGTTTGGTGCATAAATAAGAGGCTTTCAAGCCTGGAGTCAATGCTCTGGACTCTACAAATGAATCCTTGGAACCTAAAATTCAAGCTTAGGGCACTAAACAATGTATTTGGAACAATGAGATGAATGTTTGACCCAAAAAATGAGCACGTCGAGCATAAAAATCATAAGTCAAGTGTAAAAATGAGGGTTTGAAGCCTAAGAATGAGAGTTTGGTGGATAAATATGAGGGTTTCAAGGCTGGAGTCAATGCTCTGGACTCTACAAACGAAGCCTTGGAACCTAAAATTCAAGCTTTGTCCCCTAAACGATGGCTTTGGAGCAAGGAGATGAGGGTTCGACCCAAAAAATGAGCATGTCGAACATGAAAATGATAAGTCAAGCCTAAAATGAGGGATTGAACCCTAAGATTGCAAGTTTGGTGCATAAATAAGAGGCTTTGAAGGCTGGAGTCAATGCTCTGGACTCTACAAATGAATCCTTGGAACCTAAAATTCAAGCTTTGTCCCCTAAACGATGTATTTGGACCAAGGAGATGAGGGTTCGACCCAAAAAATGAGCATGTCGGGCATGAAAATCATAGAGCATAACAATGAGGGTTTGAAGCCTAAGAGTGAGAGTTTGGTGCATAAATAAGAGGCTTTCAAGCCTGGAGTCAATGCTCTGGACTCTACAAACGAAGCCTTGGAACCTAAAATTCAAGCTTTGTCCCCTAAACGATGTATTTGGAGCAAGGAGATGACCGTTCGACCCAAAAAATGAGCATGTCGAGCATAAAAATGATAATTCAAGGCAAAAATGAGGGATTGAACCCTAAGAATGCAAGTTTGGTGCATAAATAAGAGGCTTTGAAGGCTGGAGTCAATGCTCTGGACTCTACAAATGAATCCTTGGAACCTAAAATTCAATCTTAGGGCACTAAACAATGTATTTGGAACAATGAGATGAATGTTCGACCCAAAAAATGAGCACGTTGAGCATAAAAATCATAGGTCAAGCGTAAAAATGAGGGTTTGAAGCCTAAGAATGAGATTTTGGTGCATAAATAAGAGGCTTTCAAGGCTGGAGTCAATGCTCTGGACTCTACAAACGAAGCCTTGGAACCTAAAATTCCAGCTTTGGACACTAAATGATGGCTTTGGAGCAAGGACATGTGGGTTCGACCCAAAAAATGAGCGTGTCGAGCATAAAACTCATAATTTGAGCATAACAATGAGGGAATGAACCCTAAGAATGAGAGTTTGGTGCATAAATAAGAGGCTTTGAAGGCTGGAGTCAATGCTCTGGACTCTACAAACGAAGCCTTGAAACCTAAAATTCAAGCTTTGTCCCCTAAAGAATGTGTTTGGAGCAAGGAGATGAGGGTTCGACCCAAAAAATGAGCACGTCCAGCATAAAACTCATAATTTGAGTATAACAATGAGGGTTTGAAGCCTAAGAATGAGAGTTTGGTGCATAAATAAGAGGCTTTGAAGGCTGGAGTCAATGCTCTGGACTCTACAAACGAAGCCTTGGAACCTAAAATTCAAGCTTTGGACACTAAATGATGGCTTTGGAGCAAGGACATGAGGGTTCGTTTCAAAAAATGAGCGTGTCGAGCATAAAACTCATAATTTGAGCATAACAATGAGGGATTGAACCCTAAGAATGAGAGTTTGGTGCATAAATAAGAGGCTTTGCAGGCTGGAGTCAATGCTCTGGACTCTACAAATGAATCCTTGGAACCTAAAATTCAAGCTTAGGGCACTAAACAATGTATTTGGAACAATGAGATGAATGTTTGACCCAAAAAATGAGCACGTTGAGCATAAAAATCATAAGTCAAGTGTAAAAATGAGGGTTTGAAGCCTAAGAATGAGAGTTTGGTGGATAAATATGAGGCTTTCAAGGCTGGAGTCAATGCTCTGGACTCTACAAACGAAGCCTTGGAACCTAAAATTCAAGCTTTGTCCCTTAAAGAATGTGTTTGGAGCAAGGAGATGAGGGTTCGACCCAAAAAATGAGCATGTCGGGCATGAAAATGATAAGTCAAGCCTAAAATGAGGGATTGAACCCTAAGAATAAGAGTTTGGTGCATAAATAAGAGGCTTTCAAGCCTGGAGTCAATGCTCTGGACTCTACAAACGAAGCCTTGGAACCTAAAATTCAAGCTTTGTCCACTAAATGATGTATTTGGAGCAAGGACATGAGGGTTCGACCCAAAAAATGAGCATGTCGAACATGAAAATGATAAGTCAAGCCTAAAATGAGGGATTGAACCCTAAGATTGCAAGTTTGGTGCATAAATAAGAGGCTTTCAAGCCTGGAGTCAATGCTCTGGACTCTACAAATGAATCCTTGGAACCTAAAATTCAAGCTTAGGGCACTAAACAATGTATTTGGAACAATGAGATGAATGTTTGACCCAAAAAATGAGCACGTCGAGCATAAAAATCATAAGTCAAGTGTAAAAATGAGGGTTTGAAGCCTAAGAATGAGAGTTTGGTGGATAAATATAAGGCTTTCAAGGCTGGAGTCAATGCTCTGGACTCTACAAACGAAGCCTTGGAACCTAAAATTCAAGCTTTGTCCCCTAAACGATGGCTTTGGAGCAAGGACATGAGGGTTCGACCCAAAAAATGAGCACGTCGAGCATAAAACTCATAATTCGAGCATAACAATGAGGGATTGAACCCTAAGAATGCAAGTTTGGTGCATAAATAAGAGGCTTTGAAGGCTGGAGTCAATGCTCTGGACTCTACAAATGAATCCTTGGAACCTAAAATTCAAGCTTTGTCCCCTAAACGATGTATTTGGACCAAGGAGATGAGGGTTCGACCCAAAAAATGAGCATGTCGGGCATGAAAATCATAGAGCATAACAATGAGGGTTTGAAGCCTAAGAGTGAGAGTTTGGTGCATAAATAAGAGGCTTTCAAGCCTGGAGTCAATGCTCTGGACTCTACAAACGAAGCCTTGGAACCTAAAATTCAAGCTTTGTCCCCTAAACGATGTATTTGGAGCAAGGAGATGACCGTTCGACCCAAAAAATGAGCATGTCGAGCATAAAAATGATAATTCAAGGCAAAAATGAGGGATTGAACCCTAAGAATGCAAGTTTGGTGCATAAATAAGAGGCTTTGAAGGCTGGAGTCAATGCTCTGGACTCTACAAATGAATCCTTGGAACCTAAAATTCAATCTTAGGGCACTAAACAATGTATTTGGAACAATGAGATGAATGTTCGACCCAAAAAATGAGCACGTTGAGCATAAAAATCATAGGTCAAGCGTAAAAATGAGGGTTTGAAGCCTAAGAATGAGATTTTGGTGCATAAATAAGAGGCTTTCAAGGCTGGAGTCAATGCTCTGGACTCTACAAACGAAGCCTTGGAACCTAAAATTCAAGCTTTGGACACTAAATGATGGCTTTGGAGCAAGGACATGTGGGTTCGACCCAAAAAATGAGCGTGTCGAGCATAAAACTCATAATTTGAGCATAACAATGAGGGAATGAACCCTAAGAATGAGAGTTTGGTGCATAAATAAGAGGCTTTGAAGGCTGGAGTCAATGCTCTGGACTCTACAAACGAAGCCTTGAAACCTAAAATTCAAGCTTTGTCCCCTAAAGAATGTGTTTGGAGCAAGGAGATGAGGGTTCGACCCAAAAAATGAGCACGTCCAGCATAAAACTCATAATTTGAGTATAACAATGAGGGTTTGAAGCCTAAGAATGAGAGTTTGGTGCATAAATAAGAGGCTTTGAAGGCTGGAGTCAATGCTCTGGACTCTACAAACGAAGCCTTGGAACCTAAAATTCAAGCTTTGGACACTAAATGATGGCTTTGGAGCAAGGACATGAGGGTTCGTTTCAAAAAATGAGCGTGTCGAGCATAAAACTCATAATTTGAGCATAACAATGAGGGATTGAACCCTAAGAATGAGAGTTTGGTGCATAAATAAGAGGCTTTGCAGGCTGGAGTCAATGCTCTGGACTCTACAAACGAAGCCTTGGAACCTAAAATTCAAGCTTTGTCCCCTAAAGAATGTGTTTGGAGCAAGGAGATGAGGGTTCGACCCAAAAAATGAGCATGTCGAACATGAAAATGATAAGTCAAGCCTAAAATGAGGGATTGAACCCTAAGATTGCAAGTTTGGTGCATAAATAAGAGGCTTTCAAGCCTGGAGTCAATGCTCTGGACTCTACAAATGAATCCTTGGAACCTAAAATTCAAGCTTAGGGCACTAAACAATGTATTTGGAACAATGAGATGAATGTTTGACCCAAAAAATGAGCACGTTGAGCATAAAAATCATAAGTCAAGTGTAAAAATGAGGGTTTGAAGCCTAAGAATGAGAGTTTGGTGGATAAATATGAGGCTTTCAAGGCTGGAGTCAATGCTCTGGACTCTACAAACGAAGCCTTGGAACCTAAAATTCAAGCTTTGTCCCTTAAAGAATGTGTTTGGAGCAAGGAGATGAGGGTTCGACCCAAAAAATGAGCATGTCGGGCATGAAAATGATAAGTCAAGCCTAAAATGAGGGATTGAACCCTAAGAATAAGAGTTTGGTGCATAAATAAGAGGCTTTCAAGCCTGGAGTCAATGCTCTGGACTCTACAAACGAAGCCTTGGAACCTAAAATTCAAGCTTTGTCCACTAAATGATGTATTTGGAGCAAGGACATGAGGGTTCGACCCAAAAAATGAGCATGTCGAACATGAAAATGATAAGTCAAGCCTAAAATGAGGGATTGAACCCTAAGATTGCAAGTTTGGTGCATAAATAAGAGGCTTTCAAGCCTGGAGTCAATGCTCTGGACTCTACAAATGAATCCTTGGAACCTAAAATTCAAGCTTAGGGCACTAAACAATGTATTTGGAACAATGAGATGAATGTTTGACCCAAAAAATGAGCACGTCGAGCATAAAAATCATAAGTCAAGTGTAAAAATGAGGGTTTGAAGCCTAAGAATGAGAGTTTGGTGGATAAATATGAGGCTTTCAAGGCTGGAGTCAATGCTCTGGACTCTACAAACGAAGCCTTGGAACCTAAAATTCAAGCTTTGTCCCCTAAACGATGGCTTTGGAGCAAGGACATGAGGGTTCGACCCAAAAAATGAGCACGTCGAGCATAAAACTCATAATTCGAGCATAACAATGAGGGATTGAACCCTAAGAATGCAAGTTTGGTGCATAAATAAGAGGCTTTGAAGGCTGGAGTCAATGCTCTGGACTCTACAAATGAATCCTTGGAACCTAAAATTCAAGCTTTGTCCCCTAAACGATGTATTTGGACCAAGGAGATGAGGGTTCGACCCAAAAAATGAGCATGTCGGGCATGAAAATCATAGAGCATAACAATGAGGGTTTGAAGCCTAAGAGTGAGAGTTTGGTGCATAAATAAGAGGCTTTCAAGCCTGGAGTCAATGCTCTGGACTCTACAAACGAAGCCTTGGAACCTAAAATTCAAGCTTTGTCCCCTAAACGATGTATTTGGAGCAAGGAGATGACCGTTCGACCCAAAAAATGAGCATGTCGAGCATAAAAATGATAATTCAAGGCAAAAATGAGGGATTGAACCCTAAGAATGCAAGTTTGGTGCATAAATAAGAGGCTTTGAAGGCTGGAGTCAATGCTCTGGACTCTACAAATGAATCCTTGGAACCTAAAATTCAATCTTAGGGCACTAAACAATGTATTTGGAACAATGAGATGAATGTTCGACCCAAAAAATGAGCACGTTGAGCATAAAAATCATAGGTCAAGCGTAAAAATGAGGGTTTGAAGCCTAAGAATGAGATTTTGGTGCATAAATAAGAGGCTTTCAAGGCTGGAGTCAATGCTCTGGACTCTACAAACGAAGCCTTGGAACCTAAAATTCCAGCTTTGGACACTAAATGATGGCTTTGGAGCAAGGACATGTGGGTTCGACCCAAAAAATGAGCGTGTCGAGCATAAAAATCATAATTTGAGCATAACAATGAGGGAATGAACCCTAAGAATGAGAGTTTGGTGCATAAATAAGAGGCTTTGAAGGCTGGAGTCAATGCTCTGGACTCTACAAACGAAGCCTTGAAACCTAAAATTCAAGCTTTGTCCCCTAAAGAATGTGTTTGGAGCAAGGAGATGAGGGTTCGACCCAAAAAATGAGCATGTCGAACATGAAAATGATAAGTCAAGCCTAAAATGAGGGATTGAACCCTAAGATTGCAAGTTTGGTGCATAAATAAGAGGCTTTCAAGCCTGGAGTCAATGATCTGGACTCTACAAATGAATCCTTGGAACCTAAAATTCAATCTTAGGGCACTAAACAATGTATTTGGAACAATGAGATGAATGTTTGACCCAAAAAATGAGCACGTTGAGCATAAAAATCATAAGTCAAGTGTAAAAATGAGGGTTTGAAGCCTAAGAATGAGAGTTTGGTGGATAAATATGAGGCTTTCAAGGCTGGAGTCAATGCTCTGGACTCTACAAACGAAGCCTTGGAACCTAAAATTCAAGCTTTGTCCCTTAAAGAATGTGTTTGGAGCAAGGAGATGAGGGTTCGACCGAAAAAATGAGCACGTCCAGCATAAAACTCATAATTTGAGTATAACAATGAGGGTTTGAACCCTAAGAATGAGAGTTTGGTGCATAAATAAGAGGCTTTGAAGGCTGGAGTCAATGCTCTGGACTCTACAAACGAAGCCTTGGAACCTAAAATTCAAGCTTTGGACACTAAATGATGGCTTTGGAGCAAGGACATGAGGGTTCGTTTCAAAAAATGAGCGTGTCGAGCATAAAACTCATAATTTGAGCATAACAATGAGGGATTGAACCCTAAGAATGAGAGTTTGGTGCATAAATAAGAGGCTTTGCAGGCTGGAGTCAATGCTCTGGACTCTACAAACGAAGCCTTGGAACCTAAAATTCAAGCTTTGTCCCCTAAAGAATGTGTTTGGAGCAAGGAGATGAGGGTTCGACCCAAAAAATGAGCATGTCGAACATGAAAATGATAAGTCAAGCCTAAAATGAGGGATTGAACCCTAAGATTGCAAGTTTGGTGCATAAATAAGAGGCTTTCAAGCCTGGAGTCAATGCTCTGGACTCTACAAATGAATCCTTGGAACCTAAAATTCAAGCTTAGGGCACTAAACAATGTATTTGGAACAATGAGATGAATGTTTGACCCAAAAAATGAGCACGTTGAGCATAAAAATCATAAGTCAAGTGTAAAAATGAGGGTTTGAAGCCTAAGAATGAGAGTTTGGTGGATAAATATGAGGGTTTCAAGGCTGGAGTCAATGCTCTGGACTCTACAAACGAAGCCTTGGAACCTAAAATTCAAGCTTTGTCCCTTAAAGAATGTGTTTGGAGCAAGGAGATGAGGGTTCGACCCAAAAAATGAGCATGTCGGGCATGAAAATGATAAGTCAAGCCTAAAATGAGGGATTGAACCCTAAGAATAAGAGTTTGGTGCATAAATAAGAGGCTTTCAAGCCTGGAGTCAATGCTCTGGACTCTACAAACGAAGCCTTGGAACCTAAAATTCAAGCTTTGTCCACTAAATGATGTATTTGGAGCAAGGACATGAGGGTTCGACCCAAAAAATGAGCATGTCGAACATGAAAATGATAAGTCAAGCCTAAAATGAGGGATTGAACCCTAAGATTGCAAGTTTGGTGCATAAATAAGAGGCTTTCAAGCCTGGAGTCAATGCTCTGGACTCTACAAATGAATCCTTGGAACCTAAAATTCAAGCTTAGGGCACTAAACAATGTATTTGGAACAATGAGATGAATGTTTGACCCAAAAAATGAGCACGTCGAGCATAAAAATCATAAGTCAAGTGTAAAAATGAGGGTTTGAAGCCTAAGAATGAGAGTTTGGTGGATAAATAAGAGGCTTTCAAGCCTGGAGTCAATGCTCTGGACTCTACAAACGAAGCCTTGGAACCTAAAATTCAAGCTTTGTCCCCTAAACGATGTATTTGGACCAAGGAGATGAGGGTTCGACCCAAAAAATGAGCATGTCGGGCATGAAAATCATAGAGCATAACAATGAGGGTTTGAAGCCTAAGAGTGAGAGTTTGGTGCATAAATAAGAGGCTTTCAAGCCTGGAGTCAATGCTCTGGACTCTACAAACGAAGCCTTGGAACCTAAAATTCAAGCTTTGTCCCCTAAACGATGTATTTGGAGCAAGGAGATGACCGTTCGACCCAAAAAATGAGCATGTCGAGCATAAAAATGATAATTCAAGGCAAAAATGAGGGATTGAACCCTAAGAATGCAAGTTTGGTGCATAAATAAGAGGCTTTGAAGGCTGGAGTCAATGCTCTGGACTCTACAAATGAATCCTTGGAACCTAAAATTCAATCTTAGGGCACTAAACAATGTATTTGGAACAATGAGATGAATGTTCGACCCAAAAAATGAGCACGTTGAGCATAAAAATCATAGGTCAAGCGTAAAAATGAGGGTTTGAAGCCTAAGAATGAGATTTTGGTGCATAAATAAGAGGCTTTCAAGGCTGGAGTCAATGCTCTGGACTCTACAAACGAAGCCTTGGAACCTAAAATTCCAGCTTTGGACACTAAATGATGGCTTTGGAGCAAGGACATGAGGGTTCGACCCAAAAAATGAGCGTGTCGAGCATAAAACTCATAATTTGAGCATAACAATGAGGGAATGAACCCTAAGAATGAGAGTTTGGTGCATAAATAAGAGGCTTTGAAGGCTGGAGTCAATGCTCTGGACTCTACAAACGAAGCCTTGAAACCTAAAATTCAAGCTTTGTCCCCTAAAGAATGTGTTTGGAGCAAGGAGATGAGGGTTCGACCCAAAAAATGAGCATGTCGAACATGAAAATGATAAGTCAAGCCTAAAATGAGGGATTGAACCCTAAGATTGCAAGTTTGGTGCATAAATAAGAGGCTTTCAAGCCTGGAGTCAATGCTCTGGACTCTACAAATGAATCCTTGGAACCTAAAATTCAAGCTTAGGGCACTAAACAATGTATTTCGAACAATGAGATGAATGTTTGACCCAAAAAATGAGCACGTCGAGCATAAAAATCATAAGTCAAGTGTAAAAATGAGGGTTTGAAGCCTAAGAATGAGAGTTTGGTGGATAAATATGAGGCTTTCAAGGCTGGAGTCAATGCTCTGGACTCTACAAACGAAGCCTTGGAACCTAAAATTCAAGCTTTGTCCCCTAAACGATGGCTTTGGAGCAAGGACATGAGGGTTCGACCCAAAAAATGAGCACGTCGAGCATAAAACTCATAATTCGAGCATAACAATGAGGGATTGAACCCTAAGAATGCAAGTTTGGTGCATAAATAAGAGGCTTTGAAGGCTGGAGTCAATGCTCTGGACTCTACAAACGAAGCCTTGGAACCTAAAATTCAAGCTTTGTCCCCTAAACGATGTATTTGGACCAAGGAGATGAGGGTTCGACCCAAAAAATGAGCATGTCGGGCATGAAAATCATAGAGCATAACAATGAGGGTTTGAAGCCTAAGAGTGAGAGTTTGGTGCATAAATAAGAGGCTTTCAAGGCTGGAGTCAATGCTCTGGACTCTACAAACGAAGCCTTGGAAACTAAAATTCAAGCTTTGTCCCCTAAACGATGTATTTGGAGCAAGGAGATGACCGTTCGACCCAAAAAATGAGCATGTCGAGCATAAAAATGATAATTCAAGGCAAAAATGAGGGATTGAACCCTAAGAATGCAAGTTTGGTGCATAAATAAGAGGCTTTGAAGGCTGGAGTCAATGCTCTGGACTCTACAAATGAATCCTTGGAACCTAAAATTCAATCTTAGGGCACTAAACAATGTATTTGGAACAATGAGATGAATGTTCGACCCAAAAAATGAGCACGTTGAGCATAAAAATCATAGGTCAAGCGTAAAAATGAGGGTTTGAAGCCTAAGAATGAGATTTTGGTGCATAAATAAGAGGCTTTGAAGGCTGGAGTCAATGCTCTGGACTCTACAAACGAAGCCTTGAAACCTAAAATTCAAGCTTTGTCCCCTAAAGAATGTGTTTGGAGCAAGGAGATGACCGTTCGACCCAAAAAATGAGCATGTCGAACATGAAAATGATAAGTCAAGCCTAAAATGAGGGATTGAACCCTAAGATTGCAAGTTTGGTGCATAAATAAGAGGCTTTCAAGCCTGGAGTCAATGCTCTGGACTCTACAAATGAATCCTTGGAACCTAAAATTCAAGCTTAGGGCACTAAACAATGTATTTGGAACAATGAGATGAATGTTTGACCCAAAAAATGAGCACGTTGAGCATAAAAATCATAAGACAAGTGTAAAAATGAGGGTTTGAAGCCTAAGAATGAGAGTTTGGTGGATAAATATGAGGCTTTCAAGGCTGGAGTCAATGCTCTGGACTCTACAAACGAAGCCTTGGAACCTAAAATTCAAGCTTTGTCCCTTAAAGAATGTGTTTGGAGCAAGGAGATGAGGGTTCGACCCAAAAAATGAGCATGTCGGGCATGAAAATGATAAGTCAAGCCTAAAATGAGGGATTGAACCCTAAGATTGCAAGTTTGGTGCATAAATAAGAGGCTTTGAAGGCTGGAGTCAATGCTCTGGACTCTACAAACGAAGCCTTGGAACCTAAAATTCCAGCTTTGGACACTAAATGATGGCTTTGGAGCAAGGACATGAGGGTTCGTTTCAAAAAATGAGCGTGTCGAGCATAAAACTCATAATTTGAGCATAACAATGAGGGATTGAACCCTAAGAATGAGAGTTTGGTGCATAAATAAGAGGCTTTGCAGGCTGGAGTCAATGCTCTGGACTCTACAAACGAAGCCTTGAAACCTAAAATTCAAGCTTTGTCCCCTAAAGAATGTGTTTGGAGCAAGGAGATGAGGGTTCGACCCAAAAAATGAGCATGTCGAACATGAAAATGATAAGTCAAGCCTAAAATGAGGGATTGAACCCTAAGATTGCAAGTTTGGTGCATAAATAAGAGGCTTTCAAGCCTGGAGTCAATGCTCTGGACTCTACAAATGAATCCTTGGAACCTAAAATTCAAGCTTAGGGCACTAAACAATGTATTTGGAACAATGAGATGAATGTTTGACCCAAAAAATGAGCACGTTGAGCATAAAAATCATAAGTCAAGTGTAAAAATGAGGGTTTGAAGCCTAAGAATGAGAGTTTGGTGGATAAATATGAGGCTTTCAAGGCTGGAGTCAATGCTCTGGACTCTACAAACGAAGCCTTGGAACCTAAAATTCAAGCTTTGTCCCTTAAAGAATGTGTTTGGAGCAAGGAGATGAGGGTTCGACCCAAAAAATCAGCATGTCGGGCATGAAAATGATAAGTCAAGCCTAAAATGAGGGATTGAACCCTAAGATTGCAAGTTTGGTGCATAAATAAGAGGCTTTCAAGCCTGGAGTCAATGCTCTGGACTCTACAAACGAAGCCTTGGAACCTAAAATTCAAGCTTTGTCCACTAAATGATGTATTTGGAGCAAGGACATGAGGGTTCGACCCAAAAAATGAGGCTGTCGAGCATAAAAATCATAGAGCATAACAATGAGGGTTTGAAGCCTAAGAATGAGAGTTTGGTGCATAAATAAGAGGCTTTGAAGGCTGGAGTCAATGCTCTGGACTCTACAAACGAAGCCTTGGAACCTAAAATTCAAGCTTAGGGCACTAAACAATGTATTTGGAACAATGAGATGAATGTTCGAACCAAAAAATGAGCACGTTGAGCATAAAAATCATAAGTCAAGCGTAAAAATGAGGGTTTGAAGCCTAAGAATGAGAGTTTGGTGCATAAATAAGAGGCTTTGAAGGCTGGAGTCAATGCTCTGGACTCTACAAACGAAGCCTTGGAACCTAAAATTCAAGCTTTGGGCACTAAACGATGTATTTGGAGCAAGGACATGAGGGTTCGACCCAAAAAATGAGCACGTCGAGCATAAAACGCATAATTCGAGCATAACAATGAGGGTTTGAAGCCTAAGAATGAGAGTTTGGTGCATAAATAAGAGGCTTTCAAGCCTGGAGTCAATGCTCTGGACTCTACAAACGAAGCCTTGGAACCTAAAATTCAAGCTTTGTCCCCTAAACGATGTATTTGGAGCAAGGACATGAGGGTTCGAGCCAAAGAATGAGCACGTCGAGCATAAAACGCATAATTCGAGCATAACAATGAGGGTTTGAAGCCTAAGAATGAGAGTTTGGTGCATAAATAAGAGGCTTTCAAGCCTGGAGTCAATGCTCTGGACTCTACAAACGAAGCCTTGGAACCTAAAATTCAAGCTTTGTCCCCTAAACGATGTATTTGGAGCAAGGACATGAGGGTTCGAGCCAAAAAATGAGCACGTCGAGCATAAAACTCATAATTTGAGCATAACAATAGGTTTGAACCCTAAGAATGAGAGTTTGGTGCATAAATAAGAGGCTTTCAAGCCTGGAGTCAATGCTCTGGACTCTACAAACGAAGCCTTGGAACCTAAAATTCAAGCTTTGTCGCCTAAAGAATGTGTTTGGAGCAAGGAGATGACGGTTCGACCCAAAAAATGAGCATGTCGAACATGAAAATGATAAGTCAAGGCAAAAATGAGGGATTGAACCCTAAGAATGCAAGTTTGGTGCATAAATAAGAGGCTTTGAAGGCTGGAGTCAATGCTCTGGACTCTACAAACGAAGCCTTGGAACCTAAAATTCAAGCTTTGTCCCCTAAACGATGTATTTGGAGCAAGGACATGAGGGTTCGACCCAAAAAATGAGCACGTCGAGCATAAAACTCATAATTCGAGCATAACAATGAGGGTTTGAACCCTAAGAATGAGAGTTTGGTGCATAAATAAGAGGCTTTCAAGCCTGGAGTCAATGCTCTGGACTCTACAAACGAAGCCTTGGAACCTAAAATTCAAGCTTTGTCGCCTAAAGAATGTGTTTGGAGCAAGGAGATGACGGTTCGACCCAAAAAATGAGCATGTCGAACATGAAAATGATAAGTCAAGGCAAAAATGAGGGATTGAACCCTAAGAATGCAAGTTTGGTGCATAAATAAGAGGCTTTGAAGGCTGGAGTCAATGCTCTGGACTCTACAAACGAAGCCTTGGAACCTAAAATTCAAGCTTTGTCCCCTAAACGATGTATTTGGACCAAGGAGATGAGGGTTCGACCCAAAAAATGAGCATGTCGGGCATGAAAATCATAGAGCATAACAATGAGGGTTTGAAGCCTAAGAGTGAGAGTTTGGTGCATAAATAAGAGGCTTTCAAGCCTGGAGTCAATGCTCTGGACTCTACAAACGAAGCCTTGGAACCTAAAATTCAAGCTTTGTCCCCTAAACGATGTATTTGGAGCAAGGAGATGACCGTTCGACCCAAAAAATGAGCATGTCGAGCATAAAAATGATAATTCAAGGCAAAAATGAGGGATTGAACCCTAAGAATGCAAGTTTGGTGCATAAATAAGAGGCTTTCAAGGCTGGAGTCAATGCTCTGGACTCTACAAACGAAGCCTTGGAACCTAAAATTCAAGCTTTGTCCCCTAAACGATGTATTTGGAGCAAGGAGATGACCGTTCGACCCAAAAAATGAGCATGTCGAGCATAAAAATGATAATTCAAGGCAAAAATGAGGGATTGAACCCTAAGAATGCAAGTTTGGTGCATAAATAAGAGGCTTTGAAGGCTGGAGTCAATGCTCTGGACTCTACAAATGAATCCTTGGAACCTAAAATTCAATCTTAGGGCACTAAACAATGTATTTGGAACAATGAGATGAATGTTCGACCCAAAAAATGAGCACGTTGAGCATAAAAATCATAGGTCAAGCGTAAAAATGAGGGTTTGAAGCCTAAGAATGAGATTTTGGTGCATAAATAAGAGGCTTTGAAGGCTGGAGTCAATGCTCTGGACTCTACAAACGAAGCCTTGAAACCTAAAATTCAAGCTTTGTCCCCTAAAGAATGTGTTTGGAGCAAGGAGATGACCGTTCGACCCAAAAAATGAGCATGTCGAACATGAAAATGATAAGTCAAGCCTAAAATGAGGGATTGAACCCTAAGATTGCAAGTTTGGTGCATAAATAAGAGGCTTTCAAGCCTGGAGTCAATGCTCTGGACTCTACAAATGAATCCTTGGAACCTAAAATTCAAGCTTAGGGCACTAAACAATGTATTTGGAACAATGAGATGAATGTTTGACCCAAAAAATGAGCACGTTGAGCATAAAAATCATAAGACAAGTGTAAAAATGAGGGTTTGAAGCCTAAGAATGAGAGTTTGGTGGATAAATATGAGGCTTTCAAGGCTGGAGTCAATGCTCTGGACTCTACAAACGAAGCCTTGGAACCTAAAATTCAAGCTTTGTCCCTTAAAGAATGTGTTTGGAGCAAGGAGATGAGGGTTCGACCCAAAAAATGAGCATGTCGGGCATGAAAATGATAAGTCAAGCCTAAAATGAGGGATTGAACCCTAAGATTGCAAGTTTGGTGCATAAATAAGAGGCTTTGAAGGCTGGAGTCAATGCTCTGGACTCTACAAACGAAGCCTTGGAACCTAAAATTCAAGCTTTGGACACTAAATGATGGCTTTGGAGCAAGGACATGAGGGTTCGTTTCAAAAAATGAGCGTGTCGAGCATAAAACTCATAATTTGAGCATAACAATGAGGGTTTGAAGCCTAAGAGTGAGAGTTTGGTGCATAAATAAGAGGCTTTGAAGGCTGGAGTCAATGCTCTGGACTCTACAAACGAAGCCTTGGAACCTAAAATTCAAGCTTTGTCGCCTAAAGAATGTGTTTGGAGCAAGGAGATGACGGTTCGACCCAAAAAATGAGCATGTCGAACATGAAAATGATAAGTCAAGGCAAAAATGAGGGATTGAACCCTAAGAATGCAAGTTTGGTGCATAAATAAGAGGCTTTCAAGGCTGGAGTCAATGCTCTGGACTCTACAAACGAAGCCTTGGAACCTAAAATTCAAGCTTTGTCCCCTAAACGATGTATTTGGACCAAGGAGATGAGGGTTCGACCCAAAAAATGAGCATGTCGGGCATGAAAATCATAGAGCATAACAATGAGGGTTTGAAGCCTAAGAGTGAGAGTTTGGTGCATAAATAAGAGGCTTTCAAGCCTGGAGTCAATGCTCTGGACTCTACAAACGAAGCCTTGGAACCTAAAATTCAAGCTTTGTCCCCTAAACGATGTATTTGGAGCAAGGAGATGACCGTTCGACCCAAAAAATGAGCATGTCGAACATGAAAATGATAAGTCAAGCCTAAAATGAGGGATTGAACCCTAAGATTGCAAGTTTGGTGCATAAATAAGAGGCTTTCAAGCCTGGAGTCAATGCTCTGGACTCTACAAATGAATCCTTGGAACCTAAAATTCAAGCTTAGGGCACTAAACAATGTATTTGGAACAATGAGATGAATGTTTGACCCAAAAAATGAGCACGTTGAGCATAAAAATCATAAGACAAGTGTAAAAATGAGGGTTTGAAGCCTAAGAATGAGAGTTTGGTGCATAAATAAGAGGCTTTCAAGGCTGGAGTCAATGCTCTGGACTCTACAAACGAAGCCTTGGAACCTACAATTCAAGCTTTGTCCCCTAAACGATGGCTTTGGAGCAAGGACATGAGGGTTCGTTTCAAAAAATGAGCGTGTCGAACATAAAACTCATAATTTGAGCATAACAATGAGGGATTGAACCCTAAGATTGCAAGTTTGGTGCATAAATAAGAGGCTTTGAAGGCTGGAGTCAATGCTCTGGACTCTACAAACGAAGCCTTGGAACCTAAAATTCAAGCTTTGGACACTAAATGATGGCTTTGGAGCAAGGACATGAGGGTTCGTTTCAAAAAATGAGCGTGTCGAGCATAAAACTCATAATTTGAGCATAACAATGAGGGATTGAACCCTAAGAATGAGAGTTTGGTGCATAAATAAGAGGCTTTGCAGGCTGGAGTCAATGCTCTGGACTCTACAAACGAAGCCTTGAAACCTAAAATTCAAGCTTTGTCCCCTAAAGAATGTGTTTGGAGCAAGGAGATGAGGGTTCGACCCAAAAAATGAGCATGTCGAACATGAAAATGATAAGTCAAGCCTAAAATGAGGGATTGAACCCTAAGATTGCAAGTTTGGTGCATAAATAAGAGGCTTTCAAGCCTGGAGTCAATGCTCTGGACTCTACAAATGAATCCTTGGAACCTAAAATTCAAGCTTAGGGCACTAAACAATGTATTTGGAACAATGAGATGAATGTTTGACCCAAAAAATGAGCACGTTGAGCATAAAAATCATAAGTCAAGTGTAAAAATGAGGGTTTGAAGCCTAAGAATGAGAGTTTGGTGGATAAATATGAGGCTTTCAAGGCTGGAGTCAATGCTCTGGACTCTACAAACGAAGCCTTGGAACCTAAAATTCAAGCTTTGTCCCTTAAAGAATGTGTTTGGAGCAAGGAGATGAGGGTTCGACCCAAAAAATCAGCATGTCGGGCATGAAAATGATAAGTCAAGCCTAAAATGAGGGATTGAACCCTAAGATTGCAAGTTTGGTGCATAAATAAGAGGCTTTCAAGCCTGGAGTCAATGCTCTGGACTCTACAAACGAAGCCTTGGAACCTAAAATTCAAGCTTTGTCCACTAAACAATGTATTTGGAGCAAGGACATGAGGGTTCGACCCAAAAAATGAGGCTGTCGAGCATAAAAATCATAGAGCATAACAATGAGGGTTTGAAGCCTAAGAATGAGAGTTTGGTGCATAAATAAGAGGCTTTGAAGGCTGGAGTCAATGCTCTGGACTCTACAAACGAAGCCTTGGAACCTAAAATTCAAGCTTAGGGCACTAAACAATGTATTTGGAACAATGAGATGAATGTTCGAACCAAAAAATGAGCACGTTGAGCATAAAAATCATAAGTCAAGCGTAAAAATGAGGGTTTGAAGCCTAAGAATGAGAGTTTGGTGCATAAATAAGAGGCTTTGAAGGCTGGAGTCAATGCTCTGGACTCTACAAACGAAGCCTTGGAACCTAAAATTCAAGCTTTGGGCACTAAACGATGTATTTGGAGCAAGGACATGAGGGTTCGACCCAAAAAATGAGCACGTCGAGCATAAAACGCATAATTCGAGCATAACAATGAGGGTTTGAAGCCTAAGAATGAGAGTTTGGTGCATAAATAAGAGGCTTTCAAGCCTGGAGTCAATGCTCTGGACTCTACAAACGAAGCCTTGGAACCTAAAATTCAAGCTTTGTCCCCTAAACGATGTATTTGGAGCAAGGACATGAGGGTTCGAGCCAAAGAATGAGCACGTCGAGCATAAAACGCATAATTCGAGCATAACAATGAGGGTTTGAAGCCTAAGAATGAGAGTTTGGTGCATAAATAAGAGGCTTTCAAGCCTGGAGTCAATGCTCTGGACTCTACAAACGAAGCCTTGGAACCTAAAATTCAAGCTTTGTCCCCTAAACGATGTATTTGGAGCAAGGACATGAGGGTTCGAGCCAAAAAATGAGCACGTCGAGCATAAAACTCATAATTTGAGCATAACAATGAGGGTTTGAACCCTAAGAATGAGAGTTTGGTGCATAAATAAGAGGCTTTCAAGCCTGGAGTCAATGCTCTGGACTCTACAAACGAAGCCTTGGAACCTAAAATTCAAGCTTTGTCGCCTAAAGAATGTGTTTGGAGCAAGGAGATGACGGTTCGACCCAAAAAATGAGCATGTCGAACATGAAAATGATAAGTCAAGGCAAAAATGAGGGATTGAACCCTAAGAATGCAAGTTTGGTGCATAAATAAGAGGCTTTGAAGGCTGGAGTCAATGCTCTGGACTCTACAAACGAAGCCTTGGAACCTAAAATTCAAGCTTTGTCCCCTAAACGATGGCTTTGGAGCAAGGACATGAGGGTTCGACCCAAAAAATGAGCACGTCGAGCATAAAACTCATAATTCGAGCATAACAATGAGGGTTTGAACCCTAAGAATGAGAGTTTGGTGCATAAATAAGAGGCTTTCAAGCCTGGAGTCAATGCTCTGGACTCTACAAACGAAGCCTTGGAACATAAAATTCAAGCTTTGTCGCCTAAAGAATGTGTTTGGAGCAAGGAGATGACGGTTCGACCCAAAAAATGAGCATGTCGAACATGAAAATGATAAGTCAAGGCAAAAATGAGGGATTGAACCCTAAGAATGCAAGTTTGGTGCATAAATAAGAGGCTTTGAAGGCTGGAGTCAATGCTCTGGACTCTACAAACGAAGCGTTGGAACCTAAAATTCAAGCTTTGTCCCCTAAACGATGTATTTGGACCAAGGAGATGAGGGTTCGACCCAAAAAATGAGCATGTCGGGCATGAAAATCATAGAGCATAACAATGAGGGTTTGAAGCCTAAGAGTGAGAGTTTGGTGCATAAATAAGAGGCTTTCAAGCCTGGAGTCAATGCTCTGGACTCTACAAACGAAGCCTTGAAACCTAAAATTCAAGCTTTGTCCCCTAAACGATGTATTTGGAGCAAGGAGATGACCGTTCGACCCAAAAAATGAGCATGTCGAGCATAAAAATGATAATTCAAGGCAAAAATGAGGGATTGAACCCTAAGAATGCAAGTTTGGTGCATAAATAAGAGGCTTTCAAGGCTGGAGTCAATGCTCTGGACTCTACAAACGAAGCCTTGGAACCTAAAATTCAAGCTTTGTCCCCTAAACGATGTATTTGGAGCAAGGAGATGACCGTTCGACCCAAAAAATGAGCATGTCGAGCATAAAAATGATAATTCAAGGCAAAAATGAGGGATTGAACCCTAAGAATGCAAGTTTGGTGCATAAATAAGAGGCTTTGAAGGCTGGAGTCAATGCTCTGGACTCCACAAATGAATCCTTGGAACCTAAAATTCAATCTTAGGGCACTAAACAATGTATTTGGAACAATGAGATGAATGTTCGACCCAAAAAATGAGCACGTTGAGCATAAAAATCATAGGTCAAGCGTAAAAATGAGGGTTTGAAGCCTAAGAATGAGATTTTGGTGCATAAATAAGAGGCTTTGAAGGCTGGAGTCAATGCTCTGGACTCTACAAACGAAGCCTTGAAACCTAAAATTCAAGCTTTGTCCCCTAAAGAATGTGTTTGGAGCAAGGAGATGACCGTTCGACCCAAAAAATGAGCATGTCGAACATGAAAATGATAAGTCAAGCCTAAAATGAGGGATTGAACCCTAAGATTGCAAGTTTGGTGCATAAATAAGAGGCTTTCAAGCCTGGAGTCAATGCTCTGGACTCTACAAATGAATCCTTGGAACCTAAAATTCAAGCTTAGGGCACTAAACAATGTATTTGGAACAATGAGATGAATGTTTGACCCAAAAAATGAGCACGTTGAGCATAAAAATCATAAGACAAGTGTAAAAATGAGGGTTTGAAGCCTAAGAATGAGAGTTTGGTGGATAAATATGAGGCTTTCAAGGCTGGAGTCAATGCTCTGGACTCTACAAACGAAGCCTTGGAACCTAAAATTCAAGCTTTGTCCCTTAAAGAATGTGTTTGGAGCAAGGAGATGAGGGTTCGACCCAAAAAATGAGCATGTCGGGCATGAAAATGATAAGTCAAGCCTAAAATGAGGGATTGAACCCTAAGATTGCAAGTTTGGTGCATAAATAAGAGGCTTTGAAGGCTGGAGTCAATGCTCTGGACTCTACAAACGAAGCCTTGGAACCTAAAATTCAAGCTTTGGACACTAAATGATGGCTTTGGAGCAAGGACATGAGGGTTCGTTTCAAAAAATGAGCGTGTCGAGCATAAAACTCATAATTTGAGCATAACAATGAGGGTTTGAAGCCTAAGAGTGAGAGTTTGGTGCATAAATAAGAGGCTTTGAAGGCTGGAGTCAATGCTCTGGACTCTACAAACGAAGCCTTGAAACCTAAAATTCAAGCTTTGTCCCCTAAAGAATGTGTTTGGAGCAAGGAGATGAGGGTTCGACCCAAAAAATGAGCATGTCGAACATGAAAATGATAAGTCAAGCCTAAAATGAGGGATTGAACCCTAAGATTGCAAGTTTGGTGCATAAATAAGAGGCTTTCAAGCCTGGAGTCAATGCTCTGGACTCTACAAATGAATCCTTGGAACCTAAAATTCAAGCTTAGGGCACTAAACAATGTATTTGGAACAATGAGATGAATGTTTGACCCAAAAAATGAGCACGTTGAGCATAAAAATCATAAGTCAAGTGTAAAAATGAGGGTTTGAAGCCTAAGAATGAGAGTTTGGTGGATAAATATGAGGCTTTCAAGGCTGGAGTCAATGCTCTGGACTCTACAAACGAAGCCTTGGAACCTAAAATTCAAGCTTTGTCCCTTAAAGAATGTGTTTGGAGCAAGGAGATGAGGGTTCGACCCAAAAAATGAGCATGTCGGGCATGAAAATGATAAGTCAAGCCTAAAATGAGGGATTGAACCCTAAGATTGCAAGTTTGGTGCATAAATAAGAGGCTTTCAAGCCTGGAGTCAATGCTCTGGACTCTACAAACGAAGCCTTGGAACCTAAAATTCAAGCTTTGTCCACTAAATGATGTATTTGGAGCAAGGACATGAGGGTTCGACCCAAAAAATGAGGCTGTCGAGCATAAAAATCATAGAGCATAACAATGAGGGATTGAACCCTAAAAATGAGAGTTTGGTGCATAAATAAGAGGCTTTGAAGGCTGGAGTCAATGCTCTGGACTCTACAAACGAAGCCTTGGAACCTAAAATTCAAGCTTAGGGCACTAAACAATGTATTTGGAACAATGAGATGAATGTTCGAACCAAAAAATGAGCACGTTGAGCATAAAAATCATAAGTCAAGCGTAAAAATGAGGGTTTGAAGCCTAAGAATGAGAGTTTGGTGCATAAATAAGAGGCTTTGAAGGCTGGAGTCAATGCTCTGGACTCTACAAACGAAGCCTTGGAACCTAAAATTCAAGCTTTGGGCACTAAACGATGTATTTGGAGCAAGGACATGAGGGTTCGACCCAAAAAATGAGCACGTCGAGCATAAAACGCATAATTCGAGCATAACAATGAGGGTTTGAAGCCTAAGAATGAGAGTTTGGTGCATAAATAAGAGGCTTTCAAGCCTGGAGTCAATGCTCTGGACTCTACAAACGAAGCCTTGGAACCTAAAATTCAAGCTTTGTCCCCTAAACGATGTATTTGGAGCAAGGACATGAGGGTTCGACCCAAAAAATGAGCACGTCGAGCATGAAACGCATAATTCGAGCATAACAATGAGGGTTTGAAGCCTAAGAATGAGAGTTTGGTGCATAAATAAGAGGCTTTCAAGCCTGGAGTCAATGCTCTGGACTCTACAAACGAAGCCTTGGAACCTAAAATTCAAGCTTTGTCCCCTAAACGATGTATTTGGAGCAAGGACATGAGGGTTCGAGCCAAAAAATGAGCACGTCGAGCATAAAACTCATAATTTGAGCATAACAATGAGGGTTTGAACCCTAAGAATGAGAGTTTGGTGCATAAATAAGAGGCTTTCAAGCCTGGAGTCAATGCTCTGGACTCTACAAACGAAGCCTTGGAACCTAAAATTCAAGCTTTGTCGCCTAAAGAATGTGTTTGGAGCAAGGAGATGACGGTTCGACCCAAAAAATGAGCATGTCGAACATGAAAATGATAAGTCAAGGCAAAAATGAGGGATTGAACCCTAAGAATGCAAGTTTGGTGCATAAATAAGAGGCTTTGAAGGCTGGAGTCAATGCTCTGGACTCTACAAACGAAGCCTTGGAACCTAAAATTCAAGCTTTGTCCCCTAAACGATGTATTTGGACCAAGGAGATGAGGGTTCGACCCAAAAAATGAGCATGTCGGGCATGAAAATCATAGAGCATAACAATGAGGGTTTGAAGCCTAAGAGTGAGAGTTTGGTGCATAAATAAGAGGCTTTCAAGCCTGGAGTCAATGCTCTGGACTCTACAAACGAAGCCTTGGAACCTAAAATTCAAGCTTTGTCCCCTAAACGATGTATTTGGAGCAAGGAGATGACCGTTCGACCCAAAAAATGAGCATGTCGAGCATAAAAATGATAATTCAAGGCAAAAATGAGGGATTGAACCCTAAGAATGCAAGTTTGGTGCATAAATAAGAGGCTTTCAAGGCTGGAGTCAATGCTCTGGACTCTACAAACGAAGCCTTGGAACCTAAAATTCAAGCTTTGTCCCCTAAACGATGTATTTGGAGCAAGGAGATGACCGTTCGACCCAAAAAATGAGCATGTCGAGCATAAAAATGATAATTCAAGGCAAAAATGAGGGATTGAACCCTAAGAATGCAAGTTTGGTGCATAAATAAGAGGCTTTGAAGGCTGGAGTCAATGCTCTGGACTCTACAAATGAATCCTTGGAACCTAAAATTCAATCTTAGGGCACTAAACAATGTATTTGGAACAATGAGATGAATGTTCGACCCAAAAAATGAGCACGTTGAGCATAAAAATCATAGGTCAAGCGTAAAAATGAGGGTTTGAAGCCTAAGAATGAGATTTTGGTGCATAAATAAGAGGCTTTGAAGGCTGGAGTCAATGCTCTGGACTCTACAAACGAAGCCTTGAAACCTAAAATTCAAGCTTTGTCCCCTAAAGAATGTGTTTGGAGCAAGGAGATGAGGGTTCGACCCAAAAAATGAGCATGTCGAACATGAAAATGATAAGTCAAGCCTAAAATGAGGGATTGAACCCTAAGATTGCAAGTTTGGTGCATAAATAAGAGGCTTTCAAGCCTGGAGTCAATGCTCTGGACTCTACAAATGAATCCTTGGAACCTAAAATTCAAGCTTAGGGCACTAAACAATGTATTTGGAACAATGAGATGAATGTTTGACCCAAAAAATGAGCACGTTGAGCATAAAAATCATAAGACAAGTGTAAAAATGAGGGTTTGAAGCCTAAGAATGAGAGTTTGGTGGATAAATATGAGGCTTTCAAGGCTGGAGTCAATGCTCTGGACTCTACAAACGAAGCCTTGGAACCTAAAATTCAAGCTTTGTCCCTTAAAGAATGTGTTTGGAGCAAGGAGATGAGGGTTCGACCCAAAAAATGAGCATGTCGGGCATGAAAATGATAAGTCAAGCCTAAAATGAGGGATTGAACCCTAAGATTGCAAGTTTGGTGCATAAATAAGAGGCTTTCAAGCCTGGAGTCAATGCTCTGGACTCTACAAACGAAGCCTTGGAACCTAAAATTCAAGCTTTGTCGCCTAAAGAATGTGTTTGGAGCAAGGAGATGACCGTTCGACCCAAAAAATGAGCATGTCGAACATGAAAATGATAAGTCAAGGCAAAAATGAGGGATTGAACCCTAAGAATGCAAGTTTGGTGCATAAATAAGAGGCTTTGAAGGCTGGAGTCAATGCTCTGGACTCTACAAACGAAGCCTTGGAACCTAAAATTCAAGCTTTGTCCCCTAAACGATGGCTTTGGAGCAAGGACATGAGGGTTCGACCCAAAAAATGAGCATGTCGGGCATGAAAATCATAGAGCATAACAATGAGGGTTTGAAGCCTAAGAGTGAGAGTTTGGTGCATAAATAAGAGGCTTTCAAGGCTGGAGTCAATGCTCTGGACTCTACAAACGAAGCCTTGGAACCTAAAATTCAAGCTTTGTCCCCTAAACGATGTATTTGGAGCAAGGAGATGACCGTTCGACCCAAAAAATGAGCATGTCGAGCATAAAAATGATAATTCAAGGCAAAAATGAGGGATTGAACCCTAAGAATGCAAGTTTGGTGCATAAATAAGAGGCTTTGAAGGCTGGAGTCAATGCTCTGGACTCTACAAATGAATCCTTGGAACCTAAAATTCAATCTTAGGGCACTAAACAATGTATTTGGAACAATGAGATGAATGTTCGACCCAAAAAATGAGCACGTTGAGCATAAAAATCATAGGTCAAGCGTAAAAATGAGGGTTTGAAGCCTAAGAATGAGATTTTGGTGCATAAATAAGAGGCTTTCAAGGCTGGAGTCAATGCTCTGGACTCTACAAACGAAGCCTTGGAACCTAAAATTCCAGCTTTGGACACTAAATGATGGCTTTGGAGCAAGGACATGAGGGTTCGACCCAAAAAATGAGCGTGTCGAGCATAAAACTCATAATTTGAGCATAACAATGAGGGAATGAACCCTAAGAATGAGAGTTTGGTGCATAAATAAGAGGCTTTGAAGGCTGGAGTCAATGCTCTGGACTCTACAAACGAAGCCTTGAAACCTAAAATTCAAGCTTTGTCCCCTAAAGAATGTGTTTGGAGCAAGGAGATGAGGGTTCGACCCAAAAAATGAGCATGTCGAACATGAAAATGATAAGTCAAGCCTAAAATGAGGGATTGAACCCTAAGATTGCAAGTTTGGTGCATAAATAAGAGGCTTTCAAGCCTGGAGTCAATGCTCTGGACTCTACAAATGAATCCTTGGAACCTAAAATTCAAGCTTAGGGCACTAAACAATGTATTTCGAACAATGAGATGAATGTTTGACCCAAAAAATGAGCACGTCGAGCATAAAAATCATAAGTCAAGTGTAAAAATGAGGGTTTGAAGCCTAAGAATGAGAGTTTGGTGGATAAATATGAGGCTTTCAAGGCTGGAGTCAATGCTCTGGACTCTACAAACGAAGCCTTGGAACCTAAAATTCAAGCTTTGTCCCCTAAACGATGGCTTTGGAGCAAGGACATGAGGGTTCGACCCAAAAAATGAGCATGTCGGGCATGAAAATGATAAGTCAAGCCTAAAATGAGGGATTGAACCCTAAGATTGCAAGTTTGGTGCATAAATAAGAGGCTTTGAAGGCTGGAGTCAATGCTCTGGACTCTACAAACGAAGCCTTGGAACCTAAAATTCAAGCTTTGTCCCCTAAACGATGTATTTGGACCAAGGAGATGAGGGTTCGACCCAAAAAATGAGCATGTCGGGCATGAAAATCATAGAGCATAACAATGAGGGTTTGAAGCCTAAGAGTGAGAGTTTGGTGCATAAATAAGAGGCTTTCAAGGCTGGAGTCAATGCTCTGGACTCTACAAACGAAGCCTTGGAACCTAAAATTCAAGCTTTGTCCCCTAAACGATGTATTTGGAGCAAGGAGATGACCGTTCGACCCAAAAAATGAGCATGTCGAGCATAAAAATGATAATTCAAGGCAAAAATGAGGGATTGAACCCTAAGAATGCAAGTTTGGTGCATAAATAAGAGGCTTTGAAGGCTGGAGTCAATGCTCTGGACTCTACAAATGAATCCTTGGAACCTAAAATTCAATCTTAGGGCACTAAACAATGTATTTGGAACAATGAGATGAATGTTCGACCCAAAAAATGAGCACGTTGAGCATAAAAATCATAGGTCAAGCGTAAAAATGAGGGTTTGAAGCCTAAGAATGAGATTTTGGTGCATAAATAAGAGGCTTTGAAGGCTGGAGTCAATGCTCTGGACTCTACAAACGAAGCCTTGAAACCTAAAATTCAAGCTTTGTCCCCTAAAGAATGTGTTTGGAGCAAGGAGATGACCGTTCGACCCAAAAAATGAGCATGTCGAACATGAAAATGATAAGTCAAGCCTAAAATGAGGGATTGAACCCTAAGATTGCAAGTTTGGTGCATAAATAAGAGGCTTTCAAGCCTGGAGTCAATGCTCTGGACTCTACAAATGAATCCTTGGAACCTAAAATTCAAGCTTAGGGCACTAAACAATGTATTTGGAACAATGAGATGAATGTTTGACCCAAAAAATGAGCACGTTGAGCATAAAAATCATAAGACAAGTGTAAAAATGAGGGTTTGAAGCCTAAGAATGAGAGTTTGGTGGATAAATATGAGGCTTTCAAGGCTGGAGTCAATGCTCTGGACTCTACAAACGAAGCCTTGGAACCTAAAATTCAAGCTTTGTCCCTTAAAGAATGTGTTTGGAGCAAGGAGATGAGGGTTCGACCCAAAAAATGAGCATGTCGGGCATGAAAATGATAAGTCAAGCCTAAAATGAGGGATTGAACCCTAAGATTGCAAGTTTGGTGCATAAATAAGAGGCTTTGAAGGCTGGAGTCAATGCTCTGGACTCTACAAACGAAGCCTTGGAACCTAAAATTCAAGCTTTGGACACTAAATGATGGCTTTGGAGCAAGGACATGAGGGTTCGTTTCAAAAAATGAGCGTGTCGAGCATAAAACTCATAATTTGAGCATAACAATGAGGGATTGAACCCTAAGAATGAGAGTTTGGTGCATAAATAAGAGGCTTTGCAGGCTGGAGTCAATGCTCTGGACTCTACAAACGAAGCCTTGAAACCTAAAATTCAAGCTTTGTCCCCTAAAGAATGTGTTTGGAGCAAGGAGATGAGGGTTCGACCCAAAAAATGAGCATGTCGAACATGAAAATGATAAGTCAAGCCTAAAATGAGGGATTGAACCCTAAGATTGCAAGTTTGGTGCATAAATAAGAGGCTTTCAAGCCTGGAGTCAATGCTCTGGACTCTACAAATGAATCCTTGGAACCTAAAATTCAAGCTTAGGGCACTAAACAATGTATTTGGAACAATGAGATGAATGTTTGACCCAAAAAATGAGCACGTTGAGCATAAAAATCATAAGTCAAGTGTAAAAATGAGGGTTTGAAGCCTAAGAATGAGAGTTTGGTGGATAAATATGAGGCTTTCAAGGCTGGAGTCAATGCTCTGGACTCTACAAACGAAGCCTTGGAACCTAAAATTCAAGCTTTGTCCCTTAAAGAATGTGTTTGGAGCAAGGAGATGAGGGTTCGACCCAAAAAATCAGCATGTCGGGCATGAAAATGATAAGTCAAGCCTAAAATGAGGGATTGAACCCAAAGATTGCAAGTTTGGTGCATAAATAAGAGGCTTTCAAGCCTGGAGTCAATGCTCTGGACTCTACAAACGAAGCCTTGGAACCTAAAATTCAAGCTTTGTCCACTAAATGATGTATTTGGAGCAAGGACATGAGGGTTCGACCCAAAAAATGAGGCTGTCGAGCATAAAAATCATAGAGCATAACAATGAGGGTTTGAAGCCTAAGAATGAGAGTTTGGTGCATAAATAAGAGGCTTTGAAGGCTGGAGTCAATGCTCTGGACTCTACAAACGAAGCCTTGGAACCTAAAATTCAAGCTTAGGGCACTAAACAATGTATTTGGAACAATGAGATGAATGTTCGAACCAAAAAATGAGCACGTTGAGCATAAAAATCATAAGTCAAGCGTAAAAATGAGGGTTTGAAGCCTAAGAATGAGAGTTTGGTGCATAAATAAGAGGCTTTGAAGGCTGGAGTCAATGCTCTGGACTCTACAAACGAAGCCTTGGAACCTAAAATTCAAGCTTTGGGCACTAAACGATGTATTTGGAGCAAGGACATGAGGGTTCGACCCAAAAAATGAGCACGTCGAGCATAAAACGCATAATTCGAGCATAACAATGAGGGTTTGAAGCCTAAGAATGAGAGTTTGGTGCATAAATAAGAGGCTTTCAAGCCTGGAGTCAATGCTCTGGACTCTACAAACGAAGCCTTGGAACCTAAAATTCAAGCTTTGTCCCCTAAACGATGTATTTGGAGCAAGGACATGAGGGTTCGAGCCAAAGAATGAGCACGTCGAGCATAAAACGCATAATTCGAGCATAACAATGAGGGTTTGAAGCCTAAGAATGAGAGTTTGGTGCATAAATAAGAGGCTTTCAAGCCTGGAGTCAATGCTCTGGACTCTACAAACGAAGCCTTGGAACCTAAAATTCAAGCTTTGTCCCCTAAACGATGTATTTGGAGCAAGGACATGAGGGTTCGAGCCAAAAAATGAGCACGTCGAGCATAAAACTCATAATTTGAGCATAACAATGAGGGTTTGAACCCTAAGAATGAGAGTTTGGTGCATAAATAAGAGGCTTTCAAGCCTGGAGTCAATGCTCTGGACTCTACAAACGAAGCCTTGGAACCTAAAATTCAAGCTTTGTCGCCTAAAGAATGTGTTTGGAGCAAGGAGATGACGGTTCGACCCAAAAAATGAGCATGTCGAACATGAAAATGATAAGTCAAGGCAAAAATGAGGGATTGAACCCTAAGAATGCAAGTTTGGTGCATAAATAAGAGGCTTTGAAGGCTGGAGTCAATGCTCTGGACTCTACAAACGAAGCCTTGGAACCTAAAATTCAAGCTTTGTCCCCTAAACGATGTATTTGGACCAAGGAGATGAGGGTTCGACCCAAAAAATGAGCATGTCGGGCATGAAAATCATAGAGCATAACAATGAGGGTTTGAAGCCTAAGAGTGAGAGTTTGGTGCATAAATAAGAGGCTTTCAAGCCTGGAGTCAATGCTCTGGACTCTACAAACGAAGCCTTGAAACCTAAAATTCAAGCTTTGTCCCCTAAACGATGTATTTGGAGCAAGGAGATGACCGTTCGACCCAAAAAATGAGCATGTCGAGCATAAAAATGATAATTCAAGGCAAAAATGAGGGATTGAACCCTAAGAATGCAAGTTTGGTGCATAAATAAGAGGCTTTCAAGGCTGGAGTCAATGCTCTGGACTCTACAAACGAAGCCTTGGAACCTAAAATTCAAGCTTTGTCCCCTAAACGATGTATTTGGAGCAAGGAGATGACCGTTCGACCCAAAAAATGAGCATGTCGAGCATAAAAATGATAATTCAAGGCAAAAATGAGGGATTGAACCCTAAGAATGCAAGTTTGGTGCATAAATAAGAGGCTTTGAAGGCTGGAGTCAATGCTCTGGACTCTACAAATGAATCCTTGGAACCTAAAATTCAATCTTAGGGCACTAAACAATGTATTTGGAACAATGAGATGAATGTTCGACCCAAAAAATGAGCACGTTGAGCATAAAAATCATAGGTCAAGCGTAAAAATGAGGGTTTGAAGCCTAAGAATGAGATTTTGGTGCATAAATAAGAGGCTTTGAAGGCTGGAGTCAATGCTCTGGACTCTACAAACGAAGCCTTGAAACCTAAAATTCAAGCTTTGTCCCCTAAAGAATGTGTTTGGAGCAAGGAGATGACCGTTCGACCCAAAAAATGAGCATGTCGAACATGAAAATGATAAGTCAAGCCTAAAATGAGGGATTGAACCCTAAGATTGCAAGTTTGGTGCATAAATAAGAGGCTTTCAAGCCTGGAGTCAATGCTCTGGACTCTACAAATGAATCCTTGGAACCTAAAATTCAAGCTTAGGGCACTAAACAATGTATTTGGAACAATGAGATGAATGTTTGACCCAAAAAATGAGCACGTTGAGCATAAAAATCATAAGACAAGTGTAAAAATGAGGGTTTGAAGCCTAAGAATGAGAGTTTGGTGGATAAATATGAGGCTTTCAAGGCTGGAGTCAATGCTCTGGACTCTACAAACGAAGCCTTGGAACCTAAAATTCAAGCTTTGTCCCTTAAAGAATGTGTTTGGAGCAAGGAGATGAGGGTTCGACCCAAAAAATGAGCATGTCGGGCATGAAAATGATAAGTCAAGCCTAAAATGAGGGATTGAACCCTAAGATTGCAAGTTTGGTGCATAAATAAGAGGCTTTGAAGGCTGGAGTCAATGCTCTGGACTCTACAAACGAAGCCTTGGAACCTAAAATTCAAGCTTTGGACACTAAATGATGGCTTTGGAGCAAGGACATGAGGGTTCGTTTCAAAAAATGAGCGTGTCGAGCATAAAACTCATAATTTGAGCATAACAATGAGGGTTTGAAGCCTAAGAGTGAGAGTTTGGTGCATAAATAAGAGGCTTTGAAGGCTGGAGTCAATGCTCTGGACTCTACAAACGAAGCCTTGAAACCTAAAATTCAAGCTTTGTCCCCTAAAGAATGTGTTTTGGAGCAAGGAGATGAGGGTTCGACCCAAAAAATGAGCATGTCGAACATGAAAATGATAAGTCAAGCCTAAAATGAGGGATTGAACCCTAAGATTGCAAGTTTGGTGCATAAATAAGAGGCTTTCAAGCCTGGAGTCAATGCTCTGGACTCTACAAATGAATCCTTGGAACCTAAAATTCAAGCTTAGGGCACTAAACAATGTATTTGGAACAATGAGATGAATGTTTGACCCAAAAAATGAGCACGTTGAGCATAAAAATCATAAGTCAAGTGTAAAAATGAGGGTTTGAAGCCTAAGAATGAGAGTTTGGTGGATAAATATGAGGCTTTCAAGGCTGGAGTCAATGCTCTGGACTCTACAAACGAAGCCTTGGAACCTAAAATTCAAGCTTTGTCCCTTAAAGAATGTGTTTGGAGCAAGGAGATGAGGGTTCGACCCAAAAAATGAGCATGTCGGGCATGAAAATGATAAGTCAAGGCAAAAATGAGGGATTGAACCCTAAGAATGCAAGTTTGGTGCATAAATAAGAGGCTTTGAAGGCTGGAGTCAATGCTCTGGACTCTACAAACGAAGCCTTGGAACCTAAAATTCAAGCTTTGTCCCCTAAACGATGGCTTTGGAGCAAGGACATGAGGGTTCGACCCAAAAAATGAGCATGTCGGGCATGAAAATCATAGAGCATAACAATGAGGGTTTGAAGCCTAAGAGTGAGAGTTTGGTGCATAAATAAGAGGCTTTCAAGGCTGGAGTCAATGCTCTGGACTCTACAAACGAAGCCTTGGAACCTAAAATTCAAGCTTTGTCCCCTAAACGATGTATTTGGAGCAAGGAGATGACCGTTCGACCCAAAAAATGAGCATGTCGAGCATAAAAATGATAATTCAAGGCAAAAATGAGGGATTGAACCCTAAGAATGCAAGTTTGGTGCATAAATAAGAGGCTTTGAAGGCTGGAGTCAATGCTCTGGACTCTACAAATGAATCCTTGGAACCTAAAATTCAATCTTAGGGCACTAAACAATGTATTTGGAACAATGAGATGAATGTTCGACCCAAAAAATGAGCACGTTGAGCATAAAAATCATAGGTCAAGCGTAAAAATGAGGGTTTGAAGCCTAAGAATGAGATTTTGGTGCATAAATAAGAGGCTTTCAAGGCTGGAGTCAATGCTCTGGACTCTACAAACGAAGCCTTGGAACCTAAAATTCAAGCTTTGTCCCCTAAACGATGGCTTTGGAGCAAGGACATGAGGGTTCGACCCAAAAAATGAGCACGTCGAGCATAAAACTCATAATTCGAGCATAACAATGAGGGTTTGAAGCCTAAGAATGAGAGTTTGGTGCATAAATAAGAGGCTTTCAAGCCTGGAGTCAATGCTCTGGACTCTACAAACGAAGCCTTGGAACCTAAAATTCAAGCTTTGTCGCCTAAAGAATGTGTTTGGAGCAAGGAGATGACGGTTCGACCCAAAAAATGAGCATGTCGAACATGAAAATGATAAGTCAAGGCAAAAATGAGGGATTGAACCCTAAGAATGCAAGTTTGGTGCATAAATAAGAGGCTTTGAAGGCTGGAGTCAATGCTCTGGACTCTACAAACGAAGCCTTGGAACCTAAAATTCAAGCTTTGTCCCCTAAACGATGTATTTGGACCAAGGAGATGAGGGTTCGACCCAAAAAATGAGCATGTCGGGCATGAAAATCATAGAGCATAACAATGAGGGTTTGAAGCCTAAGAGTGAGAGTTTGGTGCATAAATAAGAGGCTTTCAAGCCTGGAGTCAATGCTCTGGACTCTACAAACGAAGCCTTGAAACCTAAAATTCAAGCTTTGTCCCCTAAACGATGTATTTGGAGCAAGGAGATGACCGTTCGACCCAAAAAATGAGCATGTCGAGCATAAAAATGATAATTCAAGGCAAAAATGAGGGATTGAACCCTAAGAATGCAAGTTTGGTGCATAAATAAGAGGCTTTCAAGGCTGGAGTCAATGCTCTGGACTCTACAAACGAAGCCTTGGAACCTAAAATTCAAGCTTTGTCCCCTAAACGATGTATTTGGAGCAAGGAGATGACCGTTCGACCCAAAAAATGAGCATGTCGAGCATAAAAATGATAATTCAAGGCAAAAATGAGGGATTGAACCCTAAGAATGCAAGTTTGGTGCATAAATAAGAGGCTTTGAAGGCTGGAGTCAATGCTCTGGACTCTACAAACGAAGCCTTGAAACCTAAAATTCAAGCTTTGTCCCCTAAAGAATGTGTTTGGAGCAAGGAGATGAGGGTTCGACCCAAAAAATGAGCATGTCGAACATGAAAATGATAAGTCAAGCCTAAAATGAGGGATTGAACCCTAAGATTGCAAGTTTGGTGCATAAATAAGAGGCTTTCAAGCCTGGAGTCAATGCTCTGGACTCTACAAATGAATCCTTGGAACCTAAAATTCAAGCTTAGGGCACTAAACAATGTATTTGGAACAATGAGATGAATGTTTGACCCAAAAAATGAGCACGTTGAGCATAAAAATCATAAGACAAGTGTAAAAATGAGGGTTTGAAGCCTAAGAATGAGAGTTTGGTGGATAAATATGAGGCTTTCAAGGCTGGAGTCAATGCTCTGGACTCTACAAACGAAGCCTTGGAACCTAAAATTCAAGCTTTGTCCCTTAAAGAATGTGTTTGGAGCAAGGAGATGAGGGTTCGACCCAAAAAATGAGCATGTCGGGCATGAAAATGATAAGTCAAGCCTAAAATGAGGGATTGAACCCTAAGATTGCAAGTTTGGTGCATAAATAAGAGGCTTTGAAGGCTGGAGTCAATGCTCTGGACTCTACAAACGAAGCCTTGGAACCTAAAATTCAAGCTTTGGACACTAAATGATGGCTTTGGAGCAAGGACATGAGGGTTCGTTTCAAAAAATGAGCGTGTCGAGCATAAAACTCATAATTTGAGCATAACAATGAGGGTTTGAAGCCTAAGAGTGAGAGTTTGGTGCATAAATAAGAGGCTTTGAAGGCTGGAGTCAATGCTCTGGACTCTACAAACGAAGCCTTGAAACCTAAAATTCAAGCTTTGTCCCCTAAAGAATGTGTTTGGAGCAAGGAGATGAGGGTTCGACCCAAAAAATGAGCATGTCGAACATGAAAATGATAAGTCAAGCCTAAAATGAGGGATTGAACCCTAAGATTGCAAGTTTGGTGCATAAATAAGAGGCTTTCAAGCCTGGAGTCAATGCTCTGGACTCTACAAATGAATCCTTGGAACCTAAAATTCAAGCTTAGGGCACTAAACAATGTATTTGGAACAATGAGATGAATGTTTGACCCAAAAAATGAGCACGTTGAGCATAAAAATCATAAGTCAAGTGTAAAAATGAGGGTTTGAAGCCTAAGAATGAGAGTTTGGTGGATAAATATGAGGCTTTCAAGGCTGGAGTCAATGCTCTGGACTCTACAAACGAAGCCTTGGAACCTAAAATTCAAGCTTTGTCCCTTAAAGAATGTGTTTGGAGCAAGGAGATGAGGGTTCGACCCAAAAAATGAGCATGTCGGGCATGAAAATGATAAGTCAAGGCAAAAATGAGGGATTGAACCCTAAGAATGCAAGTTTGGTGCATAAATAAGAGGCTTTGAAGGCTGGAGTCAATGCTCTGGACTCTACAAACGAAGCCTTGGAACCTAAAATTCAAGCTTTGTCCCCTAAACGATGGCTTTGGAGCAAGGACATGAGGGTTCGACCCAAAAAATGAGCATGTCGGGCATGAAAATCATAGAGCATAACAATGAGGGTTTGAAGCCTAAGAGTGAGAGTTTGGTGCATAAATAAGAGGCTTTCAAGGCTGGAGTCAATGCTCTGGACTCTACAAACGAAGCCTTGGAACCTAAAATTCAAGCTTTGTCCCCTAAACGATGTATTTGGAGCAAGGAGATGACCGTTCGACCCAAAAAATGAGCATGTCGAGCATAAAAATGATAATTCAAGGCAAAAATGAGGGATTGAACCCTAAGAATGCAAGTTTGGTGCATAAATAAGAGGCTTTGAAGGCTGGAGTCAATGCTCTGGACTCTACAAATGAATCCTTGGAACCTAAAATTCAATCTTAGGGCACTAAACAATGTATTTGGAACAATGAGATGAATGTTCGACCCAAAAAATGAGCACGTTGAGCATAAAAATCATAGGTCAAGCGTAAAAATGAGGGTTTGAAGCCTAAGAATGAGATTTTGGTGCATAAATAAGAGGCTTTCAAGGCTGGAGTCAATGCTCTGGACTCTACAAACGAAGCCTTGGAACCTAAAATTCAAGCTTTGGACACTAAATGATGGCTTTGGAGCAAGGACATGAGGGTTCGACCCAAAAAATGAGCGTGTCGAGCATAAAACTCATAATTTGAGCATAACAATGAGGGAATGAACCCTAAGAATGAGAGTTTGGTGCATAAATAAGAGGCTTTGAAGGCTGGAGTCAATGCTCTGGACTCTACAAACGAAGCCTTGAAACCTAAAATTCAAGCTTTGTCCCCTAAAGAATGTGTTTGGAGCAAGGAGATGAGGGTTCGACCCAAAAAATGAGCATGTCGAACATGAAAATGATAAGTCAAGCCTAAAATGAGGGATTGAACCCTAAGATTGCAAGTTTGGTGCATAAATAAGAGGCTTTCAAGCCTGGAGTCAATGCTCTGGACTCTACAAATGAATCCTTGGAACCTAAAATTCAAGGTTAGGGCACTAAACAATGTATTTGGAACAATGAGATGAATGTTTGACCCAAAAAATGAGCACGTTGAGCATAAAAATCATAAGTCAAGTGTAAAAATGAGGGTTTGAAGCCTAAGAATGAGAGTTTGGTGGATAAATATGAGGCTTTCAAGGCTGGAGTCAATGCTCTGGACTCTACAAACGAAGCCTTGGAACCTAAAATTCAAGCTTTGTCCCTTAAAGAATGTGTTTGGAGCAAGGAGATGAGGGTTCGACCCAAAAAATGAGCATGTCGGGCATGAAAATGATAAGTCAAGCCTAAAATGAGGGATTGAACCCTAAGATTGCAAGTTTGGTGCATAAATAAGAGGCTTTGAAGGCTGGAGTCAATGCTCTGGACTCTACAAACGAAGCCTTGGAGCCTAAAATTCAAGCTTTGGACACTAAATGATGGCTTTGGAGCAAGGACATGAGGGTTCGTTTCAAAAAATGAGCGTGTCGAGCATAAAACTCATAATTTGAGCATAACAATGAGGGATTGAACCCTAAGAATGAGATTTTGGTGCATAAATAAGAGGCTTTGCAGGCTGGAGTCAATGCTCTGGACTCTACAAACGAAGCCTTGAAACCTAAAATTCAAGCTTTGTCCCCTAAAGAATGTGTTTGGAGCAAGGAGATGAGGGTTCGACCCAAAAAATGAGCATGTCGAACATGAAAATGATAAGTCAAGCCTAAAATGAGGGATTGAACCCTAAGATTGCAAGTTTGGTGCATAAATAAGAGGCTTTGAAGGCTGGAGTCAATGCTCTGGACTCTACAAATGAATCCTTGGAACCTAAAATTCAAGCTTAGGGCACTAAACAATGTATTTGGAACAATGAGATGAATGTTTGACCCAAAAAATGAGCACGTTGAGCATAAAAATCATAAGTCAAGTGTAAAAATGAGGGTTTGAAGCCTAAGAATGAGAGTTTGGTGGATAAATATGAGGCTTTCAAGGCTGGAGTCAATGCTCTGGACTCTACAAACGAAGCCTTGGAACCTAAAATTCAAGCTTTGTCCCTTAAAGAATGTGTTTGGAGCAAGGAGATGAGGGTTCGACCCAAAAAATGAGCATGTCGGGCATGAAAATGATAAGTCAAGCCTAAAATGAGGGATTGAACCCTAAGATTGCAAGTTTGGTGCATAAATAAGAGGCTTTCAAGCCTGGAGTCAATGCTCTGGACTCTACAAACGAAGCCTTGGAACCTAAAATTCAAGCTTTGTCCACTAAATGATGTATTTGGAGCAAGGACATGAGGGTTCGACCCAAAAAATGAGGCTGTCGAGCATAAAAATCATAGAGCATAACAATGAGGGATTGAACCCTAAAAATGAGAGTTTGGTGCATAAATAAGAGGCTTTGAAGGCTGGAGTCAATGCTCTGGACTCTACAAATGAATCCTTGGAACCTAAAATTCAAGCTTAGGGCACTAAACAATGTATTTGGAACAATGAGATGAATGTTCGAACCAAAAAATGAGCACGTTGAGCATAAAAATCATAAGTCAAGCGTAAAAATGAGGGTTTGAAGCCTAAGAATGAGAGTTTGGTGCATAAATAAGAGGCTTTGAAGGCTGGAGTCAATGCTCTGGACTCTACAAACGAAGCCTTGGAACCTAAAATTCAAGCTTTGGGCACTAAACGATGTATTTGGAGCAAGGACATGAGGGTTCGACCCAAAAAATGAGCACGTCGAGCATAAAACGCATAATTCGAGCATAACAATGAGGGTTTGAAGCCTAAGAATGAGAGTTTGGTGCATAAATAAGAGGCTTTCAAGCCTGGAGTCAATGCTCTGGACTCTACAAACGAAGCCTTGGAACCTAAAATTCAAGCTTTGTCCCCTAAACGATGTATTTGGAGCAAGGACATGAGGGTTCGACCCAAAAAATGAGCACGTCGAGCATAAAACGCATAATTCGAGCATAACAATGAGGGTTTGAAGCCTAAGAATGAGAGTTTGGTGCATAAATAAGAGGCTTTCAAGCCTGGAGTCAATGCTCTGGACTCTACAAACGAAGCCTTGGAACCTAAAATTCAAGCTTTGTCCCCTAAACGATGTATTTGGAGCAAGGACATGAGGGTTCGAGCCAAAAAATGAGCACGTCGAGCATAAAACTCATAATTTGAGCATAACAATGAGGGTTTGAACCCTAAGAATGAGAGTTTGGTGCATAAATAAGAGGCTTTCAAGCCTGGAGTCAATGCTCTGGACTCTACAAACGAAGCCTTGGAACCTAAAATTCAAGCTTTGTCCCCTAAACGATGTATTTGGAGCAAGGAGATGACCGTTCGACCCAAAAAATGAGCATGTCGAACATGAAAATGATAAGTCAAGGCAAAAATGAGGGATTGAACCCTAAGAATGCAAGTTTGGTGCATAAATAAGAGGCTTTGAAGGCTGGAGTCAATGCTCTGGACTCTACAAACGAAGCCTTGGAACCTAAAATTCAAGCTTTGTCCCCTAAACGATGGCTTTGGAGCAAGGACATGAGGGTTCGACCCAAAAAATGAGCATGTCGGGCATGAAAATCATAGAGCATAACAATGAGGGTTTGAAGCCTAAGAGTGAGAGTTTGGTGCATAAATAAGAGGCTTTCAAGGCTGGAGTCAATGCTCTGGACTCTACAAACGAAGCCTTGGAACCTAAAATTCAAGCTTTGTCCCCTAAACGATGTATTTGGAGCAAGGAGATGACCGTTCGACCCAAAAAATGAGCATGTCGGGCATGAAAATGATAATTCAAGGCAAAAATGAGGGATTGAACCCTAAGAATGCAAGTTTGGTGCATAAATAAGAGGCTTTGAAGGCTGGAGTCAATGCTCTGGACTCTACAAATGAATCCTTGGAACCTAAAATTCAATCTTAGGGCACTAAACAATGTATTTGGAACAATGAGATGAATGTTCGACCCAAAAAATGAGCACGTTGAGCATAAAAATCATAGGTCAAGCGTAAAAATGAGGGTTTGAAGCCTAAGAATGAGATTTTGGTGCATAAATAAGAGGCTTTGAAGGCTGGAGTCAATGCTCTGGACTCTACAAATGAATCCTTGGAACCTAAAATTCAAGCTTAGGGCACTAAACAATGTATTTGGAACAATGAGATGAATGTTCGAACCAAAAAATGAGCACGTTGAGCATAAAAATCATAAGTCAAGCGTAAAAATGAGGGTTTGAAGCCTAAGAATGAGAGTTTGGTGCATAAATAAGAGGCTTTGAAGGCTGGAGTCAATGCTCTGGACTCTACAAACGAAGCCTTGGAACCTAAAATTCAAGCTTTGGGCACTAAACGATGTATTTGGAGCAAGGACATGAGGGTTCGACCCAAAAAATGAGCACGTCGAGCATAAAACGCATAATTCGAGCATAACAATGAGGGTTTGAAGCCTAAGAATGAGAGTTTGGTGCATAAATAAGAGGCTTTCAAGCCTGGAGTCAATGCTCTGGACTCTACAAACGAAGCCTTGGAACCTAAAATTCAAGCTTTGTCCCCTAAACGATGTATTTGGAGCAAGGACATGAGGGTTCGACCCAAAAAATGAGCACGTCGAGCATAAAACGCATAATTCGAGCATAACAATGAGGGTTTGAAGCCTAAGAATGAGAGTTTGGTGCATAAATAAGAGGCTTTCAAGCCTGGAGTCAATGCTCTGGACTCTACAAACGAAGCCTTGGAACCTAAAATTCAAGCTTTGTCCCCTAAACGATGTATTTGGAGCAAGGACATGAGGGTTCGAGCCAAAAAATGAGCACGTCGAGCATAAAACTCATAATTTGAGCATAACAATGAGGGTTTGAACCCTAAGAATGAGAGTTTGGTGCATAAATAAGAGGCTTTCAAGCCTGGAGTCAATGCTCTGGACTCTACAAACGAAGCCTTGGAACCTAAAATTCAAGCTTTGTCGCCTAAAGAATGTGTTTGGAGCAAGGAGATGACCGTTCGACCCAAAAAATGAGCATGTCGAACATGAAAATGATAAGTCAAGGCAAAAATGAGGGATTGAACCCTAAGAATGCAAGTTTGGTGCATAAATAAGAGGCTTTGAAGGCTGGAGTCAATGCTCTGGACTCTACAAACGAAGCCTTGGAACCTAAAATTCAAGCTTTGTCCCCTAAACGATGGCTTTGGAGCAAGGACATGAGGGTTCGACCCAAAAAATGAGCATGTCGGGCATGAAAATCATAGAGCATAACAATGAGGGTTTGAAGCCTAAGAGTGAGAGTTTGGTGCATAAATAAGAGGCTTTGAAGGCTGGAGTCAATGCTCTGGACTCTACAAACGAAGCCTTGGAACCTAAAATTCAAGCTTTGTCCCCTAAACGATGTATTTGGAGCAAGGAGATGACCGTTCGACCCAAAAAATGAGCATGTCGAGCATAAAAATGATAATTCAAGGCAAAAATGAGGGATTGAACCCTAAGAATGCAAGTTTGGTGCATAAATAAGAGGCTTTGAAGGCTGGAGTCAATGCTCTGGACTCTACAAACGAAGCCTTGGAACCTAAAATTCAATCTTAGGGCACTAAACAATGTATTTGGAACAATGAGATGAATGTTCGACCCAAAAAATGAGCACGTTGAGCATAAAAATCATAGGTCAAGCGTAAAAATGAGGGTTTGAAGCCTAAGAATGAGATTTTGGTGCATAAATAAGAGGCTTTCAAGGCTGGAGTCAATGCTCTGGACTCTACAAACGAAGCCTTGGAACCTAAAATTCAAGCTTTGGACACTAAATGATGGCTTTGGAGCAAGGACATGAGGGTTCGAGCCAAAAAATGAGCGTGTCGAGCATAAAACTCATAATTTGAGCATAACAATGAGGGAATGAACCCTAAGAATGAGAGTTTGGTGCATAAATAAGAGGCTTTGAAGGCTGGAGTCAATGCTCTGGACTCTACAAACGAAGCCTTGAAACCTAAAATTCAAGCTTTGTCCCCTAAAGAATGTGTTTGGAGCAAGGAGATGAGGGTTCGACCCAAAAAATGAGCATGTCGAACATGAAAATGATAAGTCAAGCCTAAAATGAGGGATTGAACCCTAAGATTGCAAGTTTGGTGCATAAATAAGAGGCTTTCAAGCCTGGAGTCAATGCTCTGGACTCTACAAATGAATCCTTGGAACCTAAAATTCAAGCTTAGGGCACTAAACAATGTATTTGGAACAATGAGATGAATGTTTGACTCAAAAAATGAGCACGTTGAGCATAAAAATCATAAGACAAGTGTAAAAATGAGGGTTTGAAGCCTAAGAATGAGAGTTTGGTGGATAAATATGAGGCTTTCAAGGCTGGAGTCAATGCTCTGGACTCTACAAACGAAGCCTTGGAACCTAAAATTCAAGCTTTGTCCCTTAAAGAATGTGTTTGGAGCAAGGAGATGAGGGTTCGACCCAAAAAATGAGCATGTCGGGCATGAAAATGATAAGTCAAGCCTAAAATGAGGGATTGAACCCTAAGATTGCAAGTTTGGTGCATAAATAAGAGGCTTTGAAGGCTGGAGTCAATGCTCTGGACTCTACAAACGAAGCCTTGGAACCTAAAATTCAAGCTTTGGACACTAAATGATGGCTTTGGAGCAAGGACATGAGGGTTCGTTTCAAAAAATGAGCGTGTCGAGCATAAAACTCATAATTTGAGCATAACAATGAGGGATTGAACCCTAAGAATGAGAGTTTGGTGCATAAATAAGAGGCTTTGCAGGCTGGAGTCAATGCTCTGGACTCTACAAACGAAGCCTTGAAACCTAAAATTCAAGCTTTGTCCCCTAAAGAATGTGTTTGGAGCAAGGAGATGAGGGTTCGACCCAAAAAATGAGCATGTCGAACATGAAAATGATAAGTCAAGCCTAAAATGAGGGATTGAACCCTAAGATTGCAAGTTTGGTGCATAAATAAGAGGCTTTCAAGCCTGGAGTCAATGCTCTGGACTCTACAAATGAATCCTTGGAACCTAAAATTCAAGCTTAGGGCACTAAACAATGTATTTGGAACAATGAGATGAATGTTTGACCCAAAAAATGAGCACGTTGAGCATAAAAATCATAAGTCAAGTGTAAAAATGAGGGTTTGAAGCCTAAGAATGAGAGTTTGGTGGATAAATATGAGGCTTTCAAGGCTGGAGTCAATGCTCTGGACTCTACAAACGAAGCCTTGGAACCTAAAATTCAAGCTTTGTCCCTTAAAGAATGTGTTTGGAGCAAGGAGATGAGGGTTCGACCCAAAAAATGAGCATGTCGGGCATGAAAATGATAAGTCAAGCCTAAAATGAGGGATTGAACCCTAAGATTGCAAGTTTGGTGCATAAATAAGAGGCTTTCAAGCCTGGAGTCAATGCTCTGGACTCTACAAACGAAGCCTTGGAACCTAAAATTCAAGCTTTGTCCACTAAATGATGTATTTGGAGTAAGGACATGAGGGTTCGACCCAAAAAATGAGGCTGTCGAGCATAAAAATCATAGAGCATAACAATGAGGGATTGAACCCTAAAAATGAGAGTTTGGTGCATAAATAAGAGGCTTTGAAGGCTGGAGTCAATGCTCTGGACTCTACAAACGAAGCCTTGGAACCTAAAATTCAAGCTTAGGGCACTAAACAATGTATTTGGAACAATGAGATGAATGTTCGAACCAAAAAATGAGCACGTTGAGCATAAAAATCATAAGTCAAGCGTAAAAATGAGGGTTTGAAGCCTAAGAATGAGAGTTTGGTGCATAAATAAGAGGCTTTGAAGGCTGGAGTCAATGCTCTGGACTCTACAAACGAAGCCTTGGAACCTAAAATTCAAGCTTTGGGCACTAAACGATGTATTTGGAGCAAGGACATGAGGGTTCGACCCAAAAAATGAGCACGTCGAGCATAAAACGCATAATTCGAGCATAACAATGAGGGTTTGAAGCCTAAGAATGAGAGTTTGGTGCATAAATAAGAGGCTTTCAAGCCTGGAGTCAATGCTCTGGACTCTACAAACGAAGCCTTGGAACCTAAAATTCAAGCTTTGTCCCCTAAACGATGTATTTGGAGCAAGGACATGAGGGTTCGACCCAAAAAATGAGCACGTCGAGCATAAAACGCATAATTCGAGCATAACAATGAGGGTTTGAAGCCTAAGAATGAGAGTTTGGTGCATAAATAAGAGGCTTTCAAGCCTGGAGTCAATGCTCTGGACTCTACAAACGAAGCCTTGGAACCTAAAATTCAAGCTTTGTCCCCTAAACGATGTATTTGGAGCAAGGACATGAGGGTTCGAGCCAAAAAATGAGCACGTCGAGCATAAAACTCATAATTTGAGCATAACAATGAGGGTTTGAACCCTAAGAATGAGAGTTTGGTGCATAAATAAGAGGCTTTCAAGGCTGGAGTCAATGCTCTGGACTCTACAAACGAAGCCTTGGAACCTAAAATTCAAGCTTTGTCGCCTAAAGAATGTGTTTGGAGCAAGGAGATGACGGTTCGACCCAAAAAATGAGCATGTCGAACATGAAAATGATAAGTCAAGGCAAAAATGAGGGATTGAACCCTAAGAATGCAAGTTTGGTGCATAAATAAGAGGCTTTGAAGGCTGGAGTCAATGCTCTGGACTCTACAAACGAAGCCTTGGAACCTAAAATTCAAGCTTTGTCCCCTAAACGATGGCTTTGGAGCAAGGACATGAGGGTTCGACCCAAAAAATGAGCATGTCGGGCATGAAAATCATAGAGCATAACAATGAGGGTTTGAAGCCTAAGAGTGAGAGTTTGGTGCATAAATAAGAGGCTTTCAAGGCTGGAGTCAATGCTCTGGACTCTACAAACGAAGCCTTGGAACCTAAAATTCAAGCTTTGTCCCCTAAACGATGTGTTTGGAGCAAGGAGATGACCGTTCGACCCAAAAAATGAGCATGTCGAGCATAAAAATGATAATTCAAGGCAAAAATGAGGGATTGAACCCTAAGAATGCAAGTTTGGTGCATAAATAAGAGGCTTTGAAGGCTGGAGTCAATGCTCTGGACTCTACAAATGAATCCTTGGAACCTAAAATTCAATCTTAGGGCACTAAACAATGTATTTGGAACAATGAGATGAATGTTCGACCCAAAAAATGAGCACGTTGAGCATAAAAATCATAGGTCAAGCGTAAAAATGAGGGTTTGAAGCCTAAGAATGAGATTTTGGTGCATAAATAAGAGGCTTTCAAGGCTGGAGTCAATGCTCTGGACTCTACAAACGAAGCCTTGGAACCTAAAATTCCAGCTTTGGACACTAAATGATGGCTTTGGAGCAAGGACATGAGGGTTCGACCCAAAAAATGAGCGTGTCGAGCATAAAACTCATAATTTGAGCATAACAATGAGGGAATGAACCCTAAGAATGAGAGTTTGGTGCATAAATAAGAGGCTTTGAAGGCTGGAGTCAATGCTCTGGACTCTACAAACGAAGCCTTGAAACCTAAAATTCAAGCTTTGTCCCCTAAAGAATGTGTTTGGAGCAAGGAGATGAGGGTTCGACCCAAAAAATGAGCATGTCGAACATGAAAATGATAAGTCAAGCCTAAAATGAGGGATTGAACCCTAAGATTGCAAGTTTGGTGCATAAATAAGAGGCTTTCAAGCCTGGAGTCAATGCTCTGGACTCTACAAATGAATCCTTGGAACCTAAAATTCAAGGTTAGGGCACTAAACAATGTATTTGGAACAATGAGATGAATGTTTGACCCAAAAAATGAGCACGTTGAGCATAAAAATCATAAGTCAAGTGTAAAAATGAGGGTTTGAAGCCTAAGAATGAGAGTTTGGTGGATAAATATGAGGCTTTCAAGGCTGGAGTCAATGCTCTGGACTCTACAAACGAAGCCTTGGAACCTAAAATTCAAGCTTTGTCCCTTAAAGAATGTGTTTGGAGCAAGGAGATGAGGGTTCGACCCAAAAAATGAGCATGTCGGGCATGAAAATGATAAGTCAAGCCTAAAATGAGGGATTGAACCCTAAGATTGCAAGTTTGGTGCATAAATAAGAGGCTTTGAAGGCTGGAGTCAATGCTCTGGACTCTACAAACGAAGCCTTGGAACCTAAAATTCAAGCTTTGGACACTAAATGATGGCTTTGGAGCAAGGACATGAGGGTTCGTTTCAAAAAATGAGCGTGTCGAGCATAAAACTCATAATTTGAGCATAACAATGAGGGATTGAACCCTAAGAATGAGAGTTTGGTGCATAAATAAGAGGCTTTGCAGGCTGGAGTCAATGCTCTGGACTCTACAAACGAAGCCTTGAAACCTAAAATTCAAGCTTTGTCCCCTAAAGAATGTGTTTGGAGCAAGGAGATGAGGGTTCGACCCAAAAAATGAGCATGTCGAACATGAAAATGATAAGTCAAGCCTAAAATGAGGGATTGAACCCTAAGATTGCAAGTTTGGTGCATAAATAAGAGGCTTTCAAGCCTGGAGTCAATGCTCTGGACTCTACAAATGAATCCTTGGAACCTAAAATTCAAGCTTAGGGCACTAAACAATGTATTTGGAACAATGAGATGAATGTTTGACCCAAAAAATGAGCACGTTGAGCATAAAAATCATAAGTCAAGTGTAAAAATGAGGGTTTGAAGCCTAAGAATGAGAGTTTGGTGGATAAATATGAGGCTTTCAAGGCTGGAGTCAATGCTCTGGACTCTACAAACGAAGCCTTGGAACCTAAAATTCAAGCTTTGTCCCTTAAAGAATGTGTTTGGAGCAAGGAGATGAGGGTTCGACCCAAAAAATGAGCACGTCCAGCATAAAACTCATAATTTGAGTATAACAATGAGGGTTTGAAGCCTAAGAATGAGAGTTTGGTGCATAAATAAGAGGCTTTGAAGGCTGGAGTCAATGCTCTGGACTCTACAAACGAAGCCTTGGAACCTAAAATTCAAGCTTTGTCCACTAAATGATGTATTTGGAGCAAGGACATGAGGGTTCGACCCAAAAAATGAGGCTGTCGAGCATAAAAATCATAGAGCATAACAATGAGGGATTGAACCCTAAAAATGAGAGTTTGGTGCATAAATAAGAGGCTTTGAAGGCTGGAGTCAATGCTCTGGACTCTACAAACGAAGCCTTGGAACCTAAAATTCAAGCTTAGGGCACTAAACAATGTATTTGGAACAATGAGATGAATGTTCGAACCAAAAAATGAGCACGTTGAGCATAAAAATCATAAGTCAAGCGTAAAAATGAGGGTTTGAAGCCTAAGAATGAGGGTTTGGTGCATAAATAAGAGGCTTTGAAGGCTGGAGTCAATGCTCTGGACTCTACAAACGAAGCCTTGGAACCTAAAATTCAAGCTTTGGGCACTAAACGATGTATTTGGAGCAAGGACATGAGGGTTCGACCCAAAAAATGAGCACGTCGAGCATAAAACGCATAATTCGAGCATAACAATGAGGGTTTGAAGCCTAAGAATGAGAGTTTGGTGCATAAATAAGAGGCTTTCAAGCCTGGAGTCAATGCTCTGGACTCTACAAACGAAGCCTTGGAACCTAAAATTCAAGCTTTGTCCCCTAAACGATGTATTTGGAGCAAGGACATGAGGGTTCGACCCAAAAAATGAGCACGTCGAGCATAAAACGCATAATTCGAGCATAACAATGAGGGTTTGAAGCCTAAGAATGAGAGTTTGGTGCATAAATAAGAGGCTTTCAAGCCTGGAGTCAATGCTCTGGACTCTACAAACGAAGCCTTGGAACCTAAAATTCAAGCTTTGTCCCCTAAACGATGTATTTGGAGCAAGGACATGAGGGTTCGAGCCAAAAAATGAGCACGTCGAGCATAAAACTCATAATTTGAGCATAACAATGAGGGTTTGAACCCTAAGAATGAGAGTTTGGTGCATAAATAAGAGGCTTTCAAGCCTGGAGTCAATGCTCTGGACTCTACAAACGAAGCCTTGGAACCTAAAATTCAAGCTTTGTCGCCTAAAGAATGTGTTTGGAGCAAGGAGATGACCGTTCGACCCAAAAAATGAGCATGTCGAACATGAAAATGATAAGTCAAGGCAAAAATGAGGGATTGAACCCTAAGAATGCAAGTTTGGTGCATAAATAAGAGGCTTTGAAGGCTGGAGTCAATGCTCTGGACTCTACAAACGAAGCCTTGGAACCTAAAATTCAAGCTTTGTCCCCTAAACGATGGCTTTGGAGCAAGGACATGAGGGTTCGACCCAAAAAATGAGCATGTCGGGCATGAAAATCATAGAGCATAACAATGAGGGTTTGAAGCCTAAGAGTGAGAGTTTGGTGCATAAATAAGAGGCTTTCAAGGCTGGAGTCAATGCTCTGGACTCTACAAACGAAGCCTTGGAACCTAAAATTCAAGCTTTGTCCCCTAAACGATGTATTTGGAGCAAGGAGATGACCGTTCGACCCAAAAAATGAGCATGTCGAGCATAAAAATGATAATTCAAGGCAAAAATGAGGGATTGAACCCTAAGAATGCAAGTTTGGTGCATAAATAAGAGGCTTTGAAGGCTGGAGTCAATGCTCTGGACTCTACAAATGAATCCTTGGAACCTAAAATTCAATCTTAGGGCACTAAACAATGTATTTGGAACAATGAGATGAATGTTCGACCCAAAAAATGAGCACGTTGAGCATAAAAATCATAGGTCAAGCGTAAAAATGAGGGTTTGAAGCCTAAGAATGAGATTTTGGTGCATAAATAAGAGGCTTTCAAGGCTGGAGTCAATGCTCTGGACTCTACAAACGAAGCCTTGGAACCTAAAATTCCAGCTTTGGACACTAAATGATGGCTTTGGAGCAAGGACATGAGGGTTCGACCCAAAAAATGAGCGTGTCGAGCATAAAACTCATAATTTGAGCATAACAATGAGGGAATGAACCCTAAGAATGAGAGTTTGGTGCATAAATAAGAGGCTTTGAAGGCTGGAGTCAATGCTCTGGACTCTACAAACGAAGCCTTGAAACCTAAAATTCAAGCTTTGTCCCCTAAAGAATGTGTTTGGAGCAAGGAGATGAGGGTTCGACCCAAAAAATGAGCATGTCGAACATGAAAATGATAAGTCAAGCCTAAAATGAGGGATTGAACCCTAAGATTGCAAGTTTGGTGCATAAATAAGAGGCTTTCAAGCCTGGAGTCAATGCTCTGGACTCTACAAATGAATCCTTGGAACCTAAAATTCAAGCTTAGGGCACTAAACAATGTATTTGGAACAATGAGATGAATGTTTGACTCAAAAAATGAGCACGTTGAGCATAAAAATCATAAGACAAGTGTAAAAATGAGGGTTTGAAGCCTAAGAATGAGAGTTTGGTGGATAAATATGAGGCTTTCAAGGCTGGAGTCAATGCTCTGGACTCTACAAACGAAGCCTTGGAACCTAAAATTCAAGCTTTGTCCCTTAAAGAATGTGTTTGGAGCAAGGAGATGAGGGTTCGACCCAAAAAATGAGCATGTCGGGCATGAAAATGATAAGTCAAGCCTAAAATGAGGGATTGAACCCTAAGATTGCAAGTTTGGTGCATAAATAAGAGGCTTTGAAGGCTGGAGTCAATGCTCTGGACTCTACAAACGAAGCCTTGGAACCTAAAATTCAAGCTTTGGACACTAAATGATGGCTTTGGAGCAAGGACATGAGGGTTCGTTTCAAAAAATGAGCGTGTCGAGCATAAAACTCATAATTTGAGCATAACAATGAGGGATTGAACCCTAAGAATGAGAGTTTGGTGCATAAATAAGAGGCTTTGCAGGCTGGAGTCAATGCTCTGGACTCTACAAACGAAGCCTTGAAACCTAAAATTCAAGCTTTGTCCCCTAAAGAATGTGTTTGGAGCAAGGAGATGAGGGTTCGACCCAAAAAATGAGCATGTCGAACATGAAAATGATAAGTCAAGCCTAAAATGAGGGATTGAACCCTAAGATTGCAAGTTTGGTGCATAAATAAGAGGCTTTCAAGCCTGGAGTCAATGCTCTGGACTCTACAAATGAATCCTTGGAACCTAAAATTCAAGCTTAGGGCACTAAACAATGTATTTGGAACAATGAGATGAATGTTTGACCCAAAAAATGAGCACGTTGAGCATAAAAATCATAAGTCAAGTGTAAAAATGAGGGTTTGAAGCCTAAGAATGAGAGTTTGGTGGATAAATATGAGGCTTTCAAGGCTGGAGTCAATGCTCTGGACTCTACAAACGAAGCCTTGGAACCTAAAATTCAAGCTTTGTCCCTTAAAGAATGTGTTTGGAGCAAGGAGATGAGGGTTCGACCCAAAAAATGAGCATGTCGGGCATGAAAATGATAAGTCAAGCCTAAAATGAGGGATTGAACCCTAAGATTGCAAGTTTGGTGCATAAATAAGAGGCTTTCAAGCCTGGAGTCAATGCTCTGGACTCTACAAACGAAGCCTTGGAACCTAAAATTCAAGCTTTGTCCACTAAATGATGTATTTGGAGCAAGGACATGAGGGTTCGACCCAAAAAATGAGGCTGTCGAGCATAAAAATCATAGAGCATAACAATGAGGGATTGAACCCTAAAAATGAGAGTTTGGTGCATAAATAAGAGGCTTTGAAGGCTGGAGTCAATGCTCTGGACTCTACAAACGAAGCCTTGGAACCTAAAATTCAAGCTTAGGGCACTAAACAATGTATTTGGAACAATGAGATGAATGTTCGAACCAAAAAATGAGCACGTTAAGCATAAAAATCATAAGTCAAGCGTAAAAATGGGGGTTTGAAGCCTAAGAATGAGAGTTTGGTGCATAAATAAGAGGCTTTGAAGGCTGGAGTCAATGCTCTGGACTCTACAAACGAAGCCTTGGAACCTAAAATTCAAGCTTTGGGCACTAAACGATGTATTTGGAGCAAGGACATGAGGGTTCGACCCAAAAAATGAGCACGTCGAGCATAAAACGCATAATTCGAGCATAACAATGAGGGTTTGAAGCCTAAGAATGAGAGTTTGGTGCATAAATAAGAGGCTTTCAAGCCTGGAGTCAATGCTCTGGACTCTACAAACGAAGCCTTGGAACCTAAAATTCAAGCTTTGTCCCCTAAACGATGTATTTGGAGCAAGGACATGAGGGTTCGACCCAAAAAATGAGCACGTCGAGCATAAAACGCATAATTCGAGCATAACAATGAGGGTTTGAAGCCTAAGAATGAGAGTTTGGTGCATAAATAAGAGGCTTTCAAGCCTGGAGTCAATGCTCTGGACTCTACAAACGAAGCCTTGGAACCTAAAATTCAAGCTTTGTCCCCTAAACGATGTATTTGGAGCAAGGACATGAGGGTTCGAGCCAAAAAATGAGCACGTCGAGCATAAAACTCATAATTTGAGCATAACAATGAGGGTTTGAACCCTAAGAATGAGAGTTTGGTGCATAAATAAGAGGCTTTCAAGCCTGGAGTCAATGCTCTGGACTCTACAAACGAAGCCTTGGAACCTAAAATTCAAGCTTTGTCGCCTAAAGAATGTGTTTGGAGCAAGGAGATGACCGTTCGACCCAAAAAATGAGCATGTCGAACATGAAAATGATAAGTCAAGGCAAAAATGAGGGATTGAACCCTAAGAATGCAAGTTTGGTGCATAAATAAGAGGCTTTGAAGGCTGGAGTCAATGCTCTGGACTCTACAAACAAAGCCTTGGAACCTAAAATTCAAGCTTTGTCCCCTAAACGATGGCTTTGGAGCAAGGACATGAGGGTTCGACCCAAAAAATGAGCATGTCGGGCATGAAAATCATAGAGCATAACAATGAGGGTTTGAAGCCTAAGAGTGAGAGTTTGGTGCATAAATAAGAGGCTTTCAAGGCTGGAGTCAATGCTCTGGACTCTACAAACGAAGCCTTGGAACCTAAAATTCAAGCTTTGTCCCCTAAACGATGTATTTGGAGCAAGGAGATGACCGTTCGACCCAAAAAATGAGCATGTCGAGCATAAAAATGATAATTCAAGGCAAAAATGAGGGATTGAACCCTAAGAATGCAAGTTTGGTGCATAAATAAGAGGCTTTGAAGGCTGGAGTCAATGCTCTGGACTCTACAAATGAATCCTTGGAACCTAAAATTCAATCTTAGGGCACTAAACAATGTATTTGGAACAATGAGATGAATGTTCGACCCAAAAAATGAGCACGTTGAGCATAAAAATCATAGGTCAAGCGTAAAAATGAGGGTTTGAAGCCTAAGAATGAGATTTTGGTGCATAAATAAGAGGCTTTGAAGGCTGGAGTCAATGCTCTGGACTCTACAAACGAAGCCTTGGAACCTAAAATTCCAGCTTTGGACACTAAATGATGGCTTTGGAGCAAGGACATGAGGGTTCGACCCAAAAAATGAGCGTGTCGAGCATAAAACTCATAATTTGAGCATAACAATGAGGGAATGAACCCTAAGAATGAGAGTTTGGTGCATAAATAAGAGGCTTTGAAGGCTGGAGTCAATGCTCTGGACTCTACAAACGAAGCCTTGAAACCTAAAATTCAAGCTTTGTCCCCTAAAGAATGTGTTTGGAGCAAGGAGATGAGGGTTCGACCCAAAAAATGAGCATGTCGAACATGAAAATGATAAGTCAAGCCTAAAATGAGGGATTGAACCCTAAGATTGCAAGTTTGGTGCATAAATAAGAGGCTTTCAAGCCTGGAGTCAATGCTCTGGACTCTACAAATGAATCCTTGGAACCTAAAATTCAAGGTTAGGGCACTAAACAATGTATTTGGAACAATGAGATGAATGTTTGACCCAAAAAATGAGCACGTTGAGCATAAAAATCATAAGTCAAGTGTAAAAATGAGGGTTTGAAGCCTAAGAATGAGAGTTTGGTGGATAAATATGAGGCTTTCAAGGCTGGAGTCAATGCTCTGGACTCTACAAACGAAGCCTTGGAACCTAAAATTCAAGCTTTGTCCCTTAAAGAATGTGTTTGGAGCAAGGAGATGACGGTTCGACCCAAAAAATGAGCATGTCGAACATGAAAATGATAAGTCAAGCCTAAAATGAGGGATTGAACCCTAAGATTGCAAGTTTGGTGCATAAATAAGAGGCTTTGAAGGCTGGAGTCAATGCTCTGGACTCTACAAACGAAGCCTTGGAACCTAAAATTCAAGCTTTGTCCACTAAATGATGTATTTGGAGCAAGGACATGAGGGTTCGACCCAAAAAATGAGGCTGTCGAGCATAAAAATCATAGAGCATAACAATGAGGGATTGAACCCTAAAAATGAGAGTTTGGTGCATAAATAAGAGGCTTTGAAGGCTGGAGTCAATGCTCTGGACTCTACAAACGAAGCCTTGGAACCTAAAATTCAAGCTTAGGGCACTAAACAATGTATTTGGAACAATGAGATGAATGTTCGAACCAAAAAATGAGCACGTTGAGCATAAAAATCATAAGTCAAGCGTAAAAATGAGGGTTTGAAGCCTAAGAATGAGAGTTTGGTGCATAAATAAGAGGCTTTGAAGGCTGGAGTCAATGCTCTGGACTCTACAAACGAAGCCTTGGAACCTAAAATTCAAGCTTTGGGCACTAAACGATGTATTTGGAGCAAGGACATGAGGGTTCGACCCAAAAAATGAGCACGTCGAGCATAAAACGCATAATTCGAGCATAACAATGAGGGTTTGAAGCCTAAGAATGAGAGTTTGGTGCATAAATAAGAGGCTTTCAAGCCTGGAGTCAATGCTCTGGACTCTACAAACGAAGCCTTGGAACCTAAAATTCAAGCTTTGTCCCCTAAACGATGTATTTGGAGCAAGGACATGAGGGTTCGACCCAAAAAATGAGCACGTCGAGCATAAAACGCATAATTCGAGCATAACAATGAGGGTTTGAAGCCTAAGAATGAGAGTTTGGTGCATAAATAAGAGGCTTTCAAGCCTGGAGTTAATGCTCTGGACTCTACAAACGAAGCCTTGGAACCTAAAATTCAAGCTTTGTCCCCTAAACGATGTATTTGGAGCAAGGACATGAGGGTTCGAGCCAAAAAATGAGCACGTCGAGCATAAAACTCATAATTTGAGCATAACAATGAGGGTTTGAACCCTAAGAATGAGAGTTTGGTGCATAAATAAGAGGCTTTCAAGCCTGGAGTCAATGCTCTGGACTCTACAAATGAAGCCTTGGAACCTAAAATTCAAGCTTTGTCGCCTAAAGAATGTGTTTGGAGCAAGGAGATGACCGTTCGACCCAAAAAATGAGCATGTCGAGCATAAAAATGATAATTCAAGGCAAAAATGAGGGATTGAACCCTAAGAATGCAAGTTTGGTGCATAAATAAGAGGCTTTGAAGGCTGGAGTCAATGCTCTGGACTCTACAAATGAATCCTTGGAACCTAAAATTCAATCTTAGGGCACTAAACAATGTATTTGGAACAATGAGATGAATGTTCGACCCAAAAAATGAGCACGTTGAGCATAAAAATCATAGGTCAAGCGTAAAAATGAGGGTTTGAAGCCTAAGAATGAGATTTTGGTGCATAAATAAGAGGCTTTCAAGGCTGGAGTCAATGCTCTGGACTCTACAAACGAAGCCTTGGAACCTAAAATTCCAGCTTTGGACACTAAATGATGGCTTTGGAGCAAGGACATGAGGGTTCGACCCAAAAAATGAGCGTGTCGAGCATAAAACTCATAATTTGAGCATAACAATGAGGGAATGAACCCTAAGAATGAGAGTTTGGTGCATAAATAAGAGGCTTTGAAGGCTGGAGTCAATGCTCTGGACTCTACAAACGAAGCCTTGAAACCTAAAATTCAAGCTTTGTCCCCTAAAGAATGTGTTTGGAGCAAGGAGATGAGGGTTCGACCCAAAAAATGAGCATGTCGAACATGAAAATGATAAGTCAAGCCTAAAATGAGGGATTGAACCCTAAGATTGCAAGTTTGGTGCATAAATAAGAGGCTTTCAAGCCTGGAGTCAATGCTCTGGACTCTACAAATGAATCCTTGGAACCTAAAATTCAAGGTTAGGGCACTAAACAATGTATTTGGAACAATGAGATGAATGTTTGACCCAAAAAATGAGCACGTTGAGCATAAAAATCATAAGTCAAGTGTAAAAATGAGGGTTTGAAGCCTAAGAATGAGAGTTTGGTGGATAAATATGAGGCTTTCAAGGCTGGAGTCAATGCTCTGGACTCTACAAACGAAGCCTTGGAACCTAAAATTCAAGCTTTGTCCCTTAAAGAATGTGTTTGGAGCAAGGAGATGAGGGTTCGACCCAAAAAATGAGCATGTCGAACATGAAAATGATAAGTCAAGCCTAAAATGAGGGATTGAACCCTAAGATTGCAAGTTTGGTGCATAAATAAGAGGCTTTGAAGGCTGGAGTCAATGCTCTGGACTCTACAAACGAAGCCTTGGAACCTAAAATTCAAGCTTTGTCCACTAAATGATGTATTTGGAGCAAGGACATGAGGGTTCGACCCAAAAAATGAGCATGTCGAACATGAAAATTATAAGTCAAGCCTAAAATGAGGGATTGAACCCTAAGATTGCAAGTTTGGTGCATAAATAAGAGGCTTTCAAGCCTGGAGTCAATGCTCTGGACTCTACAAATGAATCCTTGGAACCTAAAATTCAAGCTTAGGGCACTAAACAATGTATTTGGAACAATGAGATGAATGTTTGACCCAAAAAATGAGCACGTCGAGCATAAAAATCGTAAGTCAAGTGTAAAAATGAGGGTTTGAAGCCTAAGAATGAGAGTTTGGTGGATAAATATGAGGCTTTCAAGGCTGGAGTCAATGCTCTGGACTCTACAAACGAAGCCTTGGAACCTAAAATTCAAGCTTTGTCCCCTAAACGATGGCTTTGGAGCAAGGACATGAGGGTTCGACCCAAAAAATGAGCACGTCGAGCATAAAACTCGTAATTCGAGCATAACAATGAGGGATTGAACCCTAAGAATGCAAGTTTGGTGCATAAATAAGAGGCTTTGAAGGCTGGAGTCAATGCTCTGGACTCTACAAACGAAGCCTTGGAACCTAAAATTCAAGCTTTGTCCCCTAAACGATGTATTTGGACCAAGGAGATGAGGGTTCGACCCAAAAAATGAGCATGTCGGGCATGAAAATCATAGAGCATAACAATGAGGGATTGAACCCTAAGAATGAGAGTTTGGTGCATAAATAAGAGGCTTTCAAGGCTGGAGTCAATGCTCTGGACTCTACAAACGAAGCCTTGGAACCTAAAATTCAAGCTTTGTCCCCTAAACGATGTATTTGGAGCAAGGAGATGACCGTTCGACCCAAAAAATGAGCATGTCGAGCATAAAAATGATAATTCAAGGCAAAAATGAGGGATTGAACCCTAAGAATGCAAGTTTGGTGCATAAATAAGAGGCTTTGAAGGCTCGAGTCAATGCTCTGGACTCTACAAATGAATCCTTGGAACCTAAAATTCAATCTTAGGGCACTAAACAATGTATTTGGAACAATGAGATGAATGTTCGACCCAAAAAATGAGCACGTTGAGCATAAAAATCATAGGTCAAGCGTAAAAATGAGGGTTTGAAGCCTAAGAATGAGATTTTGGTGCATAAATAAGAGGCTTTCAAGGCTGGAGTCAATGCTCTGGACTCTACAAACGAAGCCTTGGAACCTAAAATTCCAGCTTTGGACACTAAATGATGGCTTTGGAGCAAGGACATGAGGGTTCGACCCAAAAAATGAGCATGTCGAACATGAAAATGATAAGTCAAGCCTAAAATGAGGTATTGAACCCTAAGATTGCAAGTTTGGTGCATAAATAAGAGGCTTTCAAGCCTGGAGTCAATGCTCTGGACTCTACAAATGAATCCTTGGAACCTAAAATTCAAGCTTAGGGCACTAAACAATGTATTTGGAACAATGAGATGAATGTTTGACCCAAAAAATGAGCACGTCGAGCATAAAAATCATAAGTCAAGTGTAAAAATGAGGGTTTGAAGCCTAAGAATGAGAGTTTGGTGGATAAATATGAGGCTTTCAAGGCTGGAGTCAATGCTCTGGACTCTACAAACGAAGCCTTGGAACCTAAAATTCAAGCTTTCTCCCCTAAACGATGGCTTTGGAGCAAGGACATGAGGGTTCGACCCAAAAAATGAGCACGTCGAGCATAAAACTCATAATTCGAGCATAACAATGAGGGATTGAACCCTAAGAATGCAAGTTTGGTGCATAAATAAGAGGCTTTGAAGGCTGGAGTCAATGCTCTGGACTCTACAAACGAAGCCTTGGAACCTAAAATTCAAGCTTTGTCCCCTAAACGATGTATTTGGACCAAGGAGATGAGGGTTCGACCCAAAAAATGAGCATGTCGGGCATGAAAATCATAGAGCATAACAATGAGGGTTTGAAGCCTAAGAGTGAGAGTTTGGTGCATAAATAAGAGGCTTTCAAGGCTGGAGTCAATGCTCTGGACTCTACAAACGAAGCCTTGGAACCTAAAATTCAATCTTAGGGCACTAAACAATGTATTTGGGACAATGAGATGAATGTTCGACCCAAAAAATGAGCACGTTGAGCATAAAAATCATAGGTCAAGCGTAAAAATGAGGGTTTGAAGCCTAAGAATGAGATTTTGGTGCATAAATAAGAGGCTTTCAAGGCTGGAGTCAATGCTCTGGACTCTACAAACGAAGCCTTGGAACCTAAAATTCAAGCTTTGGACACTAAATGATGGCTTTGGAGCAAGGACATGAGGGTTCGTTTCAAAAAATGAGCGTGTCGAGCATAAAACTCATAATTTGAGCATAACAATGAGGGTTTGAACCCTAAGAATGAGAGTTTGGTGCATAAATAAGAGGATTTCAAGCCTGGAGTCAATGCTCTGGACTCTACAAACGAAGCCTTGGAACCTAAAATTCAAGCTTTGTCGCCTAAAGAATGTGTTTGGAGCAAGGAGATGACGGTTCGACCCAAAAAATGAGCATGTCGAACATGAAAATGATAAGTCAAGGCAAAAATGAGGGATTGAACCCTAAGAATGAGAGTTTGGTGCATAAATAAGAGGCTTTGAAGGCTGGAGTCAATGCTCTGGACTCTACAAACGAAGCCTTGGAACCTAAAATTCAAGCTTTGTCCCCTAAACGATGTATTTGGAGCAAGGACATGAGGGTTCGAGCCAAAAAATGAGCACGTCGAGCATAAAACTCATAATTTGAGCATAACAGTGAGGGTTTGAAGCCTAAGAATGAGAGTTTGGTGCATAAATAAGAGGCTTTGAAGGCTGGAGTCAATGCTCTGGACTCTACAAACGAAGCCTTGGAACCTAAAATTCAAGCTTTGTCCCCTAAACAATGTATTTGGAGCAAGGAGATGAGGGTTCGAATCAAAAAATGAGCACGTCGAGCATAAAACTCATAATTCGAGCATAACAATGAGGGATTGAACCCTAAGAATGAGAGTTTGGTGCATAAATAAGAGGCTTTCAAGGCTGGAGTCAATGCTCTGGACTCTACAAACGAAGCCTTGGAACCTACAATTCAAGCTTTGTCCCCTAAACGATGGCTTTGGAGCAAGGACATGAGGGTTCGTTTCAAAAAATGAGCGTGTCGAGCATAAAACTCATAATTTGAGCATAACAATGAGGGTTTGAAGCCTAAGAATGAGAGTTTGGTGCATAAATAAGAGGCTTTCAAGCCTGTAGTCAATGCTCTGGACTCTACAAACGAAGCCTTGGAACCTAAAATTCAAGCTTTGTCGCCTAAAGAATGTGTTTGGAGCAAGGAGATGACGGTTCGACCCAAAAAATGAGCATGTCGAACATGAAAATGATAAGTCAAGGCAAAAATGAGGGATTGAACCCTAAGAATGCAAGTTTGGTGCATAAATAAGAGGCTTTGAAGGCTGGAGTCAATGCTCTGGACTCTACAAACGAAGCCTTGGAACCTACAATTCAAGCTTTGTCCCCTAAACGATGGCTTTGGAGCAAGGACATGAGGGTTCGACCCAAAAAATGAGGCTGTCGAGCATAAAAATCATAGAGCATAACAATGAGGGATTGAACCCTAAAAATGAGAGTTTGGTGCATAAATAAGAGGCTTTGAAGGCTGGAGTCAATGCTCTGGACTCTACAAACGAAGCCTTGGAACCTAAAATTCAAGCTTAGGGCACTAAACAATGTATTTGGAACAATGAGATGAATGTTCGAACCAAAAAATGAGCACGTTGAGCATAAAAATCATAAGTCAAGCGTAAAAATGAGGGTTTGAAGCCTAAGAATGAGAGTTTGGTGCATAAATAAGAGGCTTTGAAGGCTGGAGTCAATGCTCTGGACTCTACAAACGAAGCCTTGGAACCTAAAATTCAAGCTTTGGGCACTAAACGATGTATTTGGAGCAAGGACATGAGGGTTCGACCCAAAAAATGAGCATGTCGAGCATAAAACGCATAATTCGAGCATAACAATGAGGGTTTGAAGCCTAAGAATGAGAGTTTGGTGCATAAATAAGAGGCTTTCAAGCCTGGAGTCAATGCTCTGGACTCTACAAACGAAGCCTTGGAACCTAAAATTCAAGCTTTGTCGCCTAAAGAATGTGTTTGGAGCAAGGAGATGACGGTTCGACCCAAAAAATGAGCATGTCGAACATGAAAATGATAAGTCAAGGCAAAAATGAGGGATTGAACCCTAAGAATGCAAGTTTGGTGCATAAATAAGAGGCTTTGAAGGCTGGAGTCAATGCTCTGGACTCTACAAACGAAGCCTTGGAACCTAAAATTCAAGCTTTGTCCCCTAAACGATGGCTTTGGAGCAAGGACATGAGGGTTCGACCCAAAAAATGAGCACGTCGAGCATAAAACTCATAATTCGAGCATAACAATGAGGGATTGAACCCTAAGAATGCAAGTTTGGTGCATAAATAAGAGGCTTTGAAGGCTGGAGTCAATGCTCTGGACTCTACAAACGAAGCCTTGGAACCTAAAATTCAAGCTTTGTCCCCTAAACGATGTATTTGGACCAAGGAGATGAGGGTTTGACCCAAAAAATGAGCATGTCGGGCATGAAAATCATAGAGCATAACAATGAGGGTTTGAAGCCTAAGAGTGAGAGTTTGGTGCATAAATAAGAGGCTTTGAAGGCTGGAGTCAATGCTCTAGACTCTACAAACGAAGCCTTGGAACCTAAAATTCAAGCTTTGTCCCTTAAAGAAAGTGTTTGGAGCAAGGAGATGAGGGTGCGACCCAAAAAATGAGCGTGTCGAGCATAAAACTCATAATTCGAGCATAACAATGAGGGATTGAACCCTAAGAATGAGAGTTTGGTGCATAAATAAGAGGCTTTGAAGGCTGGAGTCAATGCTCTGGACTCTACAAACGAAGCCTTGGAACCTAAAATTCAAGCTTTGTCCCCTAAACGATGTATTTGGAGCAAGGACATGAGGGTTCGAGCCAAAAAATGAGCACGTCGAGCATAAAACTCATAATTTGAGCATAACAGTGAGGGTTTGAAGCCTAAGAATGAGAGTTTGGTGCATAAATAAGAGGCTTTGAAGGCTGGAGTCAATGCTCTGGACTCTACAAACGAAGCCTTGGAACCTAAAATTCAAGCTTTGTCCCCTAAACAATGTATTTGGAGCAAGGAGATGAGGGTTCGAATCAAAAAATGAGCACGTCGAGCATAAAACTCATAATTCGAGCATAACAATGAGGGTTTGAAGCCTAAGAATGAGAGTTTGGTGCATAAATAAGAGGCTTTGAAGGCTGGAGTCAATGCTCTGGACTCTACAAACGAAGCCTTGGAACCTAAAATTCAAGCTTTGTCCCCTAAACGATGGCTTTGGAGCAAGGACATGAGGGTTCGACCCAAAAAATGAGCACGTCGAGCATAAAACTCATAATTCGAGCATAACAATGAGGGATTGAACCCTAAGAATGCAAGTTTGGTGCATAAATAAGAGGCTTTGAAGGCTGGAGTCAATGCTCTGGACTCTACAATCGAAGCCTTGGAACCTAAAATTCAAGCTTTGTCCCCTAAACGATGTATTTGGACCAAGGAGATGAGGGTTTGACCCAAAAAATGAGCATGTCGGGCATGAAAATCATAGAGCATAACAATGAGGGTTTGAAGCCTAAGAGTGAGAGTTTGGTGCATAAATAAGAGGCTTTGAAGGCTGGAGTCAATGCTCTGGACTCTACAAACGAAGCCTTGGAACCTAAAATTCAAGCTTTGTCCCTTAAAGAATGTGTTTGGAGCAAGGAGATGAGGGTGCGAGCCAAAAAATGAGCGTGTCGAGCATAAAACTCATAATTCGAGCATAACAATGAGGGATTGAACCCTAAGAATGAGAGTTTGGTGCATAAATAAGAGGCTTTGAAGGCTGGAGTCAATGCTCTGGACTCTACAAACGAAGCCTTGGAACCTAAAATTCAAGCTTTGTCCCCTAAACGATGTATTTGGAGCAAGGACATGAGGGTTCGAGCCAAAAAATGAGCACGTCGAGCATAAAACTCATAATTCGAGCATAACAATGAGGGATTGAACCCTAAGAATGAGAGTTTGGTGCATAAATAAGAGGCTTTCAAGGCTGGAGTCAATGCTCTGGACTCTACAAACGAAGCCTTGGAACCTAAAATTCAAGCTTTGTCCCCTAAACGATGGCTTTGGAGCAAGGACATGAGGGTTCGTTTCAAAAAATGAGCGTGTCGAGCATAAAACTCATAATTTGAGCATAACAGTGAGGGATTGAACCCTAAGAATGAGAGTTTGGTGCATAAATAAGAGGCTTTGAAGGCTGGAGTCAATGCTCTGGACTCTACAAACGAAGCCTTGGAACCTAAAATTCAAGCTTTGTCCCCTAAACGATGTATTTGGAGCAAGGACATGAGGGTTCGAGCCAAAAAATGAGCACGTCGAGCATAAAACTCATAATTCGAGCATAACAATGAGGGATTGAACCCTAAGAATGAGAGTTTGGTGCATAAATAAGAGGCTTTCAAGGCTGGAGTCAATGCTCTGGACTCTACAAACGAAGCCTTGGAACCTAAAATTCAAGCTTTGTCCCCTAAACGATGGCTTTGGAGCAAGGACATGAGGGTTCGTTTCAAAAAATGAGCGTGTCGAGCATAAAACTCATAATTTGAGCATAACAGTGAGGGTTTGAAGCCTAAGAATGAGAGTTTGGTGCATAAATAAGAGGCTTTGAAGGCTGGAGTCAATGCTCTGGACTCTACAAACGAAGCCTTGGAACCTAAAATTCAAGCTTTGTCCCCTAAACGATGGCTTTGGAGCAAGGACATGAGGGTTCGACCCAAAAAATGAGCACGTCGAGCATAAAACTCATAATTCGAGCATAACAATGAGGGATTGAACCCTAAGAATGCAAGTTTGGTGCATAAATAAGAGGCTTTGAAGGCTGGAGTCAATGCTCTGGACTCTACAAACGAAGCCTTGGAACCTAAAATTCAAGCTTTGTCCCCTAAACGATGTATTTGGACCAAGGAGATGAGGGTTTGAGCCAAAAAATGAGCATGTCGGGCATGAAAATCATAGAGCATAACAATGAGGGTTTGAAGCCTAAGAGTGAGAGTTTGGTGCATAAATAAGAGGCTTTCAAGGCTGGAGTCAATGCTCTGGACTCTACAAACGAAGCCTTGGAAACTAAAATTCAAGCTTTGTCCGCGAAACGATGTATTTGGAGCAAGGAGATGACCGTTCGACCCAAAAAATGAGCATGTCGAGCATAAAAATGATAATTCAAGGCAAAAATGAGGGATTGAACCCTAAGAATGCAAGTTTGGTGCATAAATAAGAGGCTTTGAAGGCTGGAGTCAATGCTCTGGACTCTACAAATGAATCCTTGGAACCTGAAATTCAAGCTTTGTCCCCTAAACGATGTATTTGGAGCAAGGACATGAGGGTTCGAGCCAAAAAATGAGCACGTCGAGCATAAAACTCATAATTCGAGCATAACAATGAGGGTTTGAAGCCTAAGAATGAGAGTTTGGTGCATAAATAAGAGGCTTTCAAGGCTGGAGTCAATGCTCTGGACTCTACAAACGAAGCCTTGGAACCTAAAATTCAAGCTTTGTCCCCTAAACGATGGCTTTGGAGCAAGGACATGAGGGTTCGACCCAAAAAATGAGCACGTCGAGCATAAAACTCATAATTCGAGCATAACAATGAGGGTTTGAACCCTAAGAATGAGAGTTTGGTGCATAAATAAGAGGCTTTCAAGCCTGGAGTCAATGCTCTGGACTCTACAAACGAAGCCTTGGAACCTAAAATTCAAGCTTTGTCCCCTAAACGATGTATTTGGAGCAAGGAGATGAGGGTTCGACCCAAAAAATGAGCATGTCGAACATGAAAATGATAAGTCAAGCCTAAAATGAGGGATTGAACCCTAAGATTGCAAGTTTGGTGCATAAATAAGAGGCTTTCAAGCCTGGAGTCAATGCTCTGGACTCTACAAATGAATCCTTGGAACCTAAAATTCAAGCTTAGGGCACTAAACAATGTATTTGGAACAATGAGATGAATGTTTGTCCCAAAAAATGAGCACATTGAGCATAAAAATCGTAAGTCAAGTGTAAAAATGAGGGTTTGAAGCCTAAGAATGAGAGTTTGGTGGATAAATATGAGGCTTTCAAGGCTGGAGTCAATGCTCTGGACTCTACAAACGAAGCCTTGGAACCTAAAATTCAAGCTTTGTCCCTTAAAGAATGTGTTTGGAGCAAGGAGATGAGGGTTCGACCCAAAAAATGAGCATGTCGGGCATGAAAATGATAAGTCAAGCCTAAAATGAGGGATTGAACCCTAAGATTGCAAGTTTGGTGCATAAATAAGAGGCTTTCAAGGCTGGAGTCAATGCTCTGGACTCTACAAACGAAGCCTTGGAACCTAAAATTCAAGCTTTGTCCACTAAATGATGTATTTGGAGCAAGGACATGAGGGTTCGACCCAAAAAATGAGGCTGTCGAGCATAAAAATCATAGAGCATAACAATGAGGGTTTGAAGCCTAAGAATGAGAGTTTGGTGCATAAATAAGAGGCTTTGAAGGCTGGAGTCAATGCTCTGGACTCTACAAACGAAGCCTTGGAACCTAAAATTCAAGCTTAGGGCACTAAACAATGTATTTGGAACAATGAGATGAATGTTCGAACCAAAAAATGAGCACGTTGAGCATAAAAATCATAAGTCAAGCGTAAAAATGAGGGTTTGAAGCCTAAGAATGAGAGTTTGGTGGATAAATAAGAGGCTTTGAAGGCTGGAGTCAATGCTCTGGACTCTACAAACGAAGCCTTGGAACCTAAAATTCAAGCTTTGGGCACTAAACGATGTATTTGGAGCAAGGACATGAGGGTTCGACCCAAAAAATGAGCATGTCGAGCATAAAACGCATAATTCGAGCATACCAATGAGGGTTTGAAGCCTAAGAATGAGAGTTTGGTGCATAAATAAGAGGCTTTCAAGGCTGGAGTCAATGCTCTGGACTCTACAAACGAAGCCTTGGAACCTAAAATTCAAGCTTTGTCCCCTAAACGATGTATTTGGAGCAAGGACATGAGGGTTCGAGCCAAAAAATGAGCACGTCGAGCATAAAACTCATAATTTGAGCATAACAATGAGGGTTTGAACCCTAAGAATGAGAGTTTGGTGCATAAATAAGAGGCTTTCAAGCCTGGAGTCAATGCTCTGGACTCTACAAACGAAGCCTTGGAACCTAAAATTCAAGCTTTGTCCCCTAAACGATGTATTTGGACCAAGGAGATGAGGGTTTGACCCAAAAAATGAGCATGTCGGGCATGAAAATCATAGAGCATAACAATGAGGGTTTGAAGCCTAAGAGTGAGAGTTTGGTGCATAAATAAGAGGCTTTCAAGGCTGGAGTCAATGCTCTGGACTCTACAAACGAAGCCTTGGAACCTAAAATTCAAGCTTTGTCCCTTAAAGAAAGTGTTTGGAGCAAGGAGATGAGGGTGCGACCCAAAAAATGAGCGTGTCGAGCATAAAACTCATAATTCGAGCATAACAATGAGGGATTGAACCCTAAGAATGAGAGTTTGGTGCATAAATAAGAGGCTTTGAAGGCTGGAGTCAATGCTCTGGACTCTACAAACGAAGCCTTGGAAACTAAAATTCAAGCTTTGTCCCCTAAACGATGTATTTGGAGCAAGGAGATGACCGTTCGACCCAAAAAATGAGCATGTCGAGCATAAAAATGATAATTCAAGGCAAAAATGAGGGATTGAACCCTAAGAATGCAAGTTTGGTGCATAAATAAGAGGCTTTGAAGGCTGGAGTCAATGCTCTGGACTCTACAAATGAATCCTTGGAACCTAAAATTCAATCTTAGGGCACTAAACAATGTATTTGGGACAATGAGATGAATGTTCGACCCAAAAAATGAGCACGTTGAGCATAAAAATCATAGGTCAAGCGTAAAAATGAGGGTTTGAAGCCTAAGAATGAGATTTTGGTGCATAAATAAGAGGCTTTCAAGGCTGGAGTCAATGCTCTGGACTCTACAAACGAAGCCTTGGAACCTAAAATTCAAGCTTTGGACACTAAATGATGGCTTTGGAGCAAGGACATGAGGGTTCGTTTCAAAAAATGAGCGTGTCGAGCATAAAACTCATAATTTGACCATAACAATGAGGGTTTGAACCCTAAGAATGAGAGTTTGGTGCATAAATAAGAGGATTTCAAGCCTGGAGTCAATGCTCTGGACTCTACAAACGAAGCCTTGGAACCTAAAATTCAAGCTTTGTCGCCTAAAGAATGTGTTTGGAGCAAGGAGATGACGGTTCGACCCAAAAAATGAGCATGTCGAACATGAAAATGATAAGTCAAGGCAAAAATGAGGGATTGAACCCTAAGAATGAGAGTTTGGTGCATAAATAAGAGGCTTTGAAGGCTGGAGTCAATGCTCTGGACTCTACAAACGAAGCCTTGGAACCTAAAATTCAAGCTTTGGGCACTAAACGATGTATTTGGAGCAAGGACATGAGGGTTCGACCCAAAAAATGAGCATGTCGAGCATAAAACGCATAATTCGAGCATACCAATGAGGGTTTGAAGCCTAAGAATGAGAGTTTGGTGCATAAATAAGAGGCTTTCAAGGCTGGAGTCAATGCTCTGGACTCTACAAACGAAGCCTTGGAACCTAAAATTCAAGCTTTGTCCCCTAAACGATGTATTTGGAGCAAGGACATGAGGGTTCGAGCCAAAAAATGAGCACGTCGAGCATAAAACTCATAATTTGAGCATAACAATGAGGGTTTGAACCCTAAGAATGAGAGTTTGGTGCATAAATAAGAGGCTTTCAAGCCTGGAGTCAATGCTCTGGACTCTACAAACGAAGCCTTGGAACCTAAAATTCAAGCTTTGTCCCCTAAACGATGTATTTGGACCAAGGAGATGAGGGTTTGACCCAAAAAATGAGCATGTCGGGCATGAAAATCATAGAGCATAACAATGAGGGTTTGAAGCCTAAGAGTGAGAGTTTGGTGCATAAATAAGAGGCTTTCAAGGCTGGAGTCAATGCTCTGGACTCTACAAACGAAGCCTTGGAACCTAAAATTCAAGCTTTGTCCCTTAAAGAAAGTGTTTGGAGCAAGGAGATGAGGGTGCGACCCAAAAAATGAGCGTGTCGAGCATAAAACTCATAATTCGAGCATAACAATGAGGGATTGAACCCTAAGAATGAGAGTTTGGTGCATAAATAAGAGGCTTTGAAGGCTGGAGTCAATGCTCTGGACTCTACAAACGAAGCCTTGGAAACTAAAATTCAAGCTTTGTCCCCTAAACGATGTATTTGGAGCAAGGAGATGACCGTTCGACCCAAAAAATGAGCATGTCGAGCATAAAAATGATAATTCAAGGCAAAAATGAGGGATTGAACCCTAAGAATGCAAGTTTGGTGCATAAATAAGAGGCTTTGAAGGCTGGAGTCAATGCTCTGGACTCTACAAATGAATCCTTGGAACCTAAAATTCAATCTTAGGGCACTAAACAATGTATTTGGGACAATGAGATGAATGTTCGACCCAAAAAATGAGCACGTTGAGCATAAAAATCATAGGTCAAGCGTAAAAATGAGGGTTTGAAGCCTAAGAATGAGATTTTGGTGCATAAATAAGAGGCTTTCAAGGCTGGAGTCAATGCTCTGGACTCTACAAACGAAGCCTTGGAACCTAAAATTCAAGCTTTGGACACTAAATGATGGCTTTGGAGCAAGGACATGAGGGTTCGTTTCAAAAAATGAGCGTGTCGAGCATAAAACTCATAATTTGACCATAACAATGAGGGTTTGAACCCTAAGAATGAGAGTTTGGTGCATAAATAAGAGGATTTCAAGCCTGGAGTCAATGCTCTGGACTCTACAAACGAAGCCTTGGAACCTAAAATTCAAGCTTTGTCGCCTAAAGAATGTGTTTGGAGCAAGGAGATGACGGTTCGACCCAAAAAATGAGCATGTCGAACATGAAAATGATAAGTCAAGGCAAAAATGAGGGATTGAACCCTAAGAATGAGAGTTTGGTGCATAAATAAGAGGCTTTGAAGGCTGGAGTCAATGCTCTGGACTCTACAAACGAAGCCTTGGAACCTAAAATTCAAGCTTTGTCCCCTAAACGATGTATTTGGAGCAAGGACATGAGGGTTCGAGCCAAAAAATGAGCACGTCGAGCATAAAACTCATAATTTGAGCATAACAGTGAGGGTTTGAAGCCTAAGAATGAGAGTTTGGTGCATAAATAAGAGGCTTTGAAGGCTGGAGTCAATGCTCTGGACTCTAAGAACGAAGCCTTGGAACCTAAAATTCAAGCTTTGTCCCCTAAACAATGTATTTGGAGCAAGGAGATGAGGGTTCGAATCAAAAAATGAGCACGTCGAGCATAAAACTCATAATTCGAGCATAACAATGAGGGATTGAACCCTAAGAATGAGAGTTTGGTGCATAAATAAGAGGCTTTCAAGGCTGGAGTCAATGCTCTGGACTCTACAAACGAAGCCTTGGAACCTAAAATTCAAGCTTTGTCCCCTAAACGATGTATTTGGAGCAAGGACATGAGGGTTCGAGCCAAAAAATGAGCACGTCGAGCATAAAACTCATAATTTGAGCATAACAATGAGGGTTTGAACCCTAAGAATGAGAGTTTGGTGCATAAATAAGAGGCTTTCAAGCCTGGAGTCAATGCTCTGGACTCTACAAACGAAGCCTTGGAACCTAAAATTCAAGCTTTGTCGCCTAAAGAATGTGTTTGGAGCAAGGAGATGACGGTTCGACCCAAAAAATGAGCATGTCGAACATGAAAATGATAAGTCAAGGCAAAAATGAGGGATTGAACCCTAATAATGCAAGTTTGGTGCATAAATAAGAGGCTTTGAAGGCTGGAGTCAATGCTCTGGACTCTACAAACGAAGCCTTGGAACCTAAAATTCAAGCTCTGTCCCCTAAACGATGGCTTTGGAGGAAGGACATGAGGGTTCGACCCAAAAAATGAGCACGTCGAGCATAAAACTCATGATTCGAGCATAACAATGAGGGATTGAACCCTAAGAATGCAAGTTTGGTGCATAAATAAGAGGCTTTGAAGGCTGGAGTCAATGCTCTGGACTCTACAAACGAAGCCTTGGAACCTACAATTCAAGCTTTGTCCCCTAAACGATGGCTTTGGAGCAAGGACATGAGGGTTCGTTTCAAAAAATGAGCGTGTCGAGCATAAAACTCATAATTTGAGCATAACAATGAGGGTTTGAACCCTAAGAATGAGAGTTTGGTGCATAAATAAGAGGCTTTCAAGCCTGGAGTCAATGCTCTGGACTCTACAAACGAAGCCTTGGAACCTAAAATTCAAGCTTTGTCGCCTAAAGAATGTGTTTGGAGCAAGGAGATGACGGTTCGACCCAAAAAATGAGCATGTCGAACATGAAAATGATAAGTCAAGGCAAAAATGAGGGATTGAACCCTAAGAATGCAAGTTTGGTGCATAAATAAGAGGCTTTGAAGGCTGGAGTCAATGCTCTGGACTCTACAAACGAAGCCTTGGAACCTACAATTCAAGCTTTGTCCCCTAAACGATGGCTTTGGAGCAAGGACATGAGGGTTCGACCCAAAAAATGAGGCTGTCGAGCATAAAAATCATAGAGCATAACAATGAGGGATTGAACCCTAAAAATGAGAGTTTGGTGCATAAATAAGAGGCTTTGAAGGCTGGAGTCAATGCTCTGGACTCTACAAACGAAGCCTTGGAACCTAAAATTCAAGCTTAGGGCACTAAACAATGTATTTGGAACAATGAGATGAATGTTCGAACCAAAAAATGAGCACGTTGAGCATAAAAATCATAAGTCAAGCGTAAAAATGAGGGTTTGAAGCCTAAGAATGAGAGTTTGGTGCATAAATAAGAGGCTTTGAAGGCTGGAGTCAATGCTCTGGACTCTACAAACGAAGCCTTGGAACCTAAAATTCAAGCTTTGGGCACTAAACGATGTATTTGGAGCAAGGACATGAGGGTTCGACCCAAAAAATGAGCATGTCGAGCATAAAACGCATAATTCGAGCATAACAATGAGGGTTTGAAGCCTAAGAATGAGAGTTTGGTGCATAAATAAGAGGCTTTCAAGGCTGGAGTCAATGCTCTGGACTCTAAGAACGAAGCCTTGGAACCTAAAATTCAAGCTTTGTCCCCTAAACAATGTATTTGGAGCAAGGAGATGAGGGTTCGAATCAAAAAATGAGCACGTCGAGCATAAAACTCATAATTCGAGCATAACAATGAGGGTTTGAACCCTAAGAATGAGAGTTTGGTGCATAAATAAGAGGCTTTCAAGCCTGGAGTCAATGCTCTGGACTCTACAAACGAAGCCTTGGAACCTAAAATTCAAGCTTTGTCGCCTAAAGAATGTGTTTGGAGCAAGGAGATGACGGTTCGACCCAAAAAATGAGCATGTCGAACATGAAAATGATAAGTCAAGGCAAAAATGAGGGATTGAACCCTAATAATGCAAGTTTGGTGCATAAATAAGAGGCTTTCAAGGCTGGAGTCAATGCTCTGGACTCTACAAACGAAGCCTTGGAACCTAAAATTCAAGCTCTGTCCCCTAAACGATGGCTTTGGAGCAAGGACATGAGGGTTCGACCCAAAAAATGAGCACGTCGATAATAAAACTCATAATTCGAGCATAACAATGAGGTATTGAACCATAAGAATGCAAGTTTGGTGCATAAATAAGAGGCTTTGAAGGCTGGAGTCAATGCTCTGGACTCTACAAACGAAGCCTTGGAACCTAAAATTCAAGCTTTGTCCCCTAAACGATGTATTTGGACCAAGGAGATGAGGGTTTGACCCAAAAAATGAGCATGTCGGGCATGAAAATCATAGAGCATAACAATGAGGGTTTGAAGCCTAAGAGTGAGAGTTTGGTGCATAAATAAGAGGCTTTCAAGGCTGGAGTCAATGCTCTGGACTCTACAAACGAAGCCTTGGAACCTAAAATTCAAGCTTTGTCCCTTAAAGAAAGTGTTTGGAGCAAGGAGATGAGGGTGTGACCCAAAAAATGAGCGTGTCGAGCATAAAACTCATAATTCGAGCATAACAATGAGGGATTGAACCCTAAGAATGAGAGTTTGGTGCATAAATAAGAGGCTTTGAAGGCTGGAGTCAATGCTCTGGACTCTACAAACGAAGCCTTGGAACCTAAAATTCAAGCTTTGTCCCCTAAACGATGTATTTGGAGCAAGGACATGAGGGTTCGAGCCAAAAAATGAGCACGTCGAGCATAAAACTCATAATTTGAGCATAACAGTGAGGGTTTGAAGCCTAAGAATGAGAGTTTGGTGCATAAATAAGAGGCTTTGAAGGCTGGAGTCAATGCTCTGGACTCTAAGAACGAAGCCTTGGAACCTAAAATTCAAGCTTTGTCCCCTAAACAATGTATTTGGAGCAAGGAGATGAGGGTTCGAATCAAAAAATGAGCACGTCGAGCATAAAACTCATAATTCGAGCATAACAATGAGGGATTGAACCCTAAGAATGAGAGTTTGGTGCATAAATAAGAGGCTTTCAAGGCTGGAGTCAATGCTCTGGACTCTACAAACGAAGCCTTGGAACCTAAAATTCAAGCTTTGTCCCCTAAACGATGGCTTTGGAGCAAGGACATGAGGGTTCCTTTCAAAAAATGAGCGTGTCGAGCATAAAACTCATAATTTGAGCATAACAATGAGGGTTTGAACCCTAAGAATGAGAGTTTGGTGCATAAATAAGAGGCTTTGAAGGCTGGAGTCAATGCTCTGGACTCTACAAACGAAGCCTTGGAACCTAAAATTCAAGCTTTGTCCCCTAAACGATGGCTTTGGAGCAAGGACATGAGGGTTCGACCCAAAAAATGAGCACGTCGAGCATAAAACTCATAATTCGAGCATAACAATGAGGGATTGAACCCTAAGAATGCACGTTTGGTGCATAAATAAGAGGCTTTGAAGGCTGGAGTCAATGCTCTGGACTCTACAAATGAAGCCTTGGAACCTAAAATTCAAGCTTTGTCCCCTAAACGATGTATTTGGACCAAGGAGATGAGGGTTCGACCCAAAAAATGAGCATGTCGGGCATGAAAATCATAGAGCATAACAATGAGGGTTTGAAGCCTAAGAGTGAGAGTTTGGTGCATAAATAAGAGGCTTTGAAGGCTGGAGTCAATGCTCTGGACTCTACAAACGAAGCCTTGGAACCTAAAATTCAAGCTTTGTCCCTTAAAGAATGTGTTTGGAGCAAGGAGATGAGGGTGCGACCCAAAAAATGAGCGTGTCGAGCATAAAACTCATAATTCGAGCATAACAATGAGGGATTGAACCCTAAGAATGAGAGTTTGGTGCATAAATAAGAGGCTTTGAAGGCTGGAGTCAATGCTCTGGACTCTACAAACGAAGCCTTGGAACCTAAAATTCAAGCTTTGTCCCCTAAACGATGTATTTGGAGCAAGGAGATGACCGTTCGACCCAAAAAATGAGCATGTCGAGCATAAAAATGATAATTCAAGGCAAAAATGAGGGATTGAACCCTAAGAATGCAAGTTTGGTGCATAAATAAGAGGCTTTGAAGGCTGGAGTCAATGCTCTGGACTCTACAAATGAATCCTTGGAACCTAAAATTCAATCTTAGGGCACTAAACAATGTATTTGGGACAATGAGATGAATGTTCGACCCAAAAAATGAGCACGTTGAGCATAAAAATCATAGGTCAAGCGTAAAAATGAGGGTTTGAAGCCTAAGAATGAGATTTTGGTGCATAAATAAGAGGCTTTCAAGGCTGGAGTCAATGCTCTGGACTCTACAAACGAAGCCTTGGAACCTAAAATTCAAGCTTTGGACACTAAATGATGGCTTTGGAGCAAGGACATGAGGGTTCGTTTCAAAAAATGAGCGTGTCGAGCATAAAACTCATAATTTGAGCATAACAATGAGGGTTTGAACCCTAAGAATGAGAGTTTGGTGCATAAATAAGAGGCTTTGAAGGCTGGAGTCAATGCTCTGGACTCTACAAACGAAGCCTTGGAACCTAAAATTCAAGCTTTGTCGCCTAAAGAATGTGTTTGGAGCAAGGAGATGACGGTTCGACCCAAAAAATGAGCATGTCGAACATGAAAATGATAAGTCAAGGCAAAAATGAGGGATTGAACCCTAAGAATGAGAGTTTGGTGCATAAATAAGAGGCTTTGAAGGCTGGAGTCAATGCTCTGGACTCTACAAACGAAGCCTTGGAACCTAAAATTCAAGCTTTGTCCCCTAAACGATGTATTTGGAGCAAGGACATGAGGGTTCGAGCCAAAAAATGAGCACGTCGAGCATAAAACTCATAATTTGAGCATAACAGTGAGGGTTTGAAGCCTAAGAATGAGAGTTTGGTGCATAAATAAGAGGCTTTGAAGGCTGGAGTCAATGCTCTGGACTCTAAGAACGAAGCCTTGGAACCTAAAATTCAAGCTTTGTCCCCTAAACAATGTATTTGGAGCAAGGAGATGAGGGTTCGAATCAAAAAATGAGCACGTCGAGCATAAAACTCATAATTCGAGCATAACAATGAGGGATTGAACCCTAAGAATGAGAGTTTGGTGCATAAATAAGAGGCTTTCAAGGCTGGAGTCAATGCTCTGGACTCTACAAACGAAGCCTTGGAACCTACAATTCAAGCTTTGTCCCCTAAACGATGGCTTTGGAGCAAGGACATGAGGGTTCGTTTCAAAAAATGAGCGTGTCGAGCATAAAACTCATAATTTGAGCATAACAATGAGGGTTTGAACCCTAAGAATGAGAGTTTGGTGCATAAATAAGAGGCTTTGAAGGCTGGAGTCAATGCTCTGGACTCTACAAACGAAGCCTTGGAACCTAAAATTCAAGCTTTGTCCCCTAAACGATGTATTTGGAGCAAGGACATGAGGGTTCGAGCCAAAAAATGAGCACGTCGAGCATAAAACTCATAATTCGAGCATAACAATGAGGGTTTGAAGCCTAAGAGTGAGAGTTTGGTGCATAAATAAGAGGCTTTGAAGGCTGGAGTCAATGCTCTGGACTCTACAAACGAAGCCTTGGAACCTAAAATTCAAGCTTTGTCCCTTAAAGAATGTGTTTGGAGCAAGGAGATGAGGGTGCGACCCAAAAAATGAGCGTGTCGAGCATAAAACTCATAATTCGAGCATAACAATGAGGGATTGAACCCTAAGAATGAGAGTTTGGTGCATAAATAAGAGGCTTTGAAGGCTGGAGTCAATGCTCTGGACTCTACAAACGAAGCCTTGGAAACTAAAATTCAAGCTTTGTCCCCTAAACGATGTATTTGGAGCAAGGAGATGACCGTTCGACCCAAAAAATGAGCATGTCGAGCATAAAAATGATAATTCAAGGCAAAAATGAGGGATTGAACCCTAAGAATGCAAGTTTGGTGCATAAATAAGAGGCTTTGAAGGCTGGAGTCAATGCTCTGGACTCTACAAATGAATCCTTGGAACCTAAAATTCAATCTTAGGGCACTAAACAATGTATTTGGGACAATGAGATGAATGTTCGACCCAAAAAATGAGCACGTTGAGCATAAAAATCATAGGTCAAGCGTAAAAATGAGGGTTTGAAGCCTAAGAATGAGATTTTGGTGCATAAATAAGAGGCTTTCAAGGCTGGAGTCAATGCTCTGGACTCTACAAACGAAGCCTTGGAACCTAAAATTCAAGCTTTGGACACTAAATGATGGCTTTGGAGCAAGGACATGAGGGTTCGTTTCAAAAAATGAGCGTGTCGAGCATAAAACTCATAATTTGAGCATAACAATGAGGGTTTGAACCCTAAGAATGAGAGTTTGGTGCATAAATAAGAGGCTTTGAAGGCTGGAGTCAATGCTCTGGACTCTACAAACGAAGCCTTGGAACCTAAAATTCAAGCTTTGTCGCCTAAAGAATGTGTTTGGAGCAAGGAGATGACGGTTCGACCCAAAAAATGAGCATGTCGAACATGAAAATGATAAGTCAAGGCAAAAATGAGGGATTGAACCCTAAGAATGAGAGTTTGGTGCATAAATAAGAGGCTTTGAAGGCTGGAGTCAATGCTCTGGACTCTACAAACGAAGCCTTGGAACCTAAAATTCAAGCTTTGTCCCCTAAACGATGTATTTGGAGCAAGGACATGAGGGTTCGAGCCAAAAAATGAGCACGTCGAGCATAAAACTCATAATTTGAGCATAACAGTGAGGGTTTGAAGCCTAAGAATGAGAGTTTGGTGCATAAATAAGAGGCTTTGAAGGCTGGAGTCAATGCTCTGGACTCTACAAACGAAGCCTTGGAACCTAAAATTCAAGCTTTGTCCCCTAAACAATGTATTTGGAGCAAGGAGATGAGGGTTCGAATCAAAAAATGAGCACGTCGAGCATAAAACTCATAATTCGAGCATAACAATGAGGGATTGAACCCTAAGAATGAGAGTTTGGTGCATAAATAAGAGGCTTTCAAGGCTGGAGTCAATGCTCTGGACTCTACAAACGAAGCCTTGGAACCTACAATTCAAGCTTTGTCCCCTAAACGATGGCTTTGGAGCAAGGACATGAGGGTTCGTTTCAAAAAATGAGCGTGTCGAGCATAAAACTCATAATTTGAGCATAACAATGAGGGTTTGAACCCTAAGAATGAGAGTTTGGTGCATAAATAAGAGGCTTTGAAGGCTGGAGTCAATGCTCTGGACTCTACAAACGAAGCCTTGGAACCTAAAATTCAAGCTTTGTCCCCTAAACGATGGCTTTGGAGCAAGGACATGAGGGTTCGACCCAAAAAATGAGCACGTCGAGCATAAAACTCATAATTCGAGCATAACAATGAGGGATTGAACCCTAAGAATGCACGTTTGGTGCATAAATAAGAGGCTTTGAAGGCTGGAGTCAATGCTCTGGACTCTACAAATGAAGCCTTGGAACCTAAAATTCAAGCTTTGTCCCCTAAACGATGTATTTGGACCAAGGAGATGAGGGTTTGACCCAAAAAATGAGCATGTCGGGCATGAAAATCATAGAGCATAACAATGAGGGTTTGAAGCCTAAGAGTGAGAGTTTGGTGCATAAATAAGAGGCTTTGAAGGCTGGAGTCAATGCTCTGGACTCTACAAACGAAGCCTTGGAACCTAAAATTCAAGCTTTGTCCCTTAAAGAATGTGTTTGGAGCAAGGAGATGAGGGTGCGACCCAAAAAATGAGCGTGTCGAGCATAAAACTCATAATTCGAGCATAACAATGAGGGATTGAACCCTAAGAATGAGAGTTTGGTGCATAAATAAGAGGCTTTGAAGGCTGGAGTCAATGCTCTGGACTCTACAAATGAAGCCTTGGAAACTAAAATTCAAGCTTTGTCCCCTAAACGATGTATTTGGAGCAAGGAGATGACCGTTCGACCCAAAAAATGAGCATGTCGAGCATAAAAATGATAATTCAAGGCAAAAATGAGGGATTGAACCCTAAGAATGCAAGTTTGGTGCATAAATAAGAGGCTTTGAAGGCTCGAGTCAATGCTCTGGACTCTACAAATGAATCCTTGGAACCTAAAATTCAATCTTAGGGCACTAAACAATGTATTTGGGACAATGAGATGAATGTTCGACCCAAAAAATGAGCACGTTGAGCATAAAAATCATAGGTCAAGCGTAAAAATGAGGGTTTGAAGCCTAAGAATGAGATTTTGGTGCATAAATAAGAGGCTTTCAAGGCTGGAGTCAATGCTCTGGACTCTACAAACGAAGCCTTGGAACCTAAAATTCAAGCTTTGGACACTAAATGATGGCTTTGGAGCAAGGACATGAGGGTTCGTTTCAAAAAATGAGCGTGTCGAGCATAAAACTCATAATTTGAGCATAACAATGAGGGTTTGAACCCTAAGAATGAGAGTTTGGTGCATAAATAAGAGGCTTTGAAGGCTGGAGTCAATGCTCTGGACTCTACAAACGAAGCCTTGGAACCTAAAATTCAAGCTTTGTCGCCTAAAGAATGTGTTTGGAGCAAGGAGATGACGGTTCGACCCAAAAAATGAGCATGTCGAACATGAAAATGATAAGTCAAGGCAAAAATGAGGGATTGAACCCTAAGAATGAGAGTTTGGTGCATAAATAAGAGGCTTTGAAGGCTGGAGTCAATGCTCTGGACTCTACAAACGAAGCCTTGGAACCTAAAATTCAAGCTTTGTCCCCTAAACGATGTATTTGGAGCAAGGACATGAGGGTTCGAGCCAAAAAATGAGCACGTCGAGCATAAAACTCATAATTTGAGCATAACAGTGAGGGTTTGAAGCCTAAGAATGAGAGTTTGGTGCATAAATAAGAGGCTTTGAAGGCTGGAGTCAATGCTCTGGACTCTACAAACGAAGCCTTGGAACCTAAAATTCAAGCTTTGTCCCCTAAACAATGTATTTGGAGCAAGGAGATGAGGGTTCGAATCAAAAAATGAGCACGTCGAGCATAAAACTCATAATTCGAGCATAACAATGAGGGATTGAACCCTAAGAATGAGAGTTTGGTGCATAAATAAGAGGCTTTCAAGGCTGGAGTCAATGCTCTGGACTCTACAAACGAAGCCTTGGAACCTACAATTCAAGCTTTGTCCCCTAAACGATGGCTTTGGAGCAAGGACATGAGGGTTCGTTTCAAAAAATGAGCGTGTCGAGCATAAAACTCATAATTTGAGCATAACAATGAGGGTTTGAACCCTAAGAATGAGAGTTTGGTGCATAAATAAGAGGCTTTCAAGCCTGGAGTCAATGCTCTGGACTCTACAAACGAAGCCTTGGAACCTAAAATTCAAGCTTTGTCGCCTAAAGAATGTGTTTGGAGCAAGGAGATGACGGTTCGACCCAAAAAATGAGCATGTCGAACATGAAAATGATAAGTCAAGGCAAAAATGAGGGATTGAACCCTAAGATTGCAAGTTTGGTGCATAAATAAGAGGCTTTGAAGGCTGGAGTCAATGCTCTGGACTCTACAAACGAAGCCTTGGAACCTACAATTCAAGCTTTGTCCCCTAAACGATGGCTTTGGAGCAAGGACATGAGGGTTCGACCCAAAAAATGAGGCTGTCGAGCATAAAAATCATAGAGCATAACAATGAGGGATTGAACCCTAAAAATGAGAGTTTGGTGCATAAATAAGAGGCTTTGAAGGCTGGAGTCAATGCTCTGGACTCTACAAACGAAGCCTTGGAACCTAAAATTCAAGCTTAGGGCACTAAACAATGTATTTGGAACAATGAGATGAATGTTCGAACCAAAAAATGAGCACGTTGAGCATAAAAATCATAAGTCAAGCGTAAAAATGAGGGTTTGAAGCCTAAGAATGAGATTTTGGTGCATAAATAAGAGGCTTTGAAGGCTGGAGTCAATGCTCTGGACTCTACAAACGAAGCCTTGGAACCTAAAATTCAAGCTTTGGGCACTAAACGATGTATTTGGAGCAAGGACATGAGGGTTCGACCCAAAAAATGAGCATGTCGAGCATAAAACGCATAATTCGAGCATAACAATGAGGGTTTGAAGCCTAAGAATGAGAGTTTGGTGCATAAATAAGAGGCTTTCAAGGCTGGAGTCAATGCTCTGGACTCTACAAACGAAGCCTTGGAACCTAAAATTCAAGCTCTGTCCCCTAAACGATGGCTTTGGAGCAAGGACATGAGGTTTCGACCCAAAAAATGAGCACGTCGAGCATAAAACTCATAATTCGAGCATAACAATGAGGGATTGAACCCTAAGAATGCAAGTTTGGTGCATAAATAAGAGGCTTTCAAGGCTGGAGTCAATGCTCTGGACTCTACAAACGAAGCCTTGGAACCTAAAATTCAAGCTTTGTCCCCTAAACGATGTATTTGGAGCAAGGAGATGACCGTTCGAGCCAAAAAATGAGCATGTCGAGCATAAAAATGATAATTCAAGGCAAAAATGAGGGATTGAACCCTAAGAATGCAAGTTTGGTGCATAAATAAGAGGCTTTGAAGGCTGGAGTCAATGCTCTGGACTCTACAAACGAAGCCTTGGAACCTAAAATTCAAGCTTTGTCCCCTAAACGATGTATTTGGACCAAGGAGATGAGGGTTCGACCCAAAAAATGAGCATGTCGGGCATGAAAATCATAGAGCATAACAATGAGGGTTTGAAGCCTAAGAGTGAGAGTTTGGTGCATAAATAAGAGGCTTTCAAGGCTGGAGTCAATGCTCTGGACTCTACAAACGAAGCCTTGGAACCTAAAATTCAAGCTTTGTCCCCTAAACGATGTATTTGGAGCAAGGAGATGACCGTTCGACCCAAAAAATGAGCATGTCGAGCATAAAAATGATAATTCAAGGCAAAAATGAGGGATTGAACCCTAAGAATGCAAGTTTGGTGCATAAATAAGAGGCTTTGAAGGCTGGAGTCAATGCTCTGGACTCTACAAATGAATCCTTGGAACCTAAAATTCAATCTTAGGGCACTAAACAATGTATTTGGAACAATGAGATGAATGTTCGACCGAAAAAATGAGCACGTTGAGCATAAAAATCATAGGTCAAGCGTAAAAATGAGGGTTTGAAGCCTAAGAATGAGATTTTGGTGCATAAATAAGAGGCTTTCAAGGCTGGAGTCAATGCTCTGGACTCTACAAACGAAGCCTTGGAACCTAAAATTCCAGCTTTGGACACTAAATGATGGCTTTGGAGCAAGGACATGAGGGTTCGACCCAAAAAATGAGCATGTCGAACATGAAAATGATAAGTCAAGCCTAAAATGAGGGATTGAACCCTAAGAGTGAGAGTTTGGTGCATAAATAAGAGGCTTTCAAGCCCGGAGTCAATGCTCTGGACTCTACAAATGAATCCTTGGAACCTAAAATTCAAGCTTAGGGCACTAAACAATGTATTTGGAACAATGAGATGAATGTTTGACTCAAAAAATGAGCACGTTGAGCATAAAAATCATAAGTCAAGTGTAAAAATGAGGGTTTGAAGCCTAAGAATGAGAGTTTGGTGGATAAATATGAGGCTTTCAAGGCTGGAGTCAATGCTCTGGACTCTACAAACGAAGCCTTGGAACCTAAAATTCAAGCTTTGTCCCTTAAAGAATGTGTTTGGAGCAAGGAGATGAGGGTTCGACCCAAAAAATGAGCATGTCGGGCATGAAAATGATAAGTCAAGCCTAAAATGAGGGATTGAACCCTAAGATTGCAAGTTTGGTGCATAAATAAGAGGCTTTCAAGCCTGGAGTCAATGCTCTGGACTCTACAAACGAAGCCTTGGAACCTAAAATTCAAGCTTTGTCCACTAAATGATGTATTTGGAGCAAGGACATGAGGGTTCGACCCAAAAAATGAGGCTGTCGAGCATAAAAATCATAGAGCATAACAATGAGGGTTTGAAGCCTAAGAATGAGAGTTTGGTGCATAAATAAGAGGCTTTGAAGGCTGGAGTCAATGCTCTGGACTCTACAAACGAAGCCTTGGAACCTAAAATTCAAGCTTAGGGCACTAAACAATGTATTTGGAACAATGAGATGAATGTTCGAACCAAAAAATGAGCACGTTGAGCATAAAAATCATAAGTCAAGCGTAAAAATGAGGGTTTGAAGCCTAAGAATGAGAGTTTGGTGGATAAATAAGAGGCTTTGAAGGCTGGAGTCAATGCTCTGGACTCTACAAACGAAGCCTTGGAACCTAAAATTCAAGCTTTGGGCACTAAACGATGTATTTGGAGCAAGGACATGAGGGTTCGACCCAAAAAATGAGCATGTCGAGCATAAAACGCATAATTCGAGCATACCAATGAGGGTTTGAAGCCTAAGAATGAGAGTTTGGTGCATAAATAAGAGGCTTTCAAGGCTGGAGTCAATGCTCTGGACTCTACAAACGAAGCCTTGGAACCTAAAATTCAAGCTTTGTCCCCTAAACGATGTATTTGGAGCAAGGACATGAGGGTTCGAGCCAAAAAATGAGCACGTCGAGCATAAAACTCATAATTTGAGCATAACAATGAGGGTTTGAACCCTAAGAATGAGAGTTTGGTGCATAAATAAGAGGCTTTCAAGCCTGGAGTCAATGCTCTGGACTCTACAAACGAAGCCTTGGAACCTAAAATTCAAGCTTTGTCCCCTAAACGATGTATTTGGACCAAGGAGATGAGGGTTTGACCCAAAAAATGAGCATGTCGGGCATGAAAATCATAGAGCATAACAATGAGGGTTTGAAGCCTAAGAGTGAGAGTTTGGTGCATAAATAAGAGGCTTTCAAGGCTGGAGTCAATGCTCTGGACTCTACAAACGAAGCCTTGGAACCTAAAATTCAAGCTTTGTCCCTTAAAGAAAGTGTTTGGAGCAAGGAGATGAGGGTGCGACCCAAAAAATGAGCGTGTCGAGCATAAAACTCATAATTCGAGCATAACAATGAGGGATTGAACCCTAAGAATGAGAGTTTGGTGCATAAATAAGAGGCTTTGAAGGCTGGAGTCAATGCTCTGGACTCTACAAACGAAGCCTTGGAAACTAAAATTCAAGCTTTGTCCCCTAAACGATGTATTTGGAGCAAGGAGATGACCGTTCGACCCAAAAAATGAGCATGTCGAGCATAAAAATGATAATTCAAGGCAAAAATGAGGGATTGAACCCTAAGAATGCAAGTTTGGTGCATAAATAAGAGGCTTTGAAGGCTGGAGTCAATGCTCTGGACTCTACAAATGAATCCTTGGAACCTAAAATTCAATCTTAGGGCACTAAACAATGTATTTGGGACAATGAGATGAATGTTCGACCCAAAAAATGAGCACGTTGAGCATAAAAATCATAGGTCAAGCGTAAAAATGAGGGTTTGAAGCCTAAGAATGAGATTTTGGTGCATAAATAAGAGGCTTTCAAGGCTGGAGTCAATGCTCTGGACTCTACAAACGAAGCCTTGGAACCTAAAATTCAAGCTTTGGACACTAAATGATGGCTTTGGAGCAAGGACATGAGGGTTCGTTTCAAAAAATGAGCGTGTCGAGCATAAAACTCATAATTTGACCATAACAATGAGGGTTTGAACCCTAAGAATGAGAGTTTGGTGCATAAATAAGAGGATTTCAAGCCTGGAGTCAATGCTCTGGACTCTACAAACGAAGCCTTGGAACCTAAAATTCAAGCTTTGTCGCCTAAAGAATGTGTTTGGAGCAAGGAGATGACGGTTCGACCCAAAAAATGAGCATGTCGAACATGAAAATGATAAGTCAAGGCAAAAATGAGGGATTGAACCCTAAGAATGAGAGTTTGGTGCATAAATAAGAGGCTTTGAAGGCTGGAGTCAATGCTCTGGACTCTACAAACGAAGCCTTGGAACCTAAAATTCAAGCTTTGGGCACTAAACGATGTATTTGGAGCAAGGACATGAGGGTTCGACCCAAAAAATGAGCATGTCGAGCATAAAACGCATAATTCGAGCATACCAATGAGGGTTTGAAGCCTAAGAATGAGAGTTTGGTGCATAAATAAGAGGCTTTCAAGGCTGGAGTCAATGCTCTGGACTCTACAAACGAAGCCTTGGAACCTAAAATTCAAGCTTTGTCCCCTAAACGATGTATTTGGAGCAAGGACATGAGGGTTCGAGCCAAAAAATGAGCACGTCGAGCATAAAACTCATAATTTGAGCATAACAATGAGGGTTTGAACCCTAAGAATGAGAGTTTGGTGCATAAATAAGAGGCTTTCAAGGCTGGAGTCAATGCTCTGGACTCTACAAACGAAGCCTTGGAACCTAAAATTCAAGCTTTGTCCCCTAAACGATGTATTTGGACCAAGGAGATGAGGGTTTGACCCAAAAAATGAGCATGTCGGGCATGAAAATCATAGAGCATAACAATGAGGGTTTGAAGCCTAAGAGTGAGAGTTTGGTGCATAAATAAGAGGCTTTCAAGGCTGGAGTCAATGCTCTGGACTCTACAAACGAAGCCTTGGAACCTAAAATTCAAGCTTTGTCCCTTAAAGAAAGTGTTTGGAGCAAGGAGATGAGGGTGCGACCCAAAAAATGAGCGTGTCGAGCATAAAACTCATAATTCGAGCATAACAATGAGGGATTGAACCCTAAGAATGAGAGTTTGGTGCATAAATAAGAGGCTTTGAAGGCTGGAGTCAATGCTCTGGACTCTACAAACGAAGCCTTGGAAACTAAAATTCAAGCTTTGTCCCCTAAACGATGTATTTGGAGCAAGGAGATGACCGTTCGACCCAAAAAATGAGCATGTCGAGCATAAAAATGATAATTCAAGGCAAAAATGAGGGATTGAACCCTAAGAATGCAAGTTTGGTGCATAAATAAGAGGCTTTGAAGGCTGGAGTCAATGCTCTGGACTCTACAAATGAATCCTTGGAACCTAAAATTCAATCTTAGGGCACTAAACAATGTATTTGGGACAATGAGATGAATGTTCGACCCAAAAAATGAGCACGTTGAGCATAAAAATCATAGGTCAAGCGTAAAAATGAGGGTTTGAAGCCTAAGAATGAGATTTTGGTGCATAAATAAGAGGCTTTCAAGGCTGGAGTCAATGCTCTGGACTCTACAAACGAAGCCTTGGAACCTAAAATTCAAGCTTTGGACACTAAATGATGGCTTTGGAGCAAGGACATGAGGGTTCGTTTCAAAAAATGAGCGTGTCGAGCATAAAACTCATAATTTGACCATAACAATGAGGGTTTGAACCCTAAGAATGAGAGTTTGGTGCATAAATAAGAGGATTTCAAGCCTGGAGTCAATGCTCTGGACTCTACAAACGAAGCCTTGGAACCTAAAATTCAAGCTTTGTCGCCTAAAGAATGTGTTTGGAGCAAGGAGATGACGGTTCGACCCAAAAAATGAGCATGTCGAACATGAAAATGATAAGTCAAGGCAAAAATGAGGGATTGAACCCTAAGAATGAGAGTTTGGTGCATAAATAAGAGGCTTTGAAGGCTGGAGTCAATGCTCTGGACTCTACAAACGAAGCCTTGGAACCTAAAATTCAAGCTTTGTCCCCTAAACGATGTATTTGGAGCAAGGACATGAGGGTTCGAGCCAAAAAATGAGCACGTCGAGCATAAAACTCATAATTTGAGCATAACAGTGAGGGTTTGAAGCCTAAGAATGAGAGTTTGGTGCATAAATAAGAGGCTTTGAAGGCTGGAGTCAATGCTCTGGACTCTAAGAACGAAGCCTTGGAACCTAAAATTCAAGCTTTGTCCCCTAAACAATGTATTTGGAGCAAGGAGATGAGGGTTCGAATCAAAAAATGAGCACGTCGAGCATAAAACTCATAATTCGAGCATAACAATGAGGGATTGAACCCTAAGAATGAGAGTTTGGTGCATAAATAAGAGGCTTTCAAGGCTGGAGTCAATGCTCTGGACTCTACAAACGAAGCCTTGGAACCTAAAATTCAAGCTTTGTCCCCTAAACGATGGCTTTGGAGCAAGGACATGAGGGTTCGTTTCAAAAAATGAGCGTGTCGAGCATAAAACTCATAATTTGAGCATAACAATGAGGGTTTGAACCCTAAGAATGAGAGTTTGGTGCATAAATAAGAGGCTTTCAAGCCTGGAGTCAATGCTCTGGACTCTACAAACGAAGCCTTGGAACCTAAAATTCAAGCTTTGTCGCCTAAAGAATGTGTTTGGAGCAAGGAGATGACGGTTCGACCCAAAAAATGAGCATGTCGAACATGAAAATGATAAGTCAAGGCAAAAATGAGGGATTGAACCCTAAGAATGCAAGTTTGGTGCATAAATAAGAGGCTTTGAAGGCTGGAGTCAATGCTCTGGACTCTACAAACGAAGCCTTGGAACCTACAATTCAAGCTTTGTCCCCTAAACGATGGCTTTGGAGCAAGGACATGAGGGTTCGACCCAAAAAATGAGGCTGTCGAGCATAAAAATCATAGAGCATAACAATGAGGGATTGAACCCTAAAAATGAGAGTTTGGTGCATAAATAAGAGGCTTTGAAGGCTGGAGTCAATGCTCTGGACTCTACAAATGAAGCCTTGGAACCTAAAATTCAAGCTTAGGGCACTAAACAATGTATTTGGAACAATGAGATGAATGTTCGAACCAAAAAATGAGCACGTTGAGCATAAAAATCATAAGTCAAGCGTAAAAATGAGGGTTTGAAGCCTAAGAATGAGAGTTTGGTGCATAAATAAGAGGCTTTGAAGGCTGGAGTCAATGCTCTGGACTCTACAAACGAAGCCTTGGAACCTAAAATTCAAGCTTTGGGCACTAAACGATGTATTTGGAGCAAGGACATGAGGGTTCGACCCAAAAAATGAGCATGTCGAGCATAAAACGCATAATTCGAGCATAACAATGAGGGTTTGAAGCCTAAGAATGAGAGTTTGGTGCATAAATAAGAGGCTTTCAAGGCTGGAGTCAATGCTCTGGACTCTACAAACGAAGCCTTGGAACCTAAAATTCAAGCTTTGTCCCCTAAACGATGTATTTGGAGCAAGGACATGAGGGTTCGAGCCAAAAAATGAGCACGTCGAGCATAAAACTCATAATTTGAGCATAACAATGAGGGTTTGAACCCTAAGAATGAGAGTTTGGTGCATAAATAAGAGGCTTTCAAGCCTGGAGTCAATGCTCTGGACTCTACAAACGAAGCCTTGGAACCTAAAATTCAAGCTTTGTCGCCTAAAGAATGTGTTTGGAGCAAGGAGATGACGGTTCGACCCAAAAAATGAGCATGTCGAACATGAAAATGATAAGTCAAGGCAAAAATGAGGGATTGAACCCTAATAATGCAAGTTTGGTGCATAAATAAGAGGCTTTGAAGGCTGGAGTCAATGCTCTGGACTCTACAAACGAAGCCTTGGAACCTAAAATTCAAGCTCTGTCCCCTAAACGATGGCTTTGGAGGAAGGACATGAGGGTTCGACCCAAAAAATGAGCACGTCGAGCATAAAACTCATGATTCGAGCATAACAATGAGGGATTGAACCCTAAGAATGCAAGTTTGGTGCATAAATAAGAGGCTTTGAAGGCTGGAGTCAATGCTCTGGACTCTACAAACGAAGCCTTGGAACCTACAATTCAAGCTTTGTCCCCTAAACGATGGCTTTGGAGCAAGGACATGAGGGTTCGTTTCAAAAAATGAGCGTGTCGAGCATAAAACTCATAATTTGAGCATAACAATGAGGGTTTGAACCCTAAGAATGAGAGTTTGGTGCATAAATAAGAGGCTTTCAAGCCTGGAGTCAATGCTCTGGACTCTACAAACGAAGCCTTGGAACCTAAAATTCAAGCTTTGTCGCCTAAAGAATGTGTTTGGAGCAAGGAGATGACGGTTCGACCCAAAAAATGAGCATGTCGAACATGAAAATGATAAGTCAAGGCAAAAATGAGGGATTGAACCCTAAGAATGCAAGTTTGGAGCATAAATAAGAGGCTTTGAAGGCTGGAGTCAATGCTCTGGACTCTACAAACGAAGCCTTGGAACCTACAATTCAAGCTTTGTCCCCTAAACGATGGCTTTGGAGCAAGGACATGAGGGTTCGACCCAAAAAATGAGGCTGTCGAGCATAAAAATCATAGAGCATAACAATGAGGGATTGAACCCTAAAAATGAGAGTTTGGTGCATAAATAAGAGGCTTTGAAGGCTGGAGTCAATGCTCTGGACTCTACAAACGAAGCCTTGGAACCTAAAATTCAAGCTTAGGGCACTAAACAATGTATTTGGAACAATGAGATGAATGTTCGAACCAAAAAATGAGCACGTTGAGCATAAAAATCATAAGTCAAGCGTAAAAATGAGGGTTTGAAGCCTAAGAATGAGAGTTTGGTGCATAAATAAGAGGCTTTGAAGGCTGGAGTCAATGCTCTGGACTCTACAAACGAAGCCTTGGAACCTAAAATTCAAGCTTTGGGCACTAAACGATGTATTTGGAGCAAGGACATGAGGGTTCGACCCAAAAAATGAGCATGTCGAGCATAAAACGCATAATTCGAGCATAACAATGAGGGTTTGAAGCCTAAGAATGAGAGTTTGGTGCATAAATAAGAGGCTTTCAAGGCTGGAGTCAATGCTCTGGACTCTAAGAACGAAGCCTTGGAACCTAAAATTCAAGCTTTGTCCCCTAAACAACGTATTTGGAGCAAGGAGATGAGGGTTCGAATCAAAAAATGAGCACGTCGAGCATAAAACTCATAATTCGAGCATAACAATGAGGGTTTGAACCCTAAGAATGAGAGTTTGGTGCATAAATAAGAGGCTTTCAAGCCTGGAGTCAATGCTCTGGACTCTACAAACGAAGCCTTGGAACCTAAAATTCAAGCTTTGTCGCCTAAAGAATGTGTTTGGAGCAAGGAGATGACGGTTCGACCCAAAAAATGAGCATGTCGAACATGAAAATGATAAGTCAAGGCAAAAATGAGGGATTGAACCCTAATAATGCAAGTTTGGTGCATAAATAAGAGGCTTTGAAGGCTGGAGTCAATGCTCTGGACTCTACAAACGAAGCCTTGGAACCTAAAATTCAAGCTCTGTCCCCTAAACGATGGCTTTGGAGCAAGGACATGAGGGTTCGACCCAAAAAATGAGCACGTCGAGCATAAAACTCATAATTCGAGCATAACAATGAGGGATTGAACCCTAAGAATGCAAGTTTGGTGCATAAATAAGAGGCTTTGAAGGCTGGAGTCAATGCTCTGGACTCTACAAACGAAGCCTTGGAACCTAAAATTCAAGCTTTGTCCCCTAAACGATGTATTTGGACCAAGGAGATGAGGGTTTGACCCAAAAAATGAGCATGTCGGGCATGAAAATCATAGAGCATAACAATGAGGGTTTGAAGCCTAAGAGTGAGAGTTTGGTGCATAAATAAGAGGCTTTCAAGGCTGGAGTCAATGCTCTGGACTCTACAAACGAAGCCTTGGAACCTAAAATTCAAGCTTTGTCCCTTAAAGAAAGTGTTTGGAGCAAGGAGATGAGGGTGCGACCCAAAAAATGAGCGTGTCGAGCATAAAACTCATAATTCGAGCATAACAATGAGGGATTGAACCCTAAGAATGAGAGTTTGGTGCATAAATAAGAGGCTTTGAAGGCTGGAGTCAATGCTCTGGACTCTACAAACGAAGCCTTGGAACCTAAAATTCAAGCTTTGTCCCCTAAACGATGTATTTGGAGCAAGGACATGAGGGTTCGAGCCAAAAAATGAGCACGTCGAGCATAAAACTCATAATTTGAGCATAACAGTGAGGGTTTGAAGCCTAAGAATGAGAGTTTGGTGCATAAATAAGAGGCTTTGAAGGCTGGAGTCAATGCTCTGGACTCTAAGAACGAAGCCTTGGAACCTAAAATTCAAGCTTTGTCCCCTAAACAATGTATTTGGAGCAAGGAGATGAGGGTTCGAATCAAAAAATGAGCACGTCGAGCATAAAACTCATAATTCGAGCATAACAATGAGGGATTGAACCCTAAGAATGAGAGTTTGGTGCATAAATAAGAGGCTTTCAAGGCTGGAGTCAATGCTCTGGACTCTACAAACGAAGCCTTGGAACCTAAAATTCAAGCTTTGTCCCCTAAACGATGGCTTTGGAGCAAGGACATGAGGGTTCGTTTCAAAAAATGAGCGTGTCGAGCATAAAACTCATAATTTGAGCATAACAATGAGGGTTTGAACCCTAAGAATGAGAGTTTGGTGCATAAATAAGAGGCTTTGAAGGCTGGAGTCAATGCTCTGGACTCTACAAACGAAGCCTTGGAACCTAAAATTCAAGCTTTGTCCCCTAAACGATGGCTTTGGAGCAAGGACATGAGGGTTCGACCCAAAAAATGAGCACGTCGAGCATAAAACTCATAATTCGAGCATAACAATGAGGGTTTGAACCCTAAGAATGCACGTTTGGTGCATAAATAAGAGGCTTTGAAGGCTGGAGTCAATGCTCTGGACTCTACAAATGAAGCCTTGGAACCTAAAATTCAAGCTTTGTCCCCTAAACGATGTATTTGGACCAAGGAGATGAGGGTTTGACCCAAAAAATGAGCATGTCGGGCATGAAAATCATAGAGCATAACAATGAGGGTTTGAAGCCTAAGAGTGAGAGTTTGGTGCATAAATAAGAGGCTTTGAAGGCTGGAGTCAATGCTCTGGACTCTACAAACGAAGCCTTGGAACCTAAAATTCAAGCTTTGTCCCTTAAAGAATGTGTTTGGAGCAAGGAGATGAGGGTGCGACCCAAAAAATGAGCGTGTCGAGCATAAAACTCATAATTCGAGCATAACAATGAGGGATTGAACCCTAAGAATGAGAGTTTGGTGCATAAATAAGAGGCTTTGAAGGCTGGAGTCAATGCTCTGGACTCTACAAACGAAGCCTTGGAAACTAAAATTCAAGCTTTGTCCCCTAAACGATGTATTTGGAGCAAGGAGATGACCGTTCGACCCAAAAAATGAGCATGTCGAGCATAAAAATGATAATTCAAGGCAAAAATGAGGGATTGAACCCTAAGAATGCAAGTTTGGTGCATAAATAAGAGGCTTTGAAGGCTGGAGTCAATGCTCTGGACTCTACAAATGAATCCTTGGAACCTAAAATTCAATCTTAGGGCACTAAACAATGTATTTGGGACAATGAGATGAATGTTCGACCCAAAAAATGAGCACGTTGAGCATAAAAATCATAGGTCAAGCGTAAAAATGAGGGTTTGAAGCCTAAGAATGAGATTTTGGTGCATAAATAAGAGGCTTTCAAGGCTGGAGTCAATGCTCTGGACTCTACAAACGAAGCCTTGGAACCTAAAATTCAAGCTTTGGACACTAAATGATGGCTTTGGAGCAAGGACATGAGGGTTCGTTTCAAAAAATGAGCGTGTCGAGCATAAAACTCATAATTTGAGCATAACAATGAGGGTTTGAACCCTAAGAATGAGAGTTTGGTGCATAAATAAGAGGCTTTGAAGGCTGGAGTCAATGCTCTGGACTCTAAGAACGAAGCCTAGGAACCTAAAATTCAAGCTTTGTCGCCTAAACAATGTGTTTGGAGCAAGGAGATGACGGTTCGACCCAAAAAATGAGCATGTCGAACATGAAAATGATAAGTCAAGGCAAAAATGAGGGATTGAACCCTAAGAATGAGAGTTTGGTGCATAAATAAGAGGCTTTGAAGGCTGGAGTCAATGCTCTGGACTCTACAAACGAAGCCTTGGAACCTAAAATTCAAGCTTTGTCCCCTAAACGATGTATTTGGAGCAAGGACATGAGAGTTCGAGCCAAAAAATGAGCACGTCGAGCATAAAACTCATAATTTGAGCATAACAGTGAGGGTTTGAAGCCTAAGAATGAGAGTTTGGTGCATAAATAAGAGGCTTTGAAGGCTGGAGTCAATGCTCTGGACTCTACAAACGAAGCCTTGGAACCTAAAATTCAAGCTTTGTCCCCTAAACAATGTATTTGGAGCAAGGAGATGAGGGTTCGAATCAAAAAATGAGCACGTCGAGCATAAAACTCATAATTCGAGCATAACAATGAGGGATTGAACCCTAAGAATGAGAGTTTGGTGCATAAATAAGAGGCTTTCAAGGCTGGAGTCAATGCTCTGGACTCTACAAACGAAGCCTTGGAACCTACAATTCAAGCTTTGTCCCCTAAACGATGGCTTTGGAGCAAGGACATGAGGGTTCGTTTCAAAAAATGAGCGTGTCGAGCATAAAACTCATAATTTGAGCATAACAATGAGGGTTTGAACCCTAAGAATGAGAGTTTGGTGCATAAATAAGAGGCTTTGAAGGCTGGAGTCAATGCTCTGGACTCTACAAACGAAGCCTTGGAACCTAAAATTCAAGCTTTGTCGCCTAAAGAATGTGTTTGGAGCAAGGAGATGACGGTTCGACCCAAAAAATGAGCATGTCGAACATGAAAATGATAAGTCAAGGCAAAAATGAGGGATTGAACCCTAAGATTGCAAGTTTGGTGCATAAATAAGAGGCTTTGAAGGCTGGAGTCAATGCTCTGGACTCTACAAACGAAGCCTTGGAACCTACAATTCAAGCTTTGTCCCCTAAACGATGGCTTTGGAGCAAGGACATGAGGGTTCGACCCAAAAAATGAGGCTGTCGAGCATAAAAATCATAGAGCATAACAATGAGGGATTGAACCCTAAAAATGAGAGTTTGGTGCATAAATAAGAGGCTTTGAAGGCTGGAGTCAATGCTCTGGACTCTACAAACGAAGCCTTGGAACCTAAAATTCAAGCTTAGGGCACTAAACAATGTATTTGGAACAATGAGATGAATGTTCGAACCAAAAAATGAGCACGTTGAGCATAAAAATCATAAGTCAAGCGTAAAAATGAGGGTTTGAAGCCTAAGAGTGAGAGTTTGGTGCATAAATAAGAGGCTTTCAAGGCTGGAGTCAATGCTCTGGACTCTACAAACGAAGCCTTGGAACCTAAAATTCAAGCTTTGGGCACTAAACGATGTATTTGGAGCAAGGACATGAGGGTTCGACCCAAAAAATGAGCATGTCGAGCATAAAACGCATAATTCGAGCATAACAATGAGGGTTTGAAGCCTAAGAATGAGAGTTTGGTGCATAAATAAGAGGCTTTCAAGGCTGGAGTCAATGCTCTGGACTCTACAAACGAAGCCTTGGAACCTAAAATTCAAGCTCTGTCCCCTAAACGATGGCTTTGGAGCAAGGACATGAGGTTTCGACCCAAAAAATGAGCACGTCGAGCATAAAACTCATAATTCGAGCATAACAATGAGGGATTGAACCCTAAGAATGCAAGTTTGGTGCATAAATAAGAGGCTTTCAAGGCTGGAGTCAATGCTCTGGACTCTACAAACGAAGCCTTGGAACCTAAAATTCAAGCTTTGTCCCCTAAACGATGTATTTGGAGCAAGGAGATGACCGTTCGAGCCAAAAAATGAGCATGTCGAGCATAAAAATGATAATTCAAGGCAAAAATGAGGGATTGAACCCTAAGAATGCAAGTTTGGTGCATAAATAAGAGGCTTTGAAGGCTGGAGTCAATGCTCTGGACTCTACAAATGAATCCTTGGAACCTAAAATTCAATCTTAGGGCACTAAACAATGTATTTGGAACAATGAGATGAATGTTCGTCCCAAAAAATGAGCACGTTGAGCATAAAAATCATAGGTCAAGCGTAAAAATGAGGGTTTGAAGCCTAAGAATGAGATTTTGGTGCATAAATAAGAGGCTTTCAAGGCTGGAGTCAATGCTCTGGACTCTACAAACGAAGCCTTGGAACCTAAAATTCCAGCTTTGGACACTAAATGATGGCTTTGGAGCAAGGACATGAGGGTTCGAGCCAAAAAATGAGCACGTCGAGCATAAAAATCATAAGTCAAGTGTAAAAATGAGGGTTTGAAGCCTAAGAATGAGAGTTTGGTGGATAAATATGAGGCTTTCAAGGCTGGAGTCAATGCTCTGGACTCTACAAACGAAGCCTTGGAACCTAAAATTCAAGCTTTGTCCCTTAAAGAATGTGTTTGGAGCAAGGAGATGAGGGTTCGACCGAAAAAATGAGCACGTCCAGCATAAAACTCATAATTTGAGTATAACAATGAGGGTTTGAAGCCTAAGAATGAGAGTTTGGTGCATAAATAAGAGGCTTTGAAGGCTGGAGTCAATGCTCTGGACTCTACAAACGAAGCCTTGGAACCTAAAATTCAAGCTTTGGACACTAAATGATGGCTTTGGAGCAAGGACATGAGGGTTCGTTTCAAAAAATGAGCGTGTCGAGCATAAAACTCATAATTTGAGCATAACAATGAGGGATTGAACCCTAAGAATGAGAGTTTGGTGCATAAATAAGACGCTTTGAAGGCTGGAGTCAATGCTCTGGACTCTACAAACGAAGCCTTGAAACCTAAAATTCAAGCTTTGTCCCCTAAAGAATGTGTTTGGAGCAAGGAGATGAGGGTGCGACCCAAAAAATGAGCATGTCGAACATGAAAATGATAAGTCAAGCCTAAAATGAGGGATTGAACCCTAAGAGTGAGAGTTTGGTGCATAAATAAGAGGCTTTCAAGCCTGGAGTCAATGCTCTGGACTCTACAAATGAATCCTTGGAACCTAAAATTCAAGCTTAGGGCACTAAACAATGTATTTGGAACAATGAGATGAATGTTTGACCCAAAAAATGAGCACGTTGAGCATAAAAATCATAAGTCAAGTGTAAAAATGAGGGTTTGAAGCCTAAGAATGAGAGTTTGGTGCATAAATAAGAGGCTTTGAAGGCTGGAGTCAATGCTCTGGACTCTAAGAACGAAGCCTTGGAACCTAAAATTCAAGCTTTGTCCCCTAAACGATGGCTTTGGAGCAAGGACATGAGGGTTCGTTTCAAAAAATGAGCGTGTCGAGCATAAAACTCATAATTTGAGCATAACAATGAGGGTTTGAACCCTAAGAATGAGAGTTTGGTGCATAAATAAGAGGCTTTGAAGGCTGGAGTCAATGCTCTGGACTCTACAAACGAAGCCTTGGAACCTAAAATTCAAGCTTTGTCCCCTAAACGATGGCTTTGGAGCAAGGACATGAGGGTTCGACCCAAAAAATGAGCACGTCGAGCATAAAACTCATAATTCGAGCATAACAATGAGGGATTGAACCCTAAGAATGCACGTTTGGTGCATAAATAAGAGGCTTTGAAGGCTGGAGTCAATGCTCTGGACTCTACAAATGAAGCCTTGGAACCTAAAATTCAAGCTTTGTCCCCTAAACGATGTATTTGGACCAAGGAGATGAGGGTTTGACCCAAAAAATGAGCATGTCGGGCATGAAAATCATAGAGCATAACAATGAGGGTTTGAAGCCTAAGAGTGAGAGTTTGGTGCATAAATAAGAGGCTTTGAAGGCTGGAGTCAATGCTCTGGACTCTACAAACGAAGCCTTGGAACCTAAAATTCAAGCTTTGTTCCTTAAAGAATGTGTTTGGAGCAAGGAGATGAGGGTGCGACCCAAAAAATGAGCGTGTCGAGCATAAAACTCATAATTCGAGCATAACAATGAGGGATTGAACCCTAAGAATGAGAGTTTGGTGCATAAATAAGAGGCTTTGAAGGCTGGAGTCAATGCTCTGGACTCTACAAACGAAGCCTTGGAAACTAAAATTCAAGCTTTGTCCCCTAAACGATGTATTTGGAGCAAGGAGATGACCGTTCGACCCAAAAAATGAGCATGTCGAGCATAAAAATGATAATTCAAGGCAAAAATGAGGGATTGAACCCTAAGAATGCAAGTTTGGTGCATAAATAAGAGGCTTTGAAGGCTGGAGTCAATGCTCTGGACTCTACAAATGAATCCTTGGAACCTAAAATTCAATCTTAGGGCACTAAACAATGTATTTGGGACAATGAGATGAATGTTCGACCCAAAAAATGAGCACGTTGAGCATAAAAATCATAGGTCAAGCGTAAAAATGAGGGTTTGAAGCCTAAGAATGAGATTTTGGTGCATAAATAAGAGGCTTTCAAGGCTGGAGTCAATGCTCTGGACTCTACAAACGAAGCCTTGGAACCTAAAATTCAAGCTTTGGACACTAAATGATGGCTTTGGAGCAAGGACATGAGGGTTCGTTTCAAAAAATGAGCGTGTCGAGCATAAAACTCATAATTTGAGCATAACAATGAGGGTTTGAACCCTAAGAATGAGAGTTTGGTGCATAAATAAGAGGATTTCAAGCCTGGAGTCAATGCTCTGGACTCTACAAACGAAGCCTTGGAACCTAAAATTCAAGCTTTGTCGCCTAAAGAATGTGTTTGGAGCAAGGAGATGACGGTTCGACCCAAAAAATGAGCATGTCGAACATGAAAATGATAAGTCAAGGCAAAAATGAGGGATTGAACCCTAAGAATGAGAGTTTGGTGCATAAATAAGAGGCTTTGAAGGCTGGAGTCAATGCTCTGGACTCTACAAACGAAGCCTTGGAACCTAAAATTCAAGCTTTGTCCCCTAAACGATGTATTTGGAGCAAGGACATGAGGGTTCGAGCCAAAAAATGAGCACGTCGAGCATAAAACTCATAATTTGAGCATAACAGTGAGGGTTTGAAGCCTAAGAATGAGAATTTGGTGCATAAATAAGAGGCTTTGAAGGCTGGAGTCAATGCTCTGGACTCTACAAACGAAGCCTTGGAACCTAAAATTCAAGCTTTGTCCCCTAAACAATGTATTTGGAGCAAGGAGATGAGGGTTCGAATCAAAAAATGAGCACGTCGAGCATAAAACTCATAATTCGAGCATAACAATGAGGGATTGAACCCTAAGAATGAGAGTTTGGTGCATAAATAAGAGGCTTTCAAGGCTGGAGTCAATGCTCTGGACTCTACAAACGAAGCCTTGGAACCTACAATTCAAGCTTTGTCCCCTAAACGATGGCTTTGGAGCAAGGACATGAGGGTTCGTTTCAAAAAATGAGCGTGTCGAGCATAAAACTCATAATTTGAGCATAACAATGAGGGTTTGAACCCTAAGAATGAGAGTTTGCTGCATAAATAAGAGGCTTTCAAGCCTGGAGTCAATGCTCTGGACTCTACAAACGAAGCCTTGGAACCTAAAATTCAAGCTTTGTCGCCTAAAGAATGTGTTTGGAGCAAGGAGATGACGGTTCGACCCAAAAAATGAGCATGTCGAACATGAAAATGATAAGTCAAGGCAAAAATGAGGGATTGAACCCTAAGAATGCAAGTTTGGTGCATAAATAAGAGGCTTTGAAGGCTGGAGTCAATGCTCTGGACTCTACAAACGAAGCCTTGGAACCTACAATTCAAGCTTTGTCCCCTAAACGATGGCTTTGGAGCAAGGACATGAGGGTTCGACCCAAAAAATGAGGCTGTCGAGCATAAAAATCATAGAGCATAACAATGAGGGATTGAACCCTAAAAATGAGAGTTTGGTGCATAAATAAGAGGCTTTCAAGGCTGGAGTCAATGCTCTGGACTCTACAAACGAAGCCTTGGAACCTAAAATTCAAGCTTAGGGCACTAAACAATGTATTTGGAACAATGAGATGAATGTTCGAACCAAAAAATGAGCACGTTGAGCATAAAAATCATAAGTCAAGCGTAAAAATGAGGGTTTGAAGCCTAAGAATGAGATTTTGGTGCATAAATAAGAGGCTTTGAAGGCTGGAGTCAATGCTCTGGACTCTACAAACGAAGCCTTGGAACCTAAAATTCAAGCTTTGGGCACTAAACGATGTATTTGGAGCAAGGACATGAGGGTTCGACCCAAAAAATGAGCATGTCGAGCATAAAACGCATAATTCGAGCATAACAATGAGGGTTTGAAGCCTAAGAATGAGAGTTTGGTGCATAAATAAGAGGCTTTCAAGGCTGGAGTCAATGCTCTGGACTCTACAAACGAAGCCTTGGAACCTAAAATTCAAGCTTTGTCCCCTAAACGATGTATTTGGAGCAAGGACATGAGGGTTCGAGCCAAAAAATGAGCACGTCGAGCATAAAACTCATAATTTGAGCATAACAATGAGGGTTTGAACCCTAAGAATGAGAGTTTGGTGCATAAATAAGAGGCTTTCAAGCCTGGAGTCAATGCTCTGGACTCTACAAACGAAGCCTTGGAACCTAAAATTCAAGCTTTGTCGCCTAAAGAATGTGTTTGGAGCAAGGAGATGACGGTTCGACCCAAAAAATGAGCATGTCGAACATGAAAATGATAAGTCAAGGCAAAAATGAGGGATTGAACCCTAATAATGCAAGTTTGGTGCATAAATAAGAGGCTTTGAAGGCTGGAGTCAATGCTCTGGACTCTACAAACGAAGCCTTGGAACCTAAAATTCAAGCTCTGTCCCCTAAACGATGGCTTTGGAGCAAGGACATGAGGGTTCGACCCAAAAAATGAGCACGTCGAGCATAAAACTCATAATTCGAGCATAACAATGAGGGATTGAACCCTAAGAATGCAAGTTTGGTGCATAAATAAGAGGCTTTCAAGGCTGGAGTCAATGCTCTGGACTCTACAAACGAAGCCTTGGAACCTAAAATTCAAGCTTTGTCCCCTAAACGATGTATTTGGAGCAAGGAGATGACCGTTCGACCCAAAAAATGAGCATGTCGAGCATAAAAATGATAATTCAAGGCAAAAATGAGGGATTGAACCCTAAGAATGCAAGTTTGGTGCATAAATAAGAGGCTTTGAAGGCTGGAGTCAATGCTCTGGACTCTACAAATGAATCCTTGGAACCTAAAATTCAATCTTAGGGCACTAAACAATGTATTTGGAACAATGAGATGAATGTTCGTCCCAAAAAATGAGCACGTTGAGCATAAAAATCATAGGTCAAGCGTAAAAATGAGGGTTTGAAGCCTAAGAATGAGATTTTGGTGCATAAATAAGAGGCTTTCAAGGCTGGAGTCAATGCTCTGGACTCTACAAACGAAGCCTTGAAACCTAAAATTCAAGCTTTGTCCCCTAAAGAATGTGTTTGGAGCAAGGAGATGAGGGTGCGACCCAAAAAATGAGCATGTCGAACATGAAAATGATAAGTCAAGCCTAAAATGAGGGATTGAACCCTAAGAGTGAGAGTTTGGTGCATAAATAAGAGGCTTTCAAGCCTGGAGTCAATGCTCTGGACTCTACAAATGAATCCTTGGAACCTAAAATTCAAGCTTAGGGCACTAAACAATGTATTTGGAACAATGAGATGAATGTTTGACCCAAAAAATGAGCACGTTGAGCATAAAAATCATAAGTCAAGTGTAAAAATGAGGGTTTGAAGCCTAAGAATGAGAGTTTGGTGCATAAATAAGAGGCTTTGAAGGCTGGAGTCAATGCTCTGGACTCTAAGAACGAAGCCTTGGAACCTAAAATTCAAGCTTTGTCCCCTAAACAATGTATTTGGAGCAAGGAGATGAGGGTTCGAATCAAAAAATGAGCACGTCGAGCATAAAACTCATAATTCGAGCATAACAATGAGGGATTGAACCCTAAGAATGAGAGTTTGGTGCATAAATAAGAGGCTTTCAAGGCTGGAGTCAATGCTCTGGACTCTACAAACGAAGCCTTGGAACCTAAAATTCAAGCTTTGTCCCCTAAACGATGGCTTTGGAGCAAGGACATGAGGGTTCGTTTCAAAAAATGAGCGTGTCGAGCATAAAACTCATAATTTGAGCATAACAATGAGGGTTTGAACCCTAAGAATGAGAGTTTGGTGCATAAATAAGAGGCTTTGAAGGCTGGAGTCAATGCTCTGGACTCTACAAACGAAGCCTTGGAACCTAAAATTCAAGCTTTGTCCCCTAAACGATGGCTTTGGAGCAAGGACATGAGGGTTCGACCCAAAAAATGAGCACGTCGAGCATAAAACTCATAATTCGAGCATAACAATGAGGGATTGAACCCTAAGAATGCACGTTTGGTGCATAAATAAGAGGCTTTGAAGGCTGGAGTCAATGCTCTGGACTCTACAAATGAAGCCTTGGAACCTAAAATTCAAGCTTTGTCCCCTAAACGATGTATTTGGACCAAGGAGATGAGGGTTTGACCCAAAAAATGAGCATGTCGGGCATGAAAATCATAGAGCATAACAATGAGGGTTTGAAGCCTAAGAGTGAGAGTTTGGTGCATAAATAAGAGGCTTTGAAGGCTGGAGTCAATGCTCTGGACTCTACAAACGAAGCCTTGGAACCTAAAATTCAAGCTTTGTCCCTTAAAGAATGTGTTTGGAGCAAGGAGATGAGGGTGCGACCCAAAAAATGAGCGTGTCGAGCATAAAACTCATAATTCGAGCATAACAATGAGGGATTGAACCCTAAGAATGAGAGTTTGGTGCATAAATAAGAGGCTTTGAAGGCTGGAGTCAATGCTCTGGACTCTACAAACGAAGCCTTGGAAACTAAAATTCAAGCTTTGTCCCCTAAACGATGTATTTGGAGCAAGGAGATGACCGTTCGACCCAAAAAATGAGCATGTCGAGCATAAAAATGATAATTCAAGGCAAAAATGAGGGATTGAACCCTAAGAATGCAAGTTTGGTGCATAAATAAGAGGCTTTGAAGGCTGGAGTCAATGCTCTGGACTCTACAAATGAATCCTTGGAACCTAAAATTCAATCTTAGGGCACTAAACAATGTATTTGGGACAATGAGATGAATGTTCGACCCAAAAAATGAGCACGTTGAGCATAAAAATCATAGGTCAAGCGTAAAAATGAGGGTTTGAAGCCTAAGAATGAGATTTTGGTGCATAAATAAGAGGCTTTCAAGGCTGGAGTCAATGCTCTGGACTCTACAAACGAAGCCTTGGAACCTAAAATTCAAGCTTTGGACACTAAATGATGGCTTTGGAGCAAGGACATGAGGGTTCGTTTCAAAAAATGAGCGTGTCGAGCATAAAACTCATAATTTGAGCATAACAATGAGGGTTTGAACCCTAAGAATGAGAGTTTGGTGCATAAATAAGAGGCTTTGAAGGCTGGAGTCAATGCTCTGGACTCTACAAACGAAGCCTTGGAACCTAAAATTCAAGCTTTGTCGCCTAAAGAATGTGTTTGGAGCAAGGAGATGACGGTTCGACCCAAAAAATGAGCATGTTGAACATGAAAATGATAAGTCAAGGCAAAAATGAGGGATTGAACCCTAAGAATGAGAGTTTGGTGCATAAATAAGAGGCTTTGAAGGCTGGAGTCAATGCTCTGGACTCTACAAACGAAGCCTTGGAACCTAAAATTCAAGCTTTGTCCCCTAAACGATGTATTTGGAGCAAGGACATGAGGGTTCGAGCCAAAAAATGAGCACGTCGAGCATAAAACTCATAATTTGAGCATAACAGTGAGGGTTTGAAGCCTAAGAATGAGAGTTTGGTGCATAAATAAGAGGCTTTGAAGGCTGGAGTCAATGCTCTGGACTCTACAAACGAAGCCTTGGAACCTAAAATTCAAGCTTTGTCCCCTAAACAATGTATTTGGAGCAAGGAGATGAGGGTTCGAATCAAAAAATGAGCACGTCGAGCATAAAACTCATAATTCGAGCATAACAATGAGGGATTGAACCCTAAGAATGAGAGTTTGGTGCATAAATAAGAGGCTTTCAAGGCTGGAGTCAATGCTCTGGACTCTACAAACGAAGCCTTGGAACCTACAATTCAAGCTTTGTCCCCTAAACGATGGCTTTGGAGCAAGGACATGAGGGTTCGTTTCAAAAAATGAGCGTGTCGAGCATAAAACTCATAATTTGAGCATAACAATGAGGGTTTGAACCCTAAGAATGAGAGTTTGGTGCATAAATAAGAGGCTTTCAAGCCTGGAGTCAATGCTCTGGACTCTACAAACGAAGCCTTGGAACCTAAAATTCAAGCTTTGTCGCCTAAAGAATGTGTTTGGAGCAAGGAGATGACGGTTCGACCCAAAAAATGAGCATGTCGAACATGAAAATGATAAGTCAAGGCAAAAATGAGGGATTGAACCCTAAGAATGCAAGTTTGGTGCATAAATAAGAGGCTTTGAAGGCTGGAGTCAATGCTCTGGACTCTACAAACGAAGCCTTGGAACCTACAATTCAAGCTTTGTCCCCTAAACGATGGCTTTGGAGCAAGGACATGAGGGTTCGACCCAAAAAATGAGCACGTCGAGCATAAAAATCATAGAGCATAACAATGAGGGATTGAACCCTAAAAATGAGAGTTTGGTGCATAAATAAGAGGCTTTGAAGGCTGGAGTCAATGCTCTGGACTCTACAAACGAAGCCTTGGAACCTAAAATTCAAGCTTTGTCCCTTAAAGAATGTGTTTGGAGCAAGGAGATGAGGGTGCGACCCAAAAAATGAGCGTGTCGAGCATAAAACTCATAATTCGAGCATAACAATGAGGGATTGAACCCTAAGAATGAGAGTTTGGTGCATAAATAAGAGGCTTTGAAGGCTGGAGTCAATGCTCTGGACTCTACAAACGAAGCCTTGGAAACTAAAATTCAAGCTTTGTCCCCTAAACGATGTATTTGGAGCAAGGAGATGACCGTTCGACCCAAAAAATGAGCATGTCGAGCATAAAAATGATAATTCAAGGCAAAAATGAGGGATTGAACCCTAAGAATGCAAGTTTGGTGCATAAATAAGAGGCTTTGAAGGCTGGAGTCAATGCTCTGGACTCTACAAATGAATCCTTGGAACCTAAAATTCAATCTTAGGGCACTAAACAATGTATTTGGGACAATGAGATGAATGTTCGACCCAAAAAATGAGCACGTTGAGCATAAAAATCATAGGTCAAGCGTAAAAATGAGGGTTTGAAGCCTAAGAATGAGATTTTGGTGCATAAATAAGAGGCTTTCAAGGCTGGAGTCAATGCTCTGGACTCTACAAACGAAGCCTTGGAACCTAAAATTCAAGCTTTGGACACTAAATGATGGCTTTGGAGCAAGGACATGAGGGTTCGTTTCAAAAAATGAGCGTGTCGAGCATAAAACTCATAATTTGAGCATAACAATGAGGGTTTGAACCCTAAGAATGAGAGTTTGGTGCATAAATAAGAGGCTTTGAAGGCTGGAGTCAATGCTCTGGACTCTACAAACGAAGCCTTGGAACCTAAAATTCAAGCTTTGTCGCCTAAAGAATGTGTTTGGAGCAAGGAGATGACGGTTCGACCCAAAAAATGAGCATGTCGAACATGAAAATGATAAGTCAAGGCAAAAATGAGGGATTGAACCCTAAGAATGAGAGTTTGGTGCATAAATAAGAGGCTTTGAAGGCTGGAGTCAATGCTCTGGACTCTACAAACGAAGCCTTGGAACCTAAAATTCAAGCTTTGTCCCCTAAACGATGTATTTGGAGCAAGGACATGAGGGTTCGAGCCAAAAAATGAGCACGTCGAGCATAAAACTCATAATTTGAGCATAACAGTGAGGGTTTGAAGCCTAAGAATGAGAGTTTGGTGCATAAATAAGAGGCTTTGAAGGCTGGAGTCAATGCTCTGGACTCTAAGAACGAAGCCTTGGAACCTAAAATTCAAGCTTTGTCCCCTAAACAATGTATTTGGAGCAAGGAGATGAGGGTTCGAATCAAAAAATGAGCACGTCGAGCATAAAACTCATAATTCGAGCATAACAATGAGGGATTGAACCCTAAGAATGAGAGTTTGGTGCATAAATAAGAGGCTTTCAAGGCTGGAGTCAATGCTCTGGACTCTACAAACGAAGCCTTGGAACCTACAATTCAAGCTTTGTCCCCTAAACGATGGCTTTGGAGCAAGGACATGAGGGTTCGTTTCAAAAAATGAGCGTGTCGAGCATAAAACTCATAATTTGAGCATAACAATGAGGGTTTGAACCCTAAGAATGAGAGTTTGGTGCATAAATAAGAGGCTTTGAAGGCTGGAGTCAATGCTCTGGACTCTACAAACGAAGCCTTGGAACCTAAAATTCAAGCTTTGTCGCCTAAAGAATGTGTTTGGAGCAAGGAGATGACGGTTCGACCCAAAAAATGAGCATGTCGAACATGAAAATGATAAGTCAAGGCAAAAATGAGGGATTGAACCTTAAGATTGCAAGTTTGGTGCATAAATAAGAGGCTTTGAAGGCTGGAGTCAATGCTCTGGACTCTACAAACGAAGCCTTGGAACCTACAATTCAAGCTTTGTCCCCTAAACGATGGCTTTGGAGCAAGGACATGAGGGTTCGACCCAAAAAATGAGGCTGTCGAGCATAAAAATCATAGAGCATAACAATGAGGGATTGAACCCTAAAAATGAGAGTTTGGTGCATAAATAAGAGGCTTTGAAGGCTGGAGTCAATGCTCTGGACTCTACAAACGAAGCCTTGGAACCTAAAATTCAAGCTTAGGGCACTAAACAATGTATTTGGAACAATGAGATGAATGTTCGAACCAAAAAATGAGCACGTTGAGCATAAAAATCATAAGTCAAGCGTAAAAATGAGGGTTTGAAGCCTAAGAATGAGATTTTGGTGCATAAATAAGAGGCTTTGAAGGCTGGAGTCAATGCTCTGGACTCTACAAACGAAGCCTTGGAACCTAAAATTCAAGCTTTGGGCACTAAACGATGTATTTGGAGCAAGGACATGAGGGTTCGACCCAAAAAATGAGCATGTCGAGCATAAAACGCATAATTCGAGCATAACAATGAGGGTTTGAAGCCTAAGAATGAGAGTTTGGTGCATAAATAAGAGGCTTTCAAGGCTGGAGTCAATGCTCTGGACTCTACAAACGAAGCCTTGGAACCTAAAATTCAAGCTTTGTCCCCTAAACGATGTATTTGGAGCAAGGACATGAGGGTTCGAGCCAAAAAATGAGCACGTCGAGCATAAAACTCATAATTTGAGCATAACAATGAGGGTTTGAACCCTAAGAATGAGAGTTTGGTGCATAAATAAGAGGCTTTCAAGCCTGGAGTCAATGCTCTGGACTCTACAAACGAAGCCTTGGAACCTAAAATTCAAGCTTTGTCGCCTAAAGAATGTGTTTGGAGCAAGGAGATGATGGTTCGACCCAAAAAATGAGCATGTCGAACATGAAAATGATAAGTCAAGGCAAAAATGAGGGATTGAACCCTAATAATGCAAGTTTGGTGCATAAATAAGAGGCTTTGAAGGCTGGAGTCAATGCTCTGGACTCTACAAACGAAGCCTTGGAACCTAAAATTCAAGCTTTGTCCCCTAAACGATGTATTTGGAGCAAGGAGATGAGGGTTCGACCCAAAAAATGAGCACGTCGAGCATAAAACTCATAATTCGAGCATAACAATGAGGGATTGAACCCTAAGAATGCAAGTTTGGTGCATAAATAAGAGGCTTTCAAGGCTGGAGTCAATGCTCTGGACTCTACAAACGAAGCCTTGGAACCTAAAATTCAAGCTTTGTCCCCTAAACGATGTATTTGGAGCAAGGAGATGACCGTTCGACCCAAAAAATGAGCATGTCGAGCATAAAAATGATAATTCAAGGCAAAAATGAGGGATTGAACCCTAAGAATGCAAGTTTGGTGCATAAATAAGAGGCTTTGAAGGCTGGAGTCAATGCTCTGGACTCTACAAATGAATCCTTGGAACCTAAAATTCAATCTTAGGGCACTAAACAATGTATTTGGGACAATGAGATGAATGTTCGACCCAAAAAATGAGCACGTTGAGCATAAAAATCATAGGTCAAGCGTAAAAATGAGGGTTTGAAGCCTAAGAATGAGATTTTGGTGCATAAATAAGAGGCTTTCAAGGCTGGAGTCAATGCTCTGGACTCTACAAACGAAGCCTTGGAACCTAAAATTCAAGTTTGGACACTAAATGATGGCTTTGGAGCAAGGACATGAGGGTTCGTTTCAAAAAATGAGCGTGTCGAGCATAAAACTCATAATTTGAGCATAACAATGAGGGTTTGAACCCTAAGAATGAGAGTTTGGTGCATAAATAAGAGGATTTCAAGCCTGGAGTCAATGCTCTGGACTCTACAAACGAAGCCTTGGAACCTAAAATTCAAGCTTTGTCGCCTAAAGAATGTGTTTGGAGCAAGGAGATGACGGTTCGACCCAAAAAATGAGCATGTCGAACATGAAAATGATAAGTCAAGGCAAAAATGAGGGATTGAACCCTAAGAATGAGAGTTTGGTGCATAAATAAGAGGCTTTGAAGGCTGGAGTCAATGCTCTGGACTCTACAAACGAAGCCTTGGAACCTAAAATTCAAGCTTTGTCCCCTAAACGATGTATTTGGAGCAAGGACATGAGGGTTCGAGCCAAAAAATGAGCACGTCGAGCATAAAACTCATAATTTGAGCATAACAGTGAGGGTTTGAAGCCTAAGAATGAGAGTTTGGTGCATAAATAAGAGGCTTTGAAGGCTGGAGTCAATGCTCTGGACTCTACAAACGAAGCCTTGGAACCTAAAATTCAAGCTTTGTCCCCTAAACAATGTATTTGGAGCAAGGAGATGAGGGTTCGAATCAAAAAATGAGCACGTCGAGCATAAAACTCATAATTCGAGCATAACAATGAGGGATTGAACCCTAAGAATGAGAGTTTGGTGCATAAATAAGAGGCTTTCAAGGCTGGAGTCAATGCTCTGGACTCTACAAACGAAGCCTTGGAACCTACAATTCAAGCTTTGTCCCCTAAACGATGGCTTTGGAGCAAGGACATGAGGGTTCGTTTCAAAAAATGAGCGTGTCGAGCATAAAACTCATAATTTGAGCATAACAATGAGGGTTTGAAGCCTAAGAATGAGAGTTTGGTGCATAAATAAGAGGCTTTCAAGCCTGTAGTCAATGCTCTGGACTCTACAAACGAAGCCTTGGAACCTAAAATTCAAGCTTTGTCGCCTAAAGAATGTGTTTGGAGCAAGGAGATGACGGTTCGACCCAAAAAATGAGCATGTCGAACATGAAAATGATAAGTCAAGGCAAAAATGAGGGATTGAACCCTAAGAATGCAAGTTTGGTGCATAAATAAGAGGCTTTGAAGGCTGGAGTCAATGCTCTGGACTCTACAAACGAAGCCTTGGAACCTACAATTCAAGCTTTGTCCCCTAAACGATGGCTTTGGAGCAAGGACATGAGGGTTCGACCCAAAAAATGAGGCTGTCGAGCATAAAAATCATAGAGCATAACAATGAGGGATTGAACCCTAAAAATGAGAGTTTGGTGCATAAATAAGAGGCTTTGAAGGCTGGAGTCAATGCTCTGGACTCTACAAACGAAGCCTTGGAACCTAAAATTCAAGCTTTGTCGCCTAAAGAATGTATTTGGAACAATGAGATGAATGTTCGAACCAAAAAATGAGCACGTTGAGCATAAAAATCATAAGTCAAGCGTAAAAATGAGGGTTTGAAGCCTAAGAATGAGATTTTGGTGCATAAATAAGAGGCTTTGAAGGCTGGAGTCAATGCTCTGGACTCTACAAACGAAGCCTTGGAACCTAAAATTCAAGCTTTGGGCACTAAACGATGTATTTGGAGCAAGGACATGAGGGTTCGACCCAAAAAATGAGCATGTCGAGCATAAAACGCATAATTCGAGCATAACAATGAGGGTTTGAAGCCTAAGAATGAGAGTTTGGTGCATAAATAAGAGGCTTTCAAGGCTGGAGTCAATGCTCTGGACTCTACAAACGAAGCCTTGGAACCTAAAATTCAAGCTTTGGGCACTAAACGATGTATTTGGAGCAAGGACATGAGGGTTCGAGCCAAAAAATGAGCACGTCGAGCATAAAACTCATAATTTGAGCATAACAATGAGGGTTTGAACCCTAAGAATGAGAGTTTGGTGCATAAATAAGAGGCTTTCAAGCCTGGAGTCAATGCTCTGGACTCTACAAACGAAGCCTTGGAACCTAAAATTCAAGCTTTGTCGCCTAAAGAATGTGTTTGGAGCAAGGAGATGACGGTTCGACCCAAAAAATGAGCATGTCGAACATGAAAATGATAAGTCAAGGCAAAAATGAGGGATTGAACCCTAATAATGCAAGTTTGGTGCATAAATAAGAGGCTTTGAAGGCTGGAGTCAATGCTCTGGACTCTACAAACGAAGCCTTGGAACCTAAAATTCAAGCTCTGTCCCCTAAACGATGGCTTTGGAGCAAGGACATGAGGGTTCGACCCAAAAAATGAGCACGTCGAGCATAAAACTCATAATTCGAGCATAACAATGAGGGATTGAACCCTAAGAATGCAAGTTTGGTGCATAAATAAGAGGCTTTCAAGGCTGGAGTCAATGCTCTGGACTCTACAAACGAAGCCTTGGAACCTAAAATTCAAGCTTTGTCCCCTAAACGATGTATTTGGAGCAAGGAGATGACCGTTCGACCCAAAAAATGAGCATGTCGAGCATAAAAATGATAATTCAAGGCAAAAATGAGGGATTGAACCCTAAGAATGCAAGTTTGGTGCATAAATAAGAGGCTTTGAAGGCTGGAGTCAATGCTCTGGACTCTACAAATGAATCCTTGGAACCTAAAATTCAATCTTAGGGCACTAAACAATGTATTTGGAACAATGAGATGAATGTTCGTCCCAAAAAATGAGCACGTTGAGCATAAAAATCATAGGTCAAGCGTAAAAATGAGGGTTTGAAGCCTAAGAATGAGATTTTGGTGCATAAATAAGAGGCTTTCAAGGCTGGAGTCAATGCTCTGGACTCTACAAACGAAGCCTTGGAACCTAAAATTCCAGCTTTGGACACTAAATGATGGCTTTGGAGCAAGGACATGAGGGTTCGAGCCAAAAAATGAGCACGTCGAGCATAAAAATCATGAGTCAAGTGTAAAAATGAGGGTTTGAAGCCTAAGAATGAGAGTTTGGTGGATAAATATGAGGCTTTCAAGGCTGGAGTCAATGCTCTGGACTCTACAAACGAAGCCTTGGAACCTAAAATTCAAGCTTTGTCCCTTAAAGAATGTGTTTGGAGCAAGGAGATGAGGGTTCGACCGAAAAAATGAGCACGTCCAGCATAAAACTCATAATTTGAGTATAACAATGAGGGTTTGAAGCCTAAGAATGAGAGTTTGGTGCATAAATAAGAGGCTTTGAAGGCTGGAGTCAATGCTCTGGACTCTACAAACGAAGCCTTGGAACCTAAAATTCAAGCTTTGGACACTAAATGATGGCTTTGGAGCAAGGACATGAGGGTTCGTTTCAAAAAATGAGCGTGTCGAGCATAAAACTCATAATTTGAGCATAACAATGAGGGATTGAACCCTAAGAATGAGAGTTTGGTGCATAAATAAGACGCTTTGAAGGCTGGAGTCAATGCTCTGGACTCTACAAACGAAGCCTTGAAACCTAAAATTCAAGCTTTGTCCCCTAAAGAATGTGTTTGGAGCAAGGAGATGAGGGTGCGACCCAAAAAATGAGCATGTCGAACATGAAAATGATAAGTCAAGCCTAAAATGAGGGATTGAACCCTAAGAGTGAGAGTTTGGTGCATAAATAAGAGGCTTTCAAGCCTGGAGTCAATGCTCTGGACTCTACAAATGAATCCTTGGAACCTAAAATTCAAGCTTAGGGCACTAAACAATGTATTTGGAGCAAGGAGATGAATGTTTGACCCAAAAAATGAGCACGTTGAGCATAAAAATCATAAGTCAAGTGTAAAAATGAGGGTTTGAAGCCTAAGAATGAGAGTTTGGTGGATAAATATGAGGCTTTCAAGGCTGGAGTCAATGCTCTGGACTCTACAAACGAAGCCTTGGAACCTAAAATTCAAGCTTTGTCCCTTAAAGAATGTGTTTGGAGCAAGGAGATGAGGGTTCGACCCAAAAAATGAGCATGTCGAACATGAAAATGATAAGTCAAGCCTAAAATGAGGGATTGAACCCTAAGATTGCAAGTTTGGTGCATAAATAAGAGGCTTTCAAGCCTGGAGTCAATGCTCTGGACTCTACAAACGAAGCCTTGGAACCTAAAATTCAAGCTTTGTCCACTAAATGATGTATTTGGAGCAAGGACATGAGGGTTCGACCCAAAAAATGAGGCTGTCGAGCATAAAAATCATAGAGCATAACAATGAGGGATTGAACCCTAAAAATGAGAGTTTGGTGCATAAATAAGAGGCTTTGAAGGCTGGAGTCAATGCTCTGGACTCTACAAACGAAGCCTTGGAACCTAAAATTCAAGCTTAGGGCACTAAACAATGTATTTGGAACAATGAGATGAATGTTCGAACCAAAAAATGAGCACGTTGAGCATAAAAATCATAAGTCAAGCGTAAAAATGAGGGTTTGAAGCCTAAGAATGAGATTTTGGTGCATAAATAAGAGGCTTTGAAGGCTGGAGTCAATGCTCTGGACTCTACAAACGAAGCCTTGGAACCTAAAATTCAAGCTTTGGGCACTAAACGATGTATTTGGAGCAAGGACATGAGGGTTCGACCCAAAAAATGAGCATGTCGAGCATAAAACGCATAATTCGAGCATAACAATGAGGGTTTGAAGCCTAAGAATGAGAGTTTGGTGCATAAATAAGAGGCTTTCAAGGCTGGAGTCAATGCTCTGGACTCTACAAACGAAGCCTTGGAACCTAAAATTCAAGCTTTGTCCCCTAAACGATGTATTTGGAGCAAGGACATGAGGGTTCGAGCCAAAAAATGAGCACGTCGAGCATAAAACTCATAATTTGAGCATAACAATGAGGGTTTGAAGCCTAAGAATGAGAGTTTGGTGCATAAATAAGAGGCTTTCAAGCCTGGAGTCAATGCTCTGGACTCTACAAACGAAGCCTTGGAACCTAAAATTCAAGCTTTGTCGCCTAAAGAATGTGTTTGGAGCAAGGAGATGACGGTTCGACCCAAAAAATGAGCATGTCGAACATGAAAATGATAAGTCAAGGCAAAAATGAGGGATTGAACCCTAAGAATGCAAGTTTGGTGCATAAATAAGAGGCTTTGAAGGCTGGAGTCAATGCTCTGGACTCTACAAACGAAGCCTTGGAACCTACAATTCAAGCTTTGTCCCCTAAACGATGGCTTTGGAGCAAGGACATGAGGGTTCGACCCAAAAAATGAGGCTGTCGAGCATAAAAATCATAGAGCATAACAATGAGGGATTGAACCCTAAAAATGAGAGTTTGGTGCATAAATAAGAGGCTTTGAAGGCTGGAGTCAATGCTCTGGACTCTACAAACGAAGCCTTGGAACCTAAAATTCAAGCTTTGTCGCCTAAAGAATGTATTTGGAACAATGAGATGAATGTTCGAACCAAAAAATGAGCACGTTGAGCATAAAAATCATAAGTCAAGCGTAAAAATGAGGGTTTGAAGCCTAAGAATGAGATTTTGGTGCATAAATAAGAGGCTTTGAAGGCTGGAGTCAATGCTCTGGACTCTACAAACGAAGCCTTGGAACCTAAAATTCAAGCTTTGGGCACTAAACGATGTATTTGGAGCAAGGACATGAGGGTTCGACCCAAAAAATGAGCATGTCGAGCATAAAACGCATAATTCGAGCATAACAATGAGGGTTTGAAGCCTAAGAATGAGAGTTTGGTGCATAAATAAGAGGCTTTCAAGGCTGGAGTCAATGCTCTGGACTCTACAAACGAAGCCTTGGAACCTAAAATTCAAGCTTTGTCCCCTAAACGATGTATTTGGAGCAAGGACATGAGGGTTCGAGCCAAAAAATGAGCACGTCGAGCATAAAACTCATAATTTGAGCATAACAATGAGGGTTTGAACCCTAAGAATGAGAGTTTGGTGCATAAATAAGAGGCTTTCAAGCCTGGAGTCAATGCTCTGGACTCTACAAACGAAGCCTTGGAACCTAAAATTCAAGCTTTGTCGCCTAAAGAATGTGTTTGGAGCAAGGAGATGACGGTTCGACCCAAAAAATGAGCATGTCGAACATGAAAATGATAAGTCAAGGCAAAAATGAGGGATTGAACCCTAATAATGCAAGTTTGGTGCATAAATAAGAGGCTTTGAAGGCTGGAGTCAATGCTCTGGACTCTACAAACGAAGCCTTGGAACCTAAAATTCAAGCTCTGTCCCCTAAACGATGGCTTTGGAGCAAGGACATGAGGGTTCGACCCAAAAAATGAGCACGTCGAGCATAAAACTCATAATTCGAGCATAACAATGAGGGATTGAACCCTAAGAATGCAAGTTTGGTGCATAAATAAGAGGCTTTCAAGGCTGGAGTCAATGCTCTGGACTCTACAAACGAAGCCTTGGAACCTAAAATTCAAGCTTTGTCCCCTAAACGATGTATTTGGAGCAAGGAGATGACCGTTCGACCCAAAAAATGAGCATGTCGAGCATAAAAATGATAATTCAAGGCAAAAATGAGGGATTGAACCCTAAGAATGCAAGTTTGGTGCATAAATAAGAGGCTTTGAAGGCTGGAGTCAATGCTCTGGACTCTACAAATGAATCCTTGGAACCTAAAATTCAATCTTAGGGCACTAAACAATGTATTTGGAACAATGAGATGAATGTTCGTCACAAAAAATGAGCACGTTGAGCATAAAAATCATAGGTCAAGCGTAAAAATGAGGGTTTGAAGCCTAAGAATGAGATTTTGGTGCATAAATAAGAGGCTTTCAAGGCTGGAGTCAATGCTCTGGACTCTACAAACGAAGCCTTGGAACCTAAAATTCCAGCTTTGGACACTAAATGATGGCTTTGGAGCAAGGACATGAGGGTTCGAGCCAAAAAATGAGCACGTCGAGCATAAAAATCATGAGTCAAGTGTAAAAATGAGGGTTTGAAGCCTAAGAATGAGAGTTTGGTGGATAAATATGAGGCTTTCAAGGCTGGAGTCAATGCTCTGGACTCTACAAACGAAGCCTTGGAACCTAAAATTCAAGCTTTGTCCCTTAAAGAATGTGTTTGGAGCAAGGAGATGAGGGTTCGACCGAAAAAATGAGCACGTCCAGCATAAAACTCATAATTTGAGTATAACAATGAGGGTTTGAAGCCTAAGAATGAGAGTTTGGTGCATAAATAAGAGGCTTTCAAGGCTGGAGTCAATGCTCTGGACTCTACAAACGAAGCCTTGGAACCTAAAATTCAAGCTTTGGACACTAAATGATGGCTTTGGAGCAAGGACATGAGGGTTCGTTTCAAAAAATGAGCGTGTCGAGCATAAAACTCATAATTTGAGCATAACAATGAGGGATTGAACCCTAAGAATGAGAGTTTGGTGCATAAATAAGACGCTTTGAAGGCTGGAGTCAATGCTCTGGACTCTACAAACGAAGCCTTGAAACCTAAAATTCAAGCTTTGTCCCCTAAAGAATGTGTTTGGAGCAAGGAGATGAGGGTGCGACCCAAAAAATGAGCATGTCGAACATGAAAATGATAAGTCAAGCCTAAAATGAGGGATTGAACCCTAAGAGTGAGAGTTTGGTGCATAAATAAGAGGCTTTCAAGCCTGGAGTCAATGCTCTGGACTCTACAAATGAATCCTTGGAACCTAAAATTCAAGCTTAGGGCACTAAACAATGTATTTGGAGCAAGGAGATGAATGTTTGACCCAAAAAATGAGCACGTTGAGCATAAAAATCATAAGTCAAGTGTAAAAATGAGGGTTTGAAGCCTAAGAATGAGAGTTTGGTGGATAAATATGAGGCTTTCAAGGCTGGAGTCAATGCTCTGGACTCTACAAACGAAGCCTTGGAACCTAAAATTCAAGCTTTGTCCCTTAAAGAATGTGTTTGGAGCAAGGAGATGAGGGTTCGACCCAAAAAATGAGCATGTCGGGCATGAAAATGATAAGTCAAGCCTAAAATGAGGGATTGAACCCTAAGATTGCAAGTTTGGTGCATAAATAAGAGGCTTTCAAGCCTGGAGTCAATGCTCTGGACTCTACAAACGAAGCCTTGGAACCTAAAATTCAAGCTTTGTCCACTAAATGATGTATTTGGAGCAAGGACATGAGGGTTCGACCCAAAAAATGAGGCTGTCGAGCATAAAAATCATAGAGCATAACAATGAGGGTTTGAAGCCTAAGAATGAGATTTTGGTGCATAAATAAGAGGCTTTGAAGGCTGGAGTCAATGCTCTGGACTCTACAAACGAAGCCTTGGAACCTAAAATTCAAGCTTAGGGCACTAAACAATGTATTTGGAACAATGAGATGAATGTTCGAACCAAAAAATGAGCACGTTGAGCATAAAAATCATAAGTCAAGCGTAAAAATGAGGGTTTGAAGCCTAAGAATGAGAGTTTGGTGGATAAATAAGAGGCTTTGAAGGCTGGAGTCAATGCTCTGGACTCTACAAACGAAGCCTTGGAACCTAAAATTCAAGCTTTGGGCACTAAACGATGTATTTGGAGCAAGGACATGAGGGTTCGACCCAAAAAATGAGCATGTCGAGCATAAAACGCATAATTCGAGCAAACCAATGAGGGTTTGAAGCCTAAGAATGAGAGTTTGGTGCATAAATAAGAGGCTTTCAAGGCTGGAGTCAATGCTCTGGACTCTACAAACGAAGCCTTGGAACCTAAAATTCAAGCTTTGTCCCCTAAACGATGTATTTGGAGCAAGGACATGAGGGTTCGAGCCAAAAAATGAGCACGTCGAGCATAAAACTCATAATTTGAGCATAACAATGAGGGTTTGAACCCTAAGAATGAGAGTTTGGTGCATAAATAAGAGGCTTTCAAGCCTGGAGTCAATGCTCTGGACTCTACAAACGAAGCCTTGGAACCTAAAATTCAAGCTTTGTCCCCTAAACGATGTATTTGGACCAAGGAGATGAGGGTTTGACCCAAAAAATGAGCATGTCGGGCATGAAAATCATAGAGCATAACAATGAGGGATTGAACCCTAAGAATGAGAGTTTGGTGCATAAATAAGAGGCTTTGAAGGCTGGAGTCAATGCTCTGGACTCTACAAACGAAGCCTTGGAAACTAAAATTCAAGCTTTGTCCCCTAAACGATGTATTTGGAGCAAGGAGATGACCGTTCGACCCAAAAAATGAGCATGTCGAGCATAAAAATGATAATTCAAGGCAAAAATGAGGGATTGAACCCTAAGAATGCAAGTTTGGTGCATAAATAAGAGGCTTTGAAGGCTGGAGTCAATGCTCTGGACTCTACAAATGAATCCTTGGAACCTAAAATTCAATCTTAGGGCACTAAACAATGTATTTGGGACAATGAGATGAATGTTCGACCCAAAAAATGAGCACGTTGAGCATAAAAATCATAGGTCAAGCGTAAAAATGAGGGTTTGAAGCCTAAGAATGAGATTTTGGTGCATAAATAAGAGGCTTTCAAGGCTGGAGTCAATGCTCTGGACTCTACAAACGAAGCCTTGGAACCTAAAATTCAAGCTTTGGACACTAAATGATGGCTTTGGAGCAAGGACATGAGGGTTCGTTTCAAAAAATGAGCGTGTCGAGCATAAAACTCATAATTTGAGCATAACAATGAGGGTTTGAACCCTAAGAATGAGAGTTTGGTGCATAAATAAGAGGATTTCAAGCCTGGAGTCAATGCTCTGGACTCTACAAACGAAGCCTTGGAACCTAAAATTCAAGCTTTGTCGCCTAAAGAATGTGTTTGGAGCAAGGAGATGACGGTTCGACCCAAAAAATGAGCATGTCGAACATGAAAATGATAAGTCAAGGCAAAAATGAGGGATTGAACCCTAAGAATGAGAGTTTGGTGCATAAATAAGAGGCTTTGAAGGCTGGAGTCAATGCTCTGGACTCTACAAACGAAGCCTTGGAACCTAAAATTCAAGCTTTGTCCCCTAAACGATGTATTTGGAGCAAGGACATGAGGGTTCGAGCCAAAAAATGAGCACGTCGAGCATAAAACTCATAATTTGAGCATAACAGTGAGGGTTTGAAGCCTAAGAATGAGAGTTTGGTGCATAAATAAGAGGCTTTGAAGGCTGGAGTCAATGCTCTGGACTCTACAAACGAAGCCTTGGAACCTAAAATTCAAGCTTTGTCCCCTAAACAATGTATTTGGAGCAAGGAGATGAGGGTTCGAATCAAAAAATGAGCACGTCGAGCATAAAACTCATAATTCGAGCATAACAATGAGGGATTGAACCCTAAGAATGAGAGTTTGGTGCATAAATAAGAGGCTTTCAAGGCTGGAGTCAATGCTCTGGACTCTACAAACGAAGCCTTGGAACCTACAATTCAAGCTTTGTCCCCTAAACGATGGCTTTGGAGCAAGGACATGAGGGTTCGTTTCAAAAAATGAGCGTGTCGAGCATAAAACTCATAATTTGAGCATAACAATGAGGGTTTGAACCCTAAGAATGAGAGTTTGGTGCATAAATAAGAGGCTTTCAAGCCTGGAGTCAATGCTCTGGACTCTACAAACGAAGCCTTGGAACCTAAAATTCAAGCTTCGTCGCCTAAAGAATGTGTTTGGAGCAAGGAGATGACGGTTCGACCCAAAAAATGAGCATGTCGAACATGAAAATGATAAGTCAAGGCAAAAATGAGGGATTGAACCCTAAGAATGCAAGTTTGGTGCATAAATAAGAGGCTTTGAAGGCTGGAGTCAATGCTCTGGACTCTACAAACGAAGCCTTGGAACCTACAATTCAAGCTTTGTCCCCTAAACGATGGCTTTGGAGCAAGGACATGAGGGTTCGACCCAAAAAATGAGGCTGTCGAGCATAAAAATCATAGAGCATAACAATGAGGGATTGAACCCTAAAAATGAGAGTTTGGTGCATAAATAAGAGGCTTTGAAGGCTGGAGTCAATGCTCTGGACTCTACAAACGAAGCCTTGGAACCTAAAATTCAAGCTTAGGGCACTAAACAATGTATTTGGAACAATGAGATGAATGTTCGAACCAAAAAATGAGCACGTTGAGCATAAAAATCATAAGTCAAGCGTAAAAATGAGGGTTTGAAGCCTAAGAATGAGAGTTTGGTGCATAAATAAGAGGCTTTGAAGGCTGGAGTCAATGCTCTGGACTCTACAAACGAAGCCTTGGAACCTAAAATTCAAGCTTTGGGCACTAAACGATGTATTTGGAGCAAGGACATGAGGGTTCGACCCAAAAAATGAGCATGTCGAGCATAAAACGCATAATTCGAGCATAACAATGAGGGTTTGAAGCCTAAGAATGAGAGTTTGGTGCATAAATAAGAGGCTTTCAAGGCTGGAGTCAATGCTCTGGACTCTACAAACGAAGCCTTGGAACCTAAAATTCAAGCTTTGTCCCCTAAACGATGTATTTGGAGCAAGGACATGAGGGTTCGAGCCAAAAAATGAGCACGTCGAGCATAAAACTCATAATTTGAGCATAACAATGAGGGTTTGAACCCTAAGAATGAGAGTTTGGTGCATAAATAAGAGGCTTTCAAGCCTGGAGTCAATGCTCTGGACTCTACAAACGAAGCCTTGGAACCTAAAATTCAAGCTTTGTCGCCTAAAGAATGTGTTTGGAGCAAGGAGATGACGGTTCGACCCAAAAAATGAGCATGTCGAACATGAAAATGATAAGTCAAGGCAAAAATGAGGGATTGAACCCTAAGAATGCAAGTTTGGTGCATAAATAAGAGGCTTTGAAGGCTGGAGTCAATGCTCTGGACTCTACAAACGAAGCCTTGGAACCTAAAATTCAAGCTCTGTCCCCTAAACGATGGCTTTGGAGCAAGGACATGAGGGTTCGACCCAAAAAATGAGCACGTCGAGCATAAAACTCATAATTCGAGCATAACAATGAGGGATTGAACCCTAAGAATGCAAGTTTGGTGCATAAATAAGAGGCTTTGAAGGCTGGAGTCAATGCTCTGGACTCTACAAACGAAGCCTTGGAACCTAAAATTCAAGCTTTGTCCCCTAAACGATGTATTTGGACCAAGGAGATGAGGGTTTGACCCAAAAAATGAGCATGTCGGGCATGAAAATCATAGAGCATAACAATGAGGGTTTGAAGCCTAAGAGTGAGAGTTTGGTGCATAAATAAGAGGCTTTCAAGGCTGGAGTCAATGCTCTGGACTCTACAAACGAAGCCTTGGAACCTAAAATTCAAGCTTTGTCCCTTAAAGAAAGTGTTTGGAGCAAGGAGATGAGGGTGCGACCCAAAAAATGAGCGTGTCGAGCATAAAACTCATAATTCGAGCATAACAATGAGGGATTGAACCCTAAGAATGAGAGTTTGGTGCATAAATAAGAGGCTTTGAAGGCTGGAGTCAATGCTCTGGACTCTACAAACGAAGCCTTGGAACCTAAAATTCAAGCTTTGTCCCCTAAACGATGTATTTGGAGCAAGGACATGAGGGTTCGAGCCAAAAAATGAGCACGTCGAGCATAAAACTCATAATTTGAGCATAACAGTGAGGGTTTGAAGCCTAAGAATGAGAGTTTGGTGCATAAATAAGAGGCTTTGAAGGCTGGAGTCAATGCTCTGGACTCTAAGAACGAAGCCTTGGAACCTAAAATTCAAGCTTTGTCCCCTAAACAATGTATTTGGAGCAAGGAGATGAGGGTTCGAATCAAAAAATGAGCACGTCGAGCATAAAACTCATAATTCGAGCATAACAATGAGGGATTGAACCCTAAGAATGAGAGTTTGGTGCATAAATAAGAGGCTTTCAAGGCTGGAGTCAATGCTCTGGACTCTACAAACGAAGCCTTGGAACCTAAAATTCAAGCTTTGTCCCCTAAACGATGGCTTTGGAGCAAGGACATGAGGGTTCGACCCAAAAAATGAGCACGTCGAGCATAAAACTCATAATTCGAGCATAACAATGAGGGATTGAACCCTAAGAATGCACGTTTGGTGCATAAATAAGAGGCTTTGAAGGCTGGAGTCAATGCTCTGGACTCTACAAACGAAGCCTTGGAACCTAAAATTCAAGCTTTGTCCCCTAAACGATGTATTTGGACCAAGGAGATGAGGGTTTGACCCAAAAAATGAGCATGTCGGGCATGAAAATCATAGAGCATAACAATGAGGGTTTGAAGCCTAAGAGTGAGAGTTTGGTGCATAAATAAGAGGCTTTGAAGGCTGGAGTCAATGCTCTGGACTCTACAAACGAAGCCTTGGAACCTAAAATTCAAGCTTTGTCCCTTAAAGAATGTGTTTGGAGCAAGGAGATGAGGGTGCGACCCAAAAAATGAGCGTGTCGAGCATAAAACTCATAATTCGAGCATAACAATGAGGGATTGAACCCTAAGAATGAGAGTTTGGTGCATAAATAAGAGGCTTTGAAGGCTGGAGTCAATGCTCTGGACTCTACAAACGAAGCCTTGGAAACTAAAATTCAAGCTTTGTCCCCTAAACGATGTATTTGGAGCAAGGAGATGACCGTTCGACCCAAAAAATGAGCATGTCGAGCATAAAAATGATAATTCAAGGCAAAAATGAGGGATTGAACCCTAAGAATGAGAGTTTGGTGCATAAATAAGAGGCTTTGAAGGCTGGAGTCAATGCTCTGGACTCTACAAATGAATCCTTGGAACCTAAAATTCAATCTTAGGGCACTAAACAATGTATTTGGGACAATGAGATGAATGTTCGACCCAAAAAATGAGCACGTTGAGCATAAAAATCATAGGTCAAGCGTAAAAATGAGGGTTTGAAGCCTAAGAATGAGATTTTGGTGCATAAATAAGAGGCTTTCAAGGCTGGAGTCAATGCTCTGGACTCTACAAACGAAGCCTTGGAACCTAAAATTCAAGCTTTGGACACTAAATGATGGCTTTGGAGCAAGGACATGAGGGTTCGTTTCAAAAAATGAGCGTGTCGAGCATAAAACTCATAATTTGAGCATAACAATGAGGGTTTGAACCCTAAGAATGAGAGTTTGGTGCATAAATAAGAGGATTTCAAGCCTGGAGTCAATGCTCTGGACTCTACAAACGAAGCCTTGGAACCTAAAATTCAAGCTTTGTCGCCTAAAGAATGTGTTTGGAGCAAGGAGATGACGGTTCGACCCAAAAAATGAGCATGTCGAACATGAAAATGATAAGTCAAGGCAAAAATGAGGGATTGAACCCTAAGAATGAGAGTTTGGTGCATAAATAAGAGGCTTTGAAGGCTGGAGTCAATGCTCTGGACTCTACAAACGAAGCCTTGGAACCTAAAATTCAAGCTTTGTCCCCTAAACGATGTATTTGGAGCAAGGACATGAGGGTTCGAGCCAAAAAATGAGCACGTCGAGCATAAAACTCATAATTTGAGCATAACAGTGAGGGTTTGAAGCCTAAGAATGAGAGTTTGGTGCATAAATAAGAGGCTTTGAAGGCTGGAGTCAATGCTCTGGACTCTACAAACGAAGCCTTGGAACCTAAAATTCAAGCTTTGTCCCCTAAACAATGTATTTGGAGCAAGGAGATGAGGGTTCTAATCAAAAAATGAGCACGTTGAGCATAAAAATCATAAGTCAAGCGTAAAAATGAGGGTTTGAAGCCTAAGAATGAGAGTTTGGTGCATAAATAAGAGGCTTTGAAGGCTGGAGTCAATGCTCTGGACTCTACAAACGAAGCCTTGGAAACTAAAATTCAAGCTTTGGGCACTAAACGATGTATTTGGAGCAAGGACATGAGGGTTCGACCCAAAAAATGAGCATGTCGAGCATAAAACGCATAATTCGAGCATAACAATGAGGGTTTGAAGCCTAAGAATGAGAGTTTGGTGCATAAATAACAGGCTTTCAAGGCTGGAGTCAATGCTCTGGACTCTACAAACGAAGCCTTGGAACCTAAAATTCAAGCTTTGTCCCCTAAACGATGTATTTGGAGCAAGGACATGAGGGTTCGAGCCAAAAAATGAGCACGTCGAGCATAAAACTCATAATTTGAGCATAACAATGAGGGTTTGAACCCTAAGAATGAGAGTTTGGTGCATAAATAAGAGGCTTTCAAGCCTGGAGTCAATGCTCTGGACTCTACAAACGAAGCCTTGGAACCTAAAATTCAAGCTTTGTCGCCTAAAGAATGTGTTTGGAGCAAGGAGATGACGGTTCGACCCAAAAAATGAGCATGTCGAACATGAAAATGATAAGTCAAGGCAAAAATGAGGGATTGAATCCTAATAATGCAAGTTTGGTGCATAAATAAGAGGCTTTGAAGGCTGGAGTCAATGCTCTGGACTCTACAAACGAAGCCTTGGAACCTAAAATTCAAGCTCTGTCCCCTAAACGATGGCTTTGGAGCAAGGACATGAGGGTTCGACCCAAAAAATGAGCACGTCGAGCATAAAACTCATAATTCGAGCATAACAATGAGGGATTGAACCCTAAGAATGCAAGTTTGGTGCATAAATAAGAGGCTTTGAAGGCTGGAGTCAATGCTCTGGACTCTACAAACGAAGCCTTGGAACCTAAAATTCAAGCTTTGTCCCCTAAACGATGTATTTGGACCAAGGAGATGAGGGTTTGACCCAAAAAATGAGCATGTCGGGCATGAAAATCATAGAGCATAACAATGAGGGTTTGAAGCCTAAGAGTGAGAGTTTGGTGCATAAATAAGAGGCTTTCAAGGCTGGAGTCAATGCTCTGGACTCTACAAACGAAGCCTTGGAACCTAAAATTCAAGCTTTGTCCCTTAAAGAAAGTGTTTGGAGCAAGGAGATGAGGGTGCGACCCAAAAAATGAGCGTGTCGAGCATAAAACTCATAATTCGAGCATAACAATGAGGGATTGAACCCTAAGAATGAGAGTTTGGTGCATAAATAAGAGGCTTTGAAGGCTGGAGTCAATGCTCTGGACTCTACAAACGAAGCCTTGGAACCTAAAATTCAAGCTTTGTCCCCTAAACGATGTATTTGGAGCAAGGACATGAGGGTTCGAGCCAAAAAATGAGCACGTCGAGCATAAAACTCATAATTTGAGCATAACAGTGAGGGTTTGAAGCCTAAGAATGAGAGTTTGGTGCATAAATAAGAGGCTTTGAAGGCTGGAGTCAATGCTCTGGACTCTAAGAACGAAGCCTTGGAACCTAAAATTCAAGCTTTGTCCCCTAAACAATGTATTTGGAGCAAGGAGATGAGGGTTCGAATCAAAAAATGAGCACGTCGAGCATAAAACTCATAATTCGAGCATAACAATGAGGGATTGAACCCTAAGAATGAGAGTTTGGTGCATAAATAAGAGGCTTTCAAGGCTGGAGTCAATGCTCTGGACTCTACAAACGAAGCCTTGGAACCTAAAATTCAAGCTTTGTCCCCTAAACGATGGCTTTGGAGCAAGGACATGAGGGTTCGTTTCAAAAAATGAGCGTGTCGAGCATAAAACTCATAATTCGAGCATAACAATGAGGGTTTGAACCCTAAGAATGAGAGTTTGGTGCATAAATAAGAGGCTTTGAAGGCTGGAGTCAATGCTCTGGACTCTACAAACGAAGCCTTGGAACCTAAAATTCAAGCTTTGTCCCCTAAACGATGTATTTGGACCAAGGAGATGAGGGTTTGACCCAAAAAATGAGCATGTCGGGCATGAAAATCATAGAGCATAACAATGAGGGTTTGAAGCCTAAGAGTGAGAGTTTGGTGCATAAATAAGAGGCTTTGAAGGCTGGAGTCAATGCTCTGGACTCTACAAACGAAGCCTTGGAACCTAAAATTCAAGCTTTGTCCCTTAAAGAATGTGTTTGGAGCAAGGAGATGAGGGTGCGACCCAAAAAATGAGCGTGTCGAGCATAAAACTCATAATTCGAGCATAACAATGAGGGATTGAACCCTAAGAATGAGAGTTTGGTGCATAAATAAGAGGCTTTGAAGGCTGGAGTCAATGCTCTGGACTCTACAAACGAAGCCTTGGAACCTAAAATTCAAGCTTTGTCCCCTAAACGATGTATTTGGAGCAAGGACATGAGGGTTCGAGCCAAAAAATGAGCACGTCGAGCATAAAACTCATAATTTGAGCATAACAGTGAGGGTTTGAAGCCTAAGAATGAGAGTTTGGTGCATAAATAAGAGGCTTTGAAGGCTGGAGTCAATGCTCTGGACTCTACAAACGAAGCCTTGGAACCTAAAATTCAAGCTTTGTCCCCTAAACAATGTATTTGGAGCAAGGAGATGAGGGTTCGAATCAAAAAATGAGCACGTCGAGCATAAAACTCATAATTCGAGCATAACAATGAGGGATTGAACCCTAAGAATGAGAGTTTGGTGCATAAATAAGAGGCTTTGAAGGCTGGAGTCAATGCTCTGGACTCTACAAACGAAGCCTTGGAACCTAAAATTCAAGCTTTGTCCCTTAAAGAATGTGTTTGGAGCAAGGAGATGAGGGTGCGACCCAAAAAATGAGCGTGTCGAGCATAAAACTCATAATTCGAGCATAACAATGAGGGATTGAACCCTAAGAATGAGAGTTTGGTGCATAAATAAGAGGCTTTGAAGGCTGGAGTCAATGCTCTGGACTCTACAAACGAAGCCTTGGAACCTAAAATTCAAGCTTTGTCCCCTAAACGATGTATTTGGAGCAAGGACATGAGGGTTCGTTTCAAAAAATGAGCGTGTCGAGCATAAAACTCATAATTCGAGCATAACAATGAGGGTTTGAAGCCTAAGAATGAGAGTTTGGTGCATAAATAAGAGGCTTTGAAGGCTGGAGTCAATGCTCTGGACTCTACAAACGAAGCCTTGGAACCTAAAATTCAAGCTTTGTCCCCTAAACGATGTATTTGGACCAAGGAGATGAGGGTTTCACCCAAAAAATGAGCATGTCGGGCATGAAAATCATAGAGCATAACAATGAGGGTTTGAAGCCTAAGAGTGAGAGTTTGGTGCATAAATAAGAGGCTTTGAAGGCTGGAGTCAATGCTCTGGACTCTACAAACGAAGCCTTGGAACCTAAAATTCAAGCTTTGTCCCTTAAAGAATGTGTTTGGAGCAAGGAGATGAGGGTGCGACCCAAAAAATGAGCGTGTCGAGCATAAAACTCATAATTCGAGCATAACAATGAGGGATTGAACCCTAAGAATGAGAGTTTGGTGCATAAATAAGAGGCTTTGAAGGCTGGAGTCAATGCTCTGGACTCTACAAACGAAGCCTTGGAACCTAAAATTCAAGCTTTGTCCCCTAAACGATGTATTTGGAGCAAGGACATGAGGGTTCGAGCCAAAAAATGAGCACGTCGAGCATAAAACTCATAATTTGAGCATAACAGTGAGGGTTTGAAGCCTAAGAATGAGAGTTTGGTGCATAAATAAGAGGCTTTGAAGGCTGGAGTCAATGCTCTGGACTCTACAAACGAAGCCTTGGAACCTAAAATTCAAGCTTTGTCCCCTAAACAATGTATTTGGAGCAAGGAGATGAGGGTTCGAATCAAAAAATGAGCACGTCGAGCATAAAACTCATAATTCGAGCATAACAATGAGGGATTGAACCCTAAGAATGAGAGTTTGGTGCATAAATAAGAGGCTTTGAAGGCTGGAGTCAATGCTCTGGACTCTACAAACGAAGCCTTGGAACCTAAAATTCAAGCTTTGTCCCTTAAAGAATGTGTTTGGAGCAAGGAGATGAGGGTGCGACCCAAAAAATGAGCGTGTCGAGCATAAAACTCATAATTCGAGCATAACAATGAGGGATTGAACCCTAAGAATGAGAGTTTGGTGCATAAATAAGAGGCTTTGAAGGCTGGAGTCAATGCTCTGGACTCTACAAACGAAGCCTTGGAACCTAAAATTCAAGCTTTGTCCCCTAAACGATGTATTTGGAGCAAGGACATGAGGGTTCGAGCCAAAAAATGAGCACGTCGAGCATAAAACTCATAATTTGAGCATAACAGTGAGGGTTTGAAGCCTAAGAATGAGAGTTTGGTGCATAAATAAGAGGCTTTGAAGGCTGGAGTCAATGCTCTGGACTCTAAGAACGAAGCCTTGGAACCTAAAATTCAAGCTTTGTCCCCTAAACAATGTATTTGGAGCAAGGAGATGAGGGTTCGAATCAAAAAATGAGCACGTCGAGCATAAAACTCATAATTCGAGCATAACAATGAGGGATTGAACCCTAAGAATGAGAGTTTGGTGCATAAATAAGAGGCTTTCAAGGCTGGAGTCAATGCTCTGGACTCTACAAACGAAGCCTTGGAACCTAAAATTCAAGCTTTGTCCCCTAAACGATGGCTTTGGAGCAAGGACATGAGGGTTCGTTTCAAAAAATGAGCGTGTCGAGCATAAAACTCATAATTCGAGCATAACAATGAGGGTTTGAACCCTAAGAATGAGAGTTTGGTGCATAAATAAGAGGCTTTGAAGGCTGGAGTCAATGCTCTGGACTCTACAAACGAAGCCTTGGAACCTAAAATTCAAGCTTTGTCCCCTAAACGATGTATTTGGACCAAGGAGATGAGGGTTTGACCCAAAAAATGAGCATGTCGGGCATGAAAATCATAGAGCATAACAATGAGGGTTTGAAGCCTAAGAGTGAGAGTTTGGTGCATAAATAAGAGGCTTTGAAGGCTGGAGTCAATGCTCTGGACTCTACAAACGAAGCCTTGGAACCTAAAATTCAAGCTTTGTCCCTTAAAGAATGTGTTTGGAGCAAGGAGATGAGGGTGCGACCCAAAAAATGAGCGTGTCGAGCATAAAACTCATAATTCGAGCATAACAATGAGGGATTGAACCCTAAGAATGAGAGTTTGGTGCATAAATAAGAGGCTTTGAAGGCTGGAGTCAATGCTCTGGACTCTACAAACGAAGCCTTGGAACCTAAAATTCAAGCTTTGTCCCCTAAACGATGTATTTGGAGCAAGGACATGAGGGTTCGAGCCAAAAAATGAGCACGTCGAGCATAAAACTCATAATTTGAGCATAACAGTGAGGGTTTGAAGCCTAAGAATGAGAGTTTGGTGCATAAATAAGAGGCTTTGAAGGCTGGAGTCAATGCTCTGGACTCTACAAACGAAGCCTTGGAACCTAAAATTCAAGCTTTGTCCCCTAAACAATGTATTTGGAGCAAGGAGATGAGGGTTCGAATCAAAAAATGAGCACGTCGAGCATAAAACTCATAATTCGAGCATAACAATGAGGGATTGAACCCTAAGAATGAGAGTTTGGTGCATAAATAAGAGGCTTTCAAGGCTGGAGTCAATGCTCTGGACTCTACAAACGAAGCCTTGGAACCTAAAATTCAAGCTTTGGACACTAAATGATGGCTTTGGAGCAAGGACATGAGGGTTTGTTTCAAAAAATGAGCGTGTCGAGCATAAAACTCATAATTTGAGCATAACAATGAGGGTTTGAACCCTAAGAATGAGAGTTTGGTGCATAAATAAGAGGCTTTGAAGGCTGGAGTCAATGCTCTGGACTCTACAAACGAAGCCTTGGAACCTAAAATTCAAGCTTTGTCCCCTAAACGATGTATTTGGACCAAGGAGATGAGGGTTTGACCCAAAAAATGAGCATGTCGGGCATGAAAATCATAGAGCATAACAATGAGGGTTTGAAGCCTAAGAGTGAGAGTTTGGTGCATAAATAAGAGGCTTTCAAGGCTGGAGTCAATGCTCTGGACTCTACAAACGAAGCCTTGGAACCTAAAATTCAAGCTTTGTCCCTTAAAGAAAGTGTTTGGAGCAAGGAGATGAGGGTGCGACCCAAAAAATGAGCGTGTCGAGCATAAAACTCATAATTCGAGCATAACAATGAGGGATTGAACCCTAAGAATGAGAGTTTGGTGCATAAATAAGAGGCTTTGAAGGCTGGAGTCAATGCTCTGGACTCTACAAACGAAGCCTTGGAAACTAAAATTCAAGCTTTGTCCCCTAAACGATGTATTTGGAGCAAGGAGATGACCGTTCGACCCAAAAAATGAGCATGTCGAGCATAAAAATGATAATTCAAGGCAAAAATGAGGGATTGAACCCTAAGAATGCAAGTTTGGTGCATAAATAAGAGGCTTTGAAGGCTCGAGTCAATGCTCTGGACTCTACAAATGAATCCTTGGAACCTAAAATTCAATCTTAGGGCACTAAACAATGTATTTGGGACAATGAGATGAATGTTCGACCCAAAAAATGAGCACGTTGAGCATAAAAATCATAGGTCAAGCGTAAAAATGAGGGTTTGAAGCCTAAGAATGAGATTTTGGTGCATAAATAAGAGGCTTTCAAGGCTGGAGTCAATGCTCTGGACTCTACAAACGAAGCCTTGGAACCTAAAATTCAAGCTTTGGACACTAAATGATGGCTTTGGAGCAAGGACATGAGGGTTCGTTTCAAAAAATGAGCGTGTCGAGCATAAAACTCATAATTTGAGCATAACAATGAGGGTTTGAACCCTAAGAATGAGAGTTTGGTGCATAAATAAGAGGCTTTGAAGGCTGGAGTCAATGCTCTGGACTCTACAAACGAAGCCTTGGAACCTAAAATTCAAGCTTTGTCGCCTAAAGAATGTGTTTGGAGCAAGGAGATGACGGTTCGACCCAAAAAATGAGCATGTCGAACATGAAAATGATAAGTCAAGGCAAAAATGAGGGATTGAACCCTAAGAATGAGAGTTTGGTGCATAAATAAGAGGCTTTGAAGGCTGGAGTCAATGCTCTGGACTCTACAAACGAAGCCTTGGAACCTAAAATTCAAGCTTTGTCCCCTAAACGATGTATTTGGAGCAAGGACATGAGGGTTCGAGCCAAAAAATGAGCACGTCGAGCATAAAACTCATAATTTGAGCATAACAGTGAGGGTTTGAAGCCTAAGAATGAGAGTTTGGTGCATAAATAAGAGGCTTTGAAGGCTGGAGTCAATGCTCTGGACTCTACAAACGAAGCCTTGGAACCTAAAATTCAAGCTTTGTCCCCTAAACAATGTATTTGGAGCAAGGAGATGAGGGTTCGAATCAAAAAATGAGCGTGTCGAGCATAAAACTCATAATTCGAGCATAACAATGAGGGATTGAACCCTAAGAATGAGAGTTTGGTGCATAAATAAGAGGCTTTGAAGGCTGGAGTCAATGCTCTGGACTCTACAAACGAAGCCTTGGAACCTAAAATTCAAGCTTTGTCGCCTAAAGAATGTGTTTGGAGCAAGGAGATGACGGTTCGACCCAAAAAATGAGCATGTCGAACATGAAAATGATAAGTCAAGGCAAAAATGAGGGATTGAACCCTAAGAATGCAAGTTTGGTGCATAAATAAGAGGCTTTGAAGGCTGGAGTCAATGCTCTGGACTCTACAAACGAAGCCTTGGAACCTACAATTCAAGCTTTGTCCCCTAAACGATGGCTTTGGAGCAAGGACATGAGGGTTCGACCCAAAAAATGAGGCTGTCGAGCATAAAAATCATAGAGCATAACAATGAGGGATTGAACCCTAAAAATGAGAGTTTGGTGCATAAATAAGAGGCTTTGAAGGCTGGAGTCAATGCTCTGGACTCTACAAACGAAGCCTTGGAACCTAAAATTCAAGCTTAGGGCACTAAACAATGTATTTGGAACAATGAGATGAATGTTCGAACCAAAAAATGAGCACGTTGAGCATAAAAATCATAAGTCAAGCGTAAAAATGAGGGTTTGAAGCCTAAGAATGAGAGTTTGGTGCATAAATAAGAGGCTTTGAAGGCTGGAGTCAATGCTCTGGACTCTACAAACGAAGCCTTGGAACCTAAAATTCAAGCTTTGTCCCCTAAACGATGTATTTGGACCAAGGAGATGAGGGTTTGACCCAAAAAATGAGCATGTCGGGCATGAAAATCATAGAGCATAACAATGAGGGTTTGAAGCCTAAGAGTGAGAGTTTGGTGCATAAATAAGAGGCTTTGAAGGCTGGAGTCAATGCTCTGGACTCTACAAACGAAGCCTTGGAACCTAAAATTCAAGCTTTGTCCCTTAAAGAATGTGTTTGGAGCAAGGAGATGAGGGTGCGACCCAAAAAATGAGCGTGTCGAGCATAAAACTCATAATTCGAGCATAACAATGAGGGATTGAACCCTAAGAATGAGAGTTTGGTGCATAAATAAGAGGCTTTGAAGGCTGGAGTCAATGCTCTGGACTCTACAAACGAAGCCTTGGAACCTAAAATTCAAGCTTTGTCCCCTAAACGATGTATTTGGAGCAAGGACATGAGGGTTCGAGCCAAAAAATGAGCACGTCGAGCATAAAACTCATAATTTGAGCATAACAGTGAGGGTTTGAAGCCTAAGAATGAGAGTTTGGTGCATAAATAAGAGGCTTTGAAGGCTGGAGTCAATGCTCTGGACTCTAAGAACGAAGCCTTGGAACCTAAAATTCAAGCTTTGTCCCCTAAACAATGTATTTGGAGCAAGGAGATGAGGGTTCGAATCAAAAAATGAGCACGTCGAGCATAAAACTCATAATTCGAGCATAACAATGAGGGATTGAACCCTAAGAATGAGAGTTTGGTGCATAAATAAGAGGCTTTCAAGGCTGGAGTCAATGCTCTGGACTCTACAAACGAAGCCTTGGAACCTAAAATTCAAGCTTTGTCCCCTAAACGATGGCTTTGGAGCAAGGACATGAGGGTTCGTTTCAAAAAATGAGCGTGTCGAGCATAAAACTCATAATTTGAGCATAACAATGAGGGTTTGAACCCTAAGAATGAGAGTTTGGTGCATAAATAAGAGGCTTTGAAGGCTGGAGTCAATGCTCTGGACTCTACAAACGAAGCCTTGGAACCTAAAATTCAAGCTTTGTCCCCTAAACGATGTATTTGGACCAAGGAGATGAGGGTTTGACCCAAAAAATGAGCATGTCGGGCATGAAAATCATAGAGCATAACAATGAGGGTTTGAAGCCTAAGAGTGAGAGTTTGGTGCATAAATAAGAGGCTTTCAAGGCTGGAGTCAATGCTCTGGACTCTACAAACGAAGCCTTGGAACCTAAAATTCAAGCTTTGTCCCTTAAAGAAAGTGTTTGGAGCAAGGAGATGAGGGTGCGACCCAAAAAATGAGCGTGTCGAGCATAAAACTCATAATTCGAGCATAACAATGAGGGATTGAACCCTAAGAATGAGAGTTTGGTGCATAAATAAGAGGCTTTGAAGGCTGGAGTCAATGCTCTGGACTCTACAAACGAAGCCTTGGAAACTAAAATTCAAGCTTTGTCCCCTAAACGATGTATTTGGAGCAAGGAGATGACCGTTCGACCCAAAAAATGAGCATGTCGAGCATAAAAATGATAATTCAAGGCAAAAATGAGGGATTGAACCCTAAGAATGCAAGTTTGGTGCATAAATAAGAGGCTTTGAAGGCTCGAGTCAATGCTCTGGACTCTACAAATGAATCCTTGGAACCTAAAATTCAATCTTAGGGCACTAAACAATGTATTTGGGACAATGAGATGAATGTTCGACCCAAAAAATGAGCACGTTGAGCATAAAAATCATAGGTCAAGCGTAAAAATGAGGGTTTGAAGCCTAAGAATGAGATTTTGGTGCATAAATAAGAGGCTTTCAAGGCTGGAGTCAATGCTCTGGACTCTACAAACGAAGCCTTGGAACCTAAAATTCAAGCTTTGGACACTAAATGATGGCTTTGGAGCAAGGACATGAGGGTTCGTTTCAAAAAATGAGCGTGTCGAGCATAAAACTCATAATTTGAGCATAACAATGAGGGTTTGAACCCTAAGAATGAGAGTTTGGTGCATAAATAAGAGGCTTTGAAGGCTGGAGTCAATGCTCTGGACTCTACAAACGAAGCCTTGGAACCTAAAATTCAAGCTTTGTCGCCTAAAGAATGTGTTTGGAGCAAGGAGATGACGGTTCGACCCAAAAAATGAGCATGTCGAACATGAAAATGATAAGTCAAGGCAAAAATGAGGGATTGAACCCTAAGAATGAGAGTTTGGTGCATAAATAAGAGGCTTTGAAGGCTGGAGTCAATGCTCTGGACTCTACAAACGAAGCCTTGGAACCTAAAATTCAAGCTTTGTCCCCTAAACGATGTATTTGGAGCAAGGACATGAGGGTTCGAGCCAAAAAATGAGCACGTCGAGCATAAAACTCATAATTTGAGCATAACAGTGAGGGTTTGAAGCCTAAGAATGAGAGTTTGGTGCATAAATAAGAGGCTTTGAAGGCTGGAGTCAATGCTCTGGACTCTACAAACGAAGCCTTGGAACCTAAAATTCAAGCTTTGTCCCCTAAACAATGTATTTGGAGCAAGGAGATGAGGGTTCGAATCAAAAAATGAGCGTGTCGAGCATAAAACTCATAATTCGAGCATAACAATGAGGGATTGAACCCTAAGAATGAGAGTTTGGTGCATAAATAAGAGGCTTTCAAGCCTGGAGTCAATGCTCTGGACTCTACAAACGAAGCCTTGGAACCTAAAATTCAAGCTTTGTCGCCTAAAGAATGTGTTTGGAGCAAGGAGATGACGGTTCGACCCAAAAAATGAGCATGTCGAACATGAAAATGATAAGTCAAGGCAAAAATGAGGGATTGAACCCTAAGAATGCAAGTTTGGTGCATAAATAAGAGGCTTTGAAGGCTGGAGTCAATGCTCTGGACTCTACAAACGAAGCCTTGGAACCTACAATTCAAGCTTTGTCCCCTAAACGATGGCTTTGGAGCAAGGACATGAGGGTTCGACCCAAAAAATGAGGCTGTCGAGCATAAAAATCATAGAGCATAACAATGAGGGATTGAACCCTAAAAATGAGAGTTTGGTGCATAAATAAGAGGCTTTGAAGGCTGGAGTCAATGCTCTGGACTCTACAAACGAAGCCTTGGAACCTAAAATTCAAGCTTAGGGCACTAAACAATGTATTTGGAACAATGAGATGAATGTTCGAACCAAAAAATGAGCACGTTGAGCATAAAAATCATAAGTCAAGCGTAAAAATGAGGGTTTGAAGCCTAAGAATGAGATTTTGGTGCATAAATAAGAGGCTTTGAAGGCTGGAGTCAATGCTCTGGACTCTACAAACGAAGCCTTGGAACCTAAAATTCAAGCTTAGGGCACTAAACAATGTATTTGGAGCAAGGACATGAGGGTTCGACCCAAAAAATGAGCATGTCGAGCATAAAACGCATAATTCGAGCATAACAATGAGGGTTTGAAGCCTAAGAATGAGAGTTTGGTGCATAAATAAGAGGCTTTCAAGGCTGGAGTCAATGCTCTGGACTCTACAAACGAAGCCTTGGAACCTAAAATTCAAGCTTTGTCCCCTAAACGATGTATTTGGAGCAAGGACATGAGGGTTCGAGCCAAAAAATGAGCACGTCGAGCATAAAACTCATAATTTGAGCATAACAATGAGGGTTTGAACCCTAAGAATGAGAGTTTGGTGCATAAATAAGAGGCTTTCAAGCCTGGAGTCAATGCTCTGGACTCTACAAACGAAGCCTTGGAACCTAAAATTCAAGCTTTGTCGCCTAAAGAATGTGTTTGGAGCAAGGAGATGACGGTTCGACCCAAAAAATGAGCATGTCGAACATGAAAATGATAAGTCAAGGCAAAAATGAGGGATTGAACCCTAATAATGCAAGTTTGGTGCATAAATAAGAGGCTTTGAAGGCTGGAGTCAATGCTCTGGACTCTACAAACGAAGCCTTGGAACCTAAAATTCAAGCTCTGTCCCCTAAACGATGGCTTTGGAGCAAGGACATGAGGGTTCGACCCAAAAAATGAGCACGTCGAGCATAAAACTCATAATTCGAGCATAACAATGAGGGATTGAACCCTAAGAATGCAAGTTTGGTGCATAAATAAGAGGCTTTGAAGGCTGGAGTCAATGCTCTGGACTCTACAAACGAAGCCTTGGAACCTAAAATTCAAGCTCTGTCCCCTAAACGATGTATTTGGACCAAGGAGATGAGGGTTTGACCCAAAAAATGAGCATGTCGGGCATGAAAATCATAGAGCATAACAATGAGGGTTTGAAGCCTAAGAGTGAGAGTTTGGTGCATAAATAAGAGAATTTGAAGGCTGGAGTCAATGCTCTGGACTCTACAAACGAAGCCTTGGAACCTAAAATTCAAGCTTTGTCCCTTAAAGAAAGTGTTTGGAGCAAGGAGATGAGGGTGCGACCCAAAAAATGAGCGTGTCGAGCATAAAACTCATAATTCGAGCATAACAATGAGGGATTGAACCCTAAGAATGAGAGTTTGGTGCATAAATAAGAGGCTTTGAAGGCTGGAGTCAATGCTCTGGACTCTACAAACGAAGCCTTGGAACCTAAAATTCAAGCTTTGTCCCCTAAACGATGTATTTGGAGCAAGGACATGAGGGTTCGAGCCAAAAAATGAGCACGTCGAGCATAAAACTCATAATTTGAGCATAACAGTGAGGGTTTGAAGCCTAAGAATGAGAGTTTGGTGCATAAATAAGAGGCTTTGAAGGCTGGAGTCAATGCTCTGGACTCTAAGAACGAAGCCTTGGAACCTAAAATTCAAGCTTTGTCCCCTAAACAATGTATTTGGAGCAAGGAGATGAGGGTTCGAATCAAAAAATGAGCACGTCGAGCATAAAACTCATAATTCGAGCATAACAATGAGGGATTGAACCCTAAGAATGAGAGTTTGGTGCATAAATAAGAGGCTTTCAAGGCTGGAGTCAATGCTCTGGACTCTACAAACGAAGCCTTGGAACCTAAAATTCAAGCTTTGTCCCCTAAACGATGGCTTTGGAGCAAGGACATGTGGGTTCGTTTCAAAAAATGAGCGTGTCGAGCATAAAACTCATAATTTGAGCATAACAATGAGGGTTTGAACCCTAAGAATGAGAGTTTGGTGCATAAATAAGAGGCTTTGAAGGCTGGAGTCAATGCTCTGGACTCTACAAACGAAGCCTTGGAACCTAAAATTCAAGCTTTGTCCCCTAAACGATGGCTTTGGAGCAAGGACATGAGGGTTCGACCCAAAAAATGAGCACGTCGAGCATAAAACTCATAATTCGAGCATAACAATGAGGGATTGAACCCTAAGAATGCACGTTTGGTGCATAAATAAGAGGCTTTGAAGGCTGGAGTCAATGCTCTGGACTCTACAAACGAAGCCTTGGAACCTAAAATTCAAGCTTTGTCCCCTAAACGATGTATTTGGACCAAGGAGATGAGGGTTTGACCCAAAAAATGAGCATGTCGGGCATGAAAATCATAGAGCATAACAATGAGGGTTTGAAGCCTAAGAGTGAGAGTTTGGTGCATAAATAAGAGGCTTTGAAGGCTGGAGTCAATGCTCTGGACTCTACAAACGAAGCCTTGGAACCTAAAATTCAAGCTTTGTCCCTTAAAGAATGTGTTTGGAGCAAGGAGATGAGGGTGCGACCCAAAAAATGAGCGTGTCGAGCATAAAACTCATAATTCGAGCATAACAATGAGGGATTGAACCCTAAGAATGAGAGTTTGGTGCATAAATAAGAGGCTTTGAAGGCTGGAGTCAATGCTCTGGACTCTACAAACGAAGCCTTGGAAACTAAAATTCAAGCTTTGTCCCCTAAACGATGTATTTGGAGCAAGGAGATGACCGTTCGACCCAAAAAATGAGCATGTCGAGCATAAAAATGATAATTCAAGGCAAAAATGAGGGATTGAACCCTAAGAATGCAAGTTTGGTGCATAAATAAGAGGCTTTGAAGGCTGGAGTCAATGCTCTGGACTCTACAAATGAATCCTTGGAACCTAAAATTCAATCTTAGGGCACTAAACAATGTATTTGGGACAATGAGATGAATGTTCGACCCAAAAAATGAGCACGTTGAGCATAAAAATCATAGGTCAAGCGTAAAAATGAGGGTTTGAAGCCTAAGAATGAGATTTTGGTGCATAAATAAGAGGCTTTCAAGGCTGGAGTCAATGCTCTGGACTCTACAAACGAAGCCTTGGAACCTAAAATTCAAGCTTTGTCCCCTAAACGATGTATTTGGAGCAAGGACATGAGGGTTCGAGCCAAAAAATGAGCACGTCGAGCATAAAACTCATAATTTGAGCATAACAGTGAGGGTTTGAAGCCTAAGAATGAGAGTTTGGTGCATAAATAAGAGGCTTTGAAGGCTGGAGTCAATGCTCTGGACTCTACAAACGAAGCCTTGGAACCTAAAATTCAAGCTTTGTCCCCTAAACAATGTATTTGGAGCAAGGAGATGAGGGTTCGAATCAAAAAATGAGCGTGTCGAGCATAAAACTCATAATTCGAGCATAACAATGAGGGTTTGAACCCTAAGAATGAGAGTTTGGTGCATAAATAAGAGGCTTTGAAGGCTGGAGTCAATGCTCTGGACTCTACAAACGAAGCCTTGGAACCTAAAATTCAAGCTTTGTCGCCTAAAGAATGTGTTTGGAGCAAGGAGATGACGGTTCGACCCAAAAAATGAGCATGTCGAACATGAAAATGATAAGTCAAGGCAAAAATGAGGGATTGAACCCTAAGAATGCAAGTTTGGTGCATAAATAAGAGGCTTTGAAGGCTGGAGTCAATGCTCTGGACTCTACAAACGAAGCCTTGGAACCTACAATTCAAGCTTTGTCCCCTAAACGATGGCTTTGGAGCAAGGACATGAGGGTTCGACCCAAAAAATGAGGCTGTCGAGCATAAAAATCATAGAGCATAACAATGAGGGATTGAACCCTAAAAATGAGAGTTTGGTGCATAAATAAGAGGCTTTGAAGGCTGGAGTCAATGCTCTGGACTCTACAAACGAAGCCTTGGAACCTAAAATTCAAGCTTAGGGCACTAAACAATGTATTTGGAACAATGAGATGAATGTTCGAACCAAAAAATGAGCACGTTGAGCATAAAAATCATAAGTCAAGCGTAAAAATGAGGGTTTGAAGCCTAAGAATGAGAGTTTGGTGCATAAATAAGAGGCTTTGAAGGCTGGAGTCAATGCTCTGGACTCTACAAACGAAGCCTTGGAACCTAAAATTCAAGCTTTGTCCCCTAAACGATGTATTTGGACCAAGGAGATGAGGGTTTGACCCAAAAAATGAGCATGTCGGGCATGAAAATCATAGAGCATAACAATGAGGGTTTGAAGCCTAAGAGTGAGAGTTTGGTGCATAAATAAGAGGCTTTGAAGGCTGGAGTCAATGCTCTGGACTCTACAAACGAAGCCTTGGAACCTAAAATTCAAGCTTTGTCCCTTAAAGAATGTGTTTGGAGCAAGGAGATGAGGGTGCGACCCAAAAAATGAGCGTGTCGAGCATAAAACTCATAATTCGAGCATAACAATGAGGGATTGAACCCTAAGAATGAGAGTTTGGTGCATAAATAAGAGGCTTTGAAGGCTGGAGTCAATGCTCTGGACTCTACAAACGAAGCCTTGGAACCTAAAATTCAAGCTTTGTCCCCTAAACGATGTATTTGGAGCAAGGACATGAGGGTTCGAGCCAAAAAATGAGCACGTCGAGCATAAAACTCATAATTTGAGCATAACAGTGAGGGTTTGAAGCCTAAGAATGAGAGTTTGGTGCATAAATAAGAGGCTTTGAAGGCTGGAGTCAATGCTCTGGACTCTAAGAACGAAGCCTTGGAACCTAAAATTCAAGCTTTGTCCCCTAAACAATGTATTTGGAGCAAGGAGATGAGGGTTCGAATCAAAAAATGAGCACGTCAAGCATAAAACTCATAATTCGAGCATAACAATGAGGGATTGAACCCTAAGAATGAGAGTTTGGTGCATAAATAAGAGGCTTTCAAGGCTGGAGTCAATGCTCTGGACTCTACAAACGAAGCCTTGGAACCTAAAATTCAAGCTTTGTCCCCTAAACGATGGCTTTGGAGCAAGGACATGTGGGTTCGTTTCAAAAAATGAGCGTGTCGAGCATAAAACTCATAATTTGAGCATAACAATGAGGGTTTGAACCCTAAGAATGAGAGTTTGGTGCATAAATAAGAGGCTTTGAAGGCTGGAGTCAATGCTCTGGACTCTACAAACGAAGCCTTGGAACCTAAAATTCAAGCTTTGTCCCCTAAACGATGGCTTTGGAGCAAGGACATGAGGGTTCGACCCAAAAAATGAGCACGTCGAGCATAAAACTCATAATTCGAGCATAACAATGAGGGATTGAACCCTAAGAATGCACGTTTGGTGCATAAATAAGAGGCTTTGAAGGCTGGAGTCAATGCTCTGGACTCTACAAATGAAGCCTTGGAACCTAAAATTCAAGCTTTGTCCCCTAAACGATGTATTTGGACCAAGGAGATGAGGGTTTGACCCAAAAAATGAGCATGTCGGGCATGAAAATCATAGAGCATAACAATGAGGGTTTGAAGCCTAAGAGTGAGAGTTTGGTGCATAAATAAGAGGCTTTGAAGGCTGGAGTCAATGCTCTGGACTCTACAAACGAAGCCTTGGAACCTAAAATTCAAGCTTTGTCCCTTAAAGAATGTGTTTGGAGCAAGGAGATGAGGGTGCGACCCAAAAAATGAGCGTGTCGAGCATAAAACTCATAATTCGAGCATAACAATGAGGGATTGAACCCTAAGAATGAGAGTTTGGTGCATAAATAAGAGGCTTTGAAGGCTGGAGTCAATGCTCTGGACTCTACAAACGAAGCCTTGGAAACTAAAATTCAAGCTTTGTCCCCTAAACGATGTATTTGGAGCAAGGAGATGACCGTTCGACCCAAAAAATGAGCATGTCGAGCATAAAAATGATAATTCAAGGCAAAAATGAGGGATTGAACCCTAAGAATGCAAGTTTGGTGCATAAATAAGAGGCTTTGAAGGCTGGAGTCAATGCTCTGGACTCTACAAACGAAGCCTTGGAACCTACAATTCAAGCTTTGTCCCCTAAACGATGGCTTTGGAGCAAGGACATGAGGGTTCGACCCAAAAAATGAGGCTGTCGAGCATAAAAATCATAGAGCATAACAATGAGGGATTGAACCCTAAAAATGAGAGTTTGGTGCATAAATAAGAGGCTTTGAAGGCTGGAGTCAATGCTCTGGACTCTACAAACGAAGCCTTGGAACCTAAAATTCAAGCTTAGGGCACTAAACAATGTATTTGGAACAATGAGATGAATGTTCGAACCAAAAAATGAGCACGTTGAGCATAAAAATCATAAGTCAAGCGTAAAAATGAGGGTTTGAAGCCTAAGAATGAGAGTTTGGTGCATAAATAAGAGGCTTTGAAGGCTGGAGTCAATGCTCTGGACTCTACAAACGAAGCCTTGGAACCTAAAATTCAAGCTTAGGGCACTAAACAATGTATTTGGAGCAAGGACATGAGGGTTCGACCCAAAAAATGAGCATGTCGAGCATAAAACGCATAATTCGAGCATAACAATGAGGGTTTGAAGCCTAAGAATGAGAGTTTGGTGCATAAATAAGAGGCTTTCAAGGCTGGAGTCAATGCTCTGGACTCTACAAACGAAGCCTTGGAACCTAAAATTCAAGCTTTGTCCCCTAAACGATGTATTTGGAGCAAGGACATGAGGGTTCGAGCCAAAAAATGAGCACGTCGAGCATAAAACTCATAATTTGAGCATAACAATGAGGGTTTGAACCCTAAGAATGAGAGTTTGGTGCATAAATAAGAGGCTTTCAAGCCTGGAGTCAATGCTCTGGACTCTACAAACGAAGCCTTGGAACCTAAAATTCAAGCTTTGTCGCCTAAAGAATGTGTTTGGAGCAAGGAGATGACGGTTCGACCCAAAAAATGAGCATGTCGAACATGAAAATGATAAGTCAAGGCAAAAATGAGGGATTGAACCCTAATAATGCAAGTTTGGTGCATAAATAAGAGGCTTTGAAGGCTGGAGTCAATGCTCTGGACTCTACAAACGAAGCCTTGGAACCTAAAATTCAAGCTCTGTCCCCTAAACGATGGCTTTGGAGCAAGGACATGAGGGTTCGACCCAAAAAATGAGCACGTCGAGCATAAAACTCATAATTCGAGCATAACAATGAGGGATTGAACCCTAAGAATGCAAGTTTGGTGCATAAATAAGAGGCTTTGAAGGCTGGAGTCAATGCTCTGGACTCTACAAACGAAGCCTTGGAACCTAAAATTCAAGCTTTGTCCCCTAAACGATGTATTTGGACCAAGGAGATGAGGGTTTGACCCAAAAAATGAGCATGTCGGGCATGAAAATCATAGAGCATAACAATGAGGGTTTGAAGCCTAAGAGTGAGAGTTTGGTGCATAAATAAGAGGCTTTCAAGGCTGGAGTCAATGCTCTGGACTCTACAAACGAAGCCTTGGAACCTAAAATTCAAGCTTTGTCCCTTAAAGAAAGTGTTTGGAGCAAGGAGATGAGGGTGCGACCCAAAAAATGAGCGTGTCGAGCATAAAACTCATAATTCGAGCATAACAATGAGGGATTGAACCCTAAGAATGAGAGTTTGGTGCATAAATAAGAGGCTTTGAAGGCTGGAGTCAATGCTCTGGACTCTACAAACGAAGCCTTGGAACCTAAAATTCAAGCTTTGTCCCCTAAACGATGTATTTGGAGCAAGGACATGAGGGTTCGAGCCAAAAAATGAGCACGTCGAGCATAAAACTCATAATTTGAGCATAACAGTGAGGGTTTGAAGCCTAAGAATGAGAGTTTGGTGCATAAATAAGAGGCTTTGAAGGCTGGAGTCAATGCTCTGGACTCTAAGAACGAAGCCTTGGAACCTAAAATTCAAGCTTTGTCCCCTAAACAATGTATTTGGAGCAAGGAGATGAGGGTTCGAATCAAAAAATGAGCACGTCGAGCATAAAACTCATAATTCGAGCATAACAATGAGGGATTGAACCCTAAGAATGAGAGTTTGGTGCATAAATAAGAGGCTTTCAAGGCTGGAGTCAATGCTCTGGACTCTACAAACGAAGCCTTGGAACCTAAAATTCAAGCTTTGTCCCCTAAACGATGGCTTTGGAGCAAGGACATGTGGGTTCGTTTCAAAAAATGAGCGTGTCGAGCATAAAACTCATAATTTGAGCATAACAATGAGGGTTTGAACCCTAAGAATGAGAGTTTGGTGCATAAATAAGAGGCTTTGAAGGCTGGAGTCAATGCTCTGGACTCTACAAACGAAGCCTTGGAACCTAAAATTCAAGCTTTGTCCCCTAAACGATGGCTTTGGAGCAAGGACATGAGGGTTCGACCCAAAAAATGAGCACGTCGAGCATAAAACTCATAATTCGAGCATAACAATGAGGGATTGAACCCTAAGAATGCACGTTTGGTGCATAAATAAGAGGCTTTGAAGGCTGGAGTCAATGCTCTGGACTCTACAAATGAAGCCTTGGAACCTAAAATTCAAGCTTTGTCCCCTAAACGATGTATTTGGACCAAGGAGATGAGGGTTTGACCCAAAAAATGAGCATGTCGGGCATGAAAATCATAGAGCATAACAATGAGGGTTTGAAGCCTAAGAGTGAGAGTTTGGTGCATAAATAAGAGGCTTTGAAGGCTGGAGTCAATGCTCTGGACTCTACAAACGAAGCCTTGGAACCTAAAATTCAAGCTTTGTCCCTTAAAGAATGTGTTTGGAGCAAGGAGATGAGGGTGCGACCCAAAAAATGAGCGTGTCGAGCATAAAACTCATAATTCGAGCATAACAATGAGGGATTGAACCCTAAGAATGAGAGTTTGGTGCATAAATAAGAGGCTTTGAAGGCTGGAGTCAATGCTCTGGACTCTACAAACGAAGCCTTGGAAACTAAAATTCAAGCTTTGTCCCCTAAACGATGTATTTGGAGCAAGGAGATGACCGTTCGACCCAAAAAATGAGCATGTCGAGCATAAAAATGATAATTCAAGGCAAAAATGAGGGATTGAACCCTAAGAATGCAAGTTTGGTGCATAAATAAGAGGCTTTGAAGGCTGGAGTCAATGCTCTGGACTCTACAAATGAATCCTTGGAACCTAAAATTCAATCTTAGGGCACTAAACAATGTATTTGGGACAATGAGATGAATGTTCGACCCAAAAAATGAGCACGTTGAGCATAAAAATCATAGGTCAAGCGTAAAAATGAGGGTTTGAAGCCTAAGAATGAGATTTTGGTGCATAAATAAGAGGCTTTCAAGGCTGGAGTCAATGCTCTGGACTCTACAAACGAAGCCTTGGAACCTAAAATTCAAGCTTTGGACACTAAATGATGGCTTTGGAGCAAGGACATGAGGGTTCGTTTCAAAAAATGAGCGTGTCGAGCATAAAACTCATAATTTGAGCATAACAATGAGGGTTTGAACCCTAAGAATGAGAGTTTGGTGCATAAATAAGAGGCTTTGAAGGCTGGAGTCAATGCTCTGGACTCTACAAACGAAGCCTTGGAACCTAAAATTCAAGCTTTGTCGCCTAAAGAATGTGTTTGGAGCAAGGAGATGACGGTTCGACCCAAAAAATGAGCATGTCGAACATGAAAATGATAAGTCAAGGCAAAAATGAGGGATTGAACCCTAAGAATGAGAGTTTGGTGCATAAATAAGAGGCTTTGAAGGCTGGAGTCAATGCTCTGGACTCTACAAACGAAGCCTTGGAACCTAAAATTCAAGCTTTGTCCCCTAAACGATGTATTTGGAGCAAGGACATGAGGGTTCGAGCCAAAAAATGAGCACGTCGAGCATAAAACTCATAATTTGAGCATAACAGTGAGGGTTTGAAGCCTAAGAATGAGAGTTTGGTGCATAAATAAGAGGCTTTGAAGGCTGGAGTCAATGCTCTGGACTCTACAAACGAAGCCTTGGAACCTAAAATTCAAGCTTTGTCCCCTAAACGATGTATTTGGAGCAAGGAGATGAGGGTTCGAATCAAAAAATGAGCACGTCGAGCATAAAACGCATAATTCGAGCATAACAATGAGGGTTTGAAGCCTAAGAATGAGAGTTTGGTGCATAAATAAGAGGCTTTCAAGGCTGGAGTCAATGCTCTGGACTCTACAAACGAAGCCTTGGAACCTAAAATTCAAGCTTTGTCCCCTAAACGATGTATTTGGAGCAAGGACATGAGGGTTCGAGCCAAAAAATGAGCACGTCGAGCATAAAACTCATAATTTGAGCATAACAATGAGGGTTTGAACCCTAAGAATGAGAGTTTGGTGCATAAATAAGAGGCTTTCAAGCCTGGAGTCAATGCTCTGGACTCTACAAACGAAGCCTTGGAACCTAAAATTCAAGCTTTGTCGCCTAAAGAATGTGTTTGGAGCAAGCAGATGACGGTTCGACCCAAAAAATGAGCATGTCGAACATGAAAATGATAATTCAAGGCAAAAATGAGGGATTGAACCCTAAGAATGCAAGTTTGGTGCATAAATAAGAGGCTTTGAAGGCTGGAGTCAATGCTCTGGACTCTACAAACGAAGCCTTGGAACCTAAAATTCAAGCTCTGTCCCCTAAACGATGGCTTTGGAGCAAGGACATGAGGGTTCGACCCAAAAAATGAGCGTGTCGAGCATAAAACTCATAATTCGAGCATAACAATGAGGGATTGAACCCTAAGAATGCAAGTTTGGTGCATAAATAAGAGGCTTTGAAGGCTGGAGTCAATGCTCTGGACTCTACAAACGAAGCCTTGGAAACTAAAATTCAAGCTTTGTCCCCTAAACGATGTATTTGGAGCAAGGAGATGACCGTTCGACCCAAAAAATGAGCATGTCGAGCATAAAAATGATAATTCAAGGCAAAAATGAGGGATTGAACCCTAAGAATGAGAGTTTGGTGCATAAATAAGAGGCTTTGAAGGCTGGAGTCAATGCTCTGGACTCTACAAATGAATCCTTGGAACCTAAAATTCAATCTTAGGGCACTAAACAATGTATTTGGGACAATGAGATGAATGTTCGACCCAAAAAATGAGCACGTTGAGCATAAAAATCATAGGTCAAGCGTAAAAATGAGGGTTTGAAGCCTAAGAATGAGATTTTGGTGCATAAATAAGAGGCTTTCAAGGCTGGAGTCAATGCTCTGGACTCTACAAACGAAGCCTTGGAACCTAAAATTCAAGCTTTGGACACTAAATGATGGCTTTGGAGCAAGGACATGAGGGTTCGTTTCAAAAAATGAGCGTGTCGAGCATAAAACTCATAATTTGAGCATAACAATGAGGGTTTGAACCCTAAGAATGAGAGTTTGGTGCATAAATAAGAGGATTTCAAGCCTGGAGTCAATGCTCTGGACTCTACAAACGAAGCCTTGGAACCTAAAATTCAAGCTTTGTCGCCTAAAGAATGTGTTTGGAGCAAGGAGATGACGGTTCGACCCAAAAAATGAGCATGTCGAACATGAAAATGATAAGTCAAGGCAAAAATGAGGGATTGAACCCTAAGAATGAGAGTTTGGTGCATAAATAAGAGGCTTTGAAGGCTGGAGTCAATGCTCTGGACTCTACAAACGAAGCCTTGGAACCTAAAATTCAAGCTTTGTCCCCTAAACGATGTATTTGGAGCAAGGACATGAGGGTTCGAGCCAAAAAATGAGCACGTCGAGCATAAAACTCATAATTTGAGCATAACAGTGAGGGTTTGAAGCCTAAGAATGAGAGTTTGGTGCATAAATAAGAGGCTTTGAAGGCTGGAGTCAATGCTCTGGACTCTACAAACGAAGCCTTGGAACCTAAAATTCAAGCTTTGTCCCCTAAACAATGTATTTGGAGCAAGGAGATGAGGGTTCTAATCAAAAAATGAGCACGTTGAGCATAAAAATCATAAGTCAAGCGTAAAAATGAGGGTTTGAAGCCTAAGAATGAGAGTTTGGTGCATAAATAAGAGGCTTTGAAGGCTGGAGTCAATGCTCTGGACTCTACAAACGAAGCCTTGGAAACTAAAATTCAAGCTTTGGGCACTAAACGATGTATTTGGAGCAAGGACATGAGGGTTCGACCCAAAAAATGAGCATGTCGAGCATAAAACGCATAATTCGAGCATAACAATGAGGGTTTGAAGCCTAAGAATGAGAGTTTGGTGCATAAATAACAGGCTTTCAAGGCTGGAGTCAATGCTCTGGACTCTACAAACGAAGCCTTGGAACCTAAAATTCAAGCTTTGTCCCCTAAACGATGTATTTGGAGCAAGGACATGAGGGTTCGAGCCAAAAAATGAGCACGTCGAGCATAAAACTCATAATTTGAGCATAACAATGAGGGTTTGAACCCTAAGAATGAGAGTTTGGTGCATAAATAAGAGGCTTTCAAGCCTGGAGTCAATGCTCTGGACTCTACAAACGAAGCCTTGGAACCTAAAATTCAAGCTTTGTCGCCTAAAGAATGTGTTTGGAGCAAGGAGATGACGGTTCGACCCAAAAAATGAGCATGTCGAACATGAAAATGATAAGTCAAGGCAAAAATGAGGGATTGAATCCTAATAATGCAAGTTTGGTGCATAAATAAGAGGCTTTGAAGGCTGGAGTCAATGCTCTGGACTCTACAAACGAAGCCTTGGAACCTAAAATTCAAGCTCTGTCCCCTAAACGATGGCTTTGGAGCAAGGACATGAGGGTTCGACCCAAAAAATGAGCACGTCGAGCATAAAACTCATAATTCGAGCATAACAATGAGGGATTGAACCCTAAGAATGCAAGTTTGGTGCATAAATAAGAGGCTTTGAAGGCTGGAGTCAATGCTCTGGACTCTACAAACGAAGCCTTGGAACCTAAAATTCAAGCTTTGTCCCCTAAACGATGTATTTGGACCAAGGAGATGAGGGTTTGACCCAAAAAATGAGCATGTCGGGCATGAAAATCATAGAGCATAACAATGAGGGTTTGAAGCCTAAGAGTGAGAGTTTGGTGCATAAATAAGAGGCTTTCAAGGCTGGAGTCAATGCTCTGGACTCTACAAACGAAGCCTTGGAACCTAAAATTCAAGCTTTGTCCCTTAAAGAAAGTGTTTGGAGCAAGGAGATGAGGGTGCGACCCAAAAAATGAGCGTGTCGAGCATAAAACTCATAATTCGAGCATAACAATGAGGGATTGAACCCTAAGAATGAGAGTTTGGTGCATAAATAAGAGGCTTTGAAGGCTGGAGTCAATGCTCTGGACTCTACAAACGAAGCCTTGGAACCTAAAATTCAAGCTTTGTCCCCTAAACGATGTATTTGGAGCAAGGACATGAGGGTTCGAGCCAAAAAATGAGCACGTCGAGCATAAAACTCATAATTTGAGCATAACAGTGAGGGTTTGAAGCCTAAGAATGAGAGTTTGGTGCATAAATAAGAGGCTTTGAAGGCTGGAGTCAATGCTCTGGACTCTAAGAACGAAGCCTTGGAACCTAAAATTCAAGCTTTGTCCCCTAAACAATGTATTTGGAGCAAGGAGATGAGGGTTCGAATCAAAAAATGAGCACGTCGAGCATAAAACTCATAATTCGAGCATAACAATGAGGGATTGAACCCTAAGAATGAGAGTTTGGTGCATAAATAAGAGGCTTTGAAGGCTGGAGTCAATGCTCTGGACTCTACAAACGAAGCCTTGGAACCTAAAATTCAAGCTTTGTCCCCTAAACGATGGCTTTGGAGCAAGGACATGAGGGTTCGTTTCAAAAAATGAGCGTGTCGAGCATAAAACTCATAATTCGAGCATAACAATGAGGGTTTGAACCCTAAGAATGAGAGTTTGGTGCATAAATAAGAGGCTTTGAAGGCTGGAGTCAATGCTCTGGACTCTACAAACGAAGCCTTGGAACCTAAAATTCAAGCTTTGTCCCCTAAACGATGTATTTGGACCAAGGAGATGAGGGTTTGACCCAAAAAATGAGCATGTCGGGCATGAAAATCATAGAGCATAACAATGAGGGTTTGAAGCCTAAGAGTGAGAGTTTGGTGCATAAATAAGAGGCTTTGAAGGCTGGAGTCAATGCTCTGGACTCTACAAACGAAGCCTTGGAACCTAAAATTCAAGCTTTGTCCCTTAAAGAATGTGTTTGGAGCAAGGAGATGAGGGTGCGACCCAAAAAATGAGCGTGTCGAGCATAAAACTCATAATTCGAGCATAACAATGAGGGATTGAACCCTAAGAATGAGAGTTTGGTGCATAAATAAGAGGCTTTGAAGGCTGGAGTCAATGCTCTGGACTCTACAAACGAAGCCTTGGAACCTAAAATTCAAGCTTTGTCCCCTAAACGATGTATTTGGAGCAAGGACATGAGGGTTCGAGCCAAAAAATGAGCACGTCGAGCATAAAACTCATAATTTGAGCATAACAGTGAGGGTTTGAAGCCTAAGAATGAGAGTTTGGTGCATAAATAAGAGGCTTTGAAGGCTGGAGTCAATGCTCTGGACTCTACAAACGAAGCCTTGGAACCTAAAATTCAAGCTTTGTCCCCTAAACAATGTATTTGGAGCAAGGAGATGAGGGTTCGAATCAAAAAATGAGCACGTCGAGCATAAAACTCATAATTCGAGCATAACAATGAGGGATTGAACCCTAAGAATGAGAGTTTGGTGCATAAATAAGAGGCTTTGAAGGCTGGAGTCAATGCTCTGGACTCTACAAACGAAGCCTTGGAACCTAAAATTCAAGCTTTGTCCCTTAAAGAATGTGTTTGGAGCAAGGAGATGAGGGTGCGACCCAAAAAATGAGCGTGTCGAGCATAAAACTCATAATTCGAGCATAACAATGAGGGATTGAACCCTAAGAATGAGAGTTTGGTGCATAAATAAGAGGCTTTGAAGGCTGGAGTCAATGCTCTGGACTCTACAAACGAAGCCTTGGAACCTAAAATTCAAGCTTTGTCCCCTAAACGATGTATTTGGAGCAAGGACATGAGGGTTCGAGCCAAAAAATGAGCACGTCGAGCATAAAACTCATAATTTGAGCATAACAGTGAGGGTTTGAAGCCTAAGAATGAGAGTTTGGTGCATAAATAAGAGGCTTTGAAGGCTGGAGTCAATGCTCTGGACTCTAAGAACGAAGCCTTGGAACCTAAAATTCAAGCTTTGTCCCCTAAACAATGTATTTGGAGCAAGGAGATGAGGGTTCGAATCAAAAAATGAGCACGTCGAGCATAAAACTCATAATTCGAGCATAACAATGAGGGATTGAACCCTAAGAATGAGAGTTTGGTGCATAAATAAGAGGCTTTCAAGGCTGGAGTCAATGCTCTGGACTCTACAAACGAAGCCTTGGAACCTAAAATTCAAGCTTTGTCCCCTAAACGATGGCTTTGGAGCAAGGACATGAGGGTTCGTTTCAAAAAATGAGCGTGTCGAGCATAAAACTCATAATTCGAGCATAACAATGAGGGTTTGAACCCTAAGAATGAGAGTTTGGTGCATAAATAAGAGGCTTTGAAGGCTGGAGTCAATGCTCTGGACTCTACAAACGAAGCCTTGGAACCTAAAATTCAAGCTTTGTCCCCTAAACGATGTATTTGGACCAAGGAGATGAGGGTTTGACCCAAAAAATGAGCATGTCGGGCATGAAAATCATAGAGCATAACAATGAGGGTTTGAAGCCTAAGAGTGAGAGTTTGGTGCATAAATAAGAGGCTTTGAAGGCTGGAGTCAATGCTCTGGACTCTACAAACGAAGCCTTGGAACCTAAAATTCAAGCTTTGTCCCTTAAAGAATGTGTTTGGAGCAAGGAGATGAGGGTGCGACCCAAAAAATGAGCGTGTCGAGCATAAAACTCATAATTCGAGCATAACAATGAGGGATTGAACCCTAAGAATGAGAGTTTGGTGCATAAATAAGAGGCTTTGAAGGCTGGAGTCAATGCTCTGGACTCTACAAACGAAGCCTTGGAACCTAAAATTCAAGCTTTGTCCCCTAAACGATGTATTTGGAGCAAGGACATGAGGGTTCGAGCCAAAAAATGAGCACGTCGAGCATAAAACTCATAATTTGAGCATAACAGTGAGGGTTTGAAGCCTAAGAATGAGAGTTTGGTGCATAAATAAGAGGCTTTGAAGGCTGGAGTCAATGCTCTGGACTCTACAAACGAAGCCTTGGAACCTAAAATTCAAGCTTTGTCCCCTAAACAATGTATTTGGAGCAAGGAGATGAGGGTTCGAATCAAAAAATGAGCACGTCGAGCATAAAACTCATAATTCGAGCATAACAATGAGGGATTGAACCCTAAGAATGAGAGTTTGGTGCATAAATAAGAGGCTTTCAAGGCTGGAGTCAATGCTCTGGACTCTACAAACGAAGCCTTGGAACCTAAAATTCAAGCTTTGGACACTAAATGATGGCTTTGGAGCAAGGACATGAGGGTTTGTTTCAAAAAATGAGCGTGTCGAGCATAAAACTCATAATTTGAGCATAACAATGAGGGTTTGAACCCTAAGAATGAGAGTTTGGTGCATAAATAAGAGGCTTTGAAGGCTGGAGTCAATGCTCTGGACTCTACAAACGAAGCCTTGGAACCTAAAATTCAAGCTTTGTCCCCTAAACGATGTATTTGGACCAAGGAGATGAGGGTTTGACCCAAAAAATGAGCATGTCGGGCATGAAAATCATAGAGCATAACAATGAGGGTTTGAAGCCTAAGAGTGAGAGTTTGGTGCATAAATAAGAGGCTTTGAAGGCTGGAGTCAATGCTCTGGACTCTACAAACGAAGCCTTGGAACCTAAAATTCAAGCTTTGTCCCTTAAAGAAAGTGTTTGGAGCAAGGAGATGAGGGTGCGACCCAAAAAATGAGCGTGTCGAGCATAAAACTCATAATTCGAGCATAACAATGAGGGATTGAACCCTAAGAATGAGAGTTTGGTGCATAAATAAGAGGCTTTGAAGGCTGGAGTCAATGCTCTGGACTCTACAAACGAAGCCTTGGAAACTAAAATTCAAGCTTTGTCCCCTAAACGATGTATTTGGAGCAAGGAGATGACCGTTCGACCCAAAAAATGAGCATGTCGAGCATAAAAATGATAATTCAAGGCAAAAATGAGGGATTGAACCCTAAGAATGCAAGTTTGGTGCATAAATAAGAGGCTTTGAAGGCTCGAGTCAATGCTCTGGACTCTACAAATGAATCCTTGGAACCTAAAATTCAATCTTAGGGCACTAAACAATGTATTTGGGACAATGAGATGAATGTTCGACCCAAAAAATGAGCACGTTGAGCATAAAAATCATAGGTCAAGCGTAAAAATGAGGGTTTGAAGCCTAAGAATGAGATTTTGGTGCATAAATAAGAGGCTTTCAAGGCTGGAGTCAATGCTCTGGACTCTACAAACGAAGCCTTGGAACCTAAAATTCAAGCTTTGGACACTAAATGATGGCTTTGGAGCAAGGACATGAGGGTTCGTTTCAAAAAATGAGCGTGTCGAGCATAAAACTCATAATTTGAGCATAACAATGAGGGTTTGAACCCTAAGAATGAGAGTTTGGTGCATAAATAAGAGGCTTTGAAGGCTGGAGTCAATGCTCTGGACTCTACAAACGAAGCCTTGGAACCTAAAATTCAAGCTTTGTCGCCTAAAGAATGTGTTTGGAGCAAGGAGATGACGGTTCGACCCAAAAAATGAGCATGTCGAACATGAAAATGATAAGTCAAGGCAAAAATGAGGGATTGAACCCTAAGAATGAGAGTTTGGTGCATAAATAAGAGGCTTTGAAGGCTGGAGTCAATGCTCTGGACTCTACAAACGAAGCCTTGGAACCTAAAATTCAAGCTTTGTCCCCTAAACGATGTATTTGGAGCAAGGACATGAGGGTTCGAGCCAAAAAATGAGCACGTCGAGCATAAAACTCATAATTTGAGCATAACAGTGAGGGTTTGAAGCCTAAGAATGAGAGTTTGGTGCATAAATAAGAGGCTTTGAAGGCTGGAGTCAATGCTCTGGACTCTACAAACGAAGCCTTGGAACCTAAAATTCAAGCTTTGTCCCCTAAACAATGTATTTGGAGCAAGGAGATGAGGGTTCGAATCAAAAAATGAGCGTGTCGAGCATAAAACTCATAATTCGAGCATAACAATGAGGGTTTGAACCCTAAGAATGAGAGTTTGGTGCATAAATAAGAGGCTTTGAAGGCTGGAGTCAATGCTCTGGACTCTACAAACGAAGCCTTGGAACCTAAAATTCAAGCTTTGTCGCCTAAAGAATGTGTTTGGAGCAAGGAGATGACGGTTCGACCCAAAAAATGAGCATGTCGAACATGAAAATGATAAGTCAAGGCAAAAATGAGGGATTGAACCCTAAGAATGCAAGTTTGGTGCATAAATAAGAGGCTTTGAAGGCTGGAGTCAATGCTCTGGACTCTACAAACGAAGCCTTGGAACCTACAATTCAAGCTTTGTCCCCTAAACGATGGCTTTGGAGCAAGGACATGAGGGTTCGACCCAAAAAATGAGGCTGTCGAGCATAAAAATCATAGAGCATAACAATGAGGGATTGAACCCTAAAAATGAGAGTTTGGTGCATAAATAAGAGGCTTTGAAGGCTGGAGTCAATGCTCTGGACTCTACAAACGAAGCCTTGGAACCTAAAATTCAAGCTTAGGGCACTAAACAATGTATTTGGAACAATGAGATGAATGTTCGAACCAAAAAATGAGCACGTTGAGCATAAAAATCATAAGTCAAGCGTAAAAATGAGGGTTTGAAGCCTAAGAATGAGAGTTTGGTGCATAAATAAGAGGCTTTGAAGGCTGGAGTCAATGCTCTGGACTCTACAAACGAAGCCTTGGAACCTAAAATTCAAGCTTTGTCCCCTAAACGATGTATTTGGACCAAGGAGATGAGGGTTTGACCCAAAAAATGAGCATGTCGGGCATGAAAATCATAGAGCATAACAATGAGGGTTTGAAGCCTAAGAGTGAGAGTTTGGTGCATAAATAAGAGGCTTTGAAGGCTGGAGTCAATGCTCTGGACTCTACAAACGAAGCCTTGGAACCTAAAATTCAAGCTTTGTCCCTTAAAGAATGTGTTTGGAGCAAGGAGATGAGGGTGCGACCCAAAAAATGAGCGTGTCGAGCATAAAACTCATAATTCGAGCATAACAATGAGGGATTGAACCCTAAGAATGAGAGTTTGGTGCATAAATAAGAGGCTTTGAAGGCTGGAGTCAATGCTCTGGACTCTACAAACGAAGCCTTGGAACCTAAAATTCAAGCTTTGTCCCCTAAACGATGTATTTGGAGCAAGGACATGAGGGTTCGAGCCAAAAAATGAGCACGTCGAGCATAAAACTCATAATTTGAGCATAACAGTGAGGGTTTGAAGCCTAAGAATGAGAGTTTGGTGCATAAATAAGAGGCTTTGAAGGCTGGAGTCAATGCTCTGGACTCTAAGAACGAAGCCTTGGAACCTAAAATTCAAGCTTTGTCCCCTAAACAATGTATTTGGAGCAAGGAGATGAGGGTTCGAATCAAAAAATGAGCACGTCGAGCATAAAACTCATAATTCGAGCATAACAATGAGGGATTGAACCCTAAGAATGAGAGTTTGGTGCATAAATAAGAGGCTTTCAAGGCTGGAGTCAATGCTCTGGACTCTACAAACGAAGCCTTGGAACCTAAAATTCAAGCTTTGTCCCCTAAACGATGGCTTTGGAGCAAGGACATGAGGGTTCGTTTCAAAAAATGAGCGTGTCGAGCATAAAACTCATAATTTGAGCATAACAATGAGGGTTTGAACCCTAAGAATGAGAGTTTGGTGCATAAATAAGAGGCTTTGAAGGCTGGAGTCAATGCTCTGGACTCTACAAACGAAGCCTTGGAACCTAAAATTCAAGCTTTGTCCCCTAAACGATGTATTTGGACCAAGGAGATGAGGGTTTGACCCAAAAAATGAGCATGTCGGGCATGAAAATCATAGAGCATAACAATGAGGGTTTGAAGCCTAAGAGTGAGAGTTTGGTGCATAAATAAGAGGCTTTCAAGGCTGGAGTCAATGCTCTGGACTCTACAAACGAAGCCTTGGAACCTAAAATTCAAGCTTTGTCCCTTAAAGAAAGTGTTTGGAGCAAGGAGATGAGGGTGCGACCCAAAAAATGAGCGTGTCGAGCATAAAACTCATAATTCGAGCATAACAATGAGGGATTGAACCCTAAGAATGAGAGTTTGGTGCATAAATAAGAGGCTTTGAAGGCTGGAGTCAATGCTCTGGACTCTACAAACGAAGCCTTGGAAACTAAAATTCAAGCTTTGTCCCCTAAACGATGTATTTGGAGCAAGGAGATGACCGTTCGACCCAAAAAATGAGCATGTCGAGCATAAAAATGATAATTCAAGGCAAAAATGAGGGATTGAACCCTAAGAATGCAAGTTTGGTGCATAAATAAGAGGCTTTGAAGGCTCGAGTCAATGCTCTGGACTCTACAAATGAATCCTTGGAACCTAAAATTCAATCTTAGGGCACTAAACAATGTATTTGGGACAATGAGATGAATGTTCGACCCAAAAAATGAGCACGTTGAGCATAAAAATCATAGGTCAAGCGTAAAAATGAGGGTTTGAAGCCTAAGAATGAGATTTTGGTGCATAAATAAGAGGCTTTCAAGGCTGGAGTCAATGCTCTGGACTCTACAAACGAAGCCTTGGAACCTAAAATTCAAGCTTTGGACACTAAATGATGGCTTTGGAGCAAGGACATGAGGGTTCGTTTCAAAAAATGAGCGTGTCGAGCATAAAACTCATAATTTGAGCATAACAATGAGGGTTTGAACCCTAAGAATGAGAGTTTGGTGCATAAATAAGAGGCTTTGAAGGCTGGAGTCAATGCTCTGGACTCTACAAACGAAGCCTTGGAACCTAAAATTCAAGCTTTGTCGCCTAAAGAATGTGTTTGGAGCAAGGAGATGACGGTTCGACCCAAAAAATGAGCATGTCGAACATGAAAATGATAAGTCAAGGCAAAAATGAGGGATTGAACCCTAAGAATGAGAGTTTGGTGCATAAATAAGAGGCTTTGAAGGCTGGAGTCAATGCTCTGGACTCTACAAACGAAGCCTTGGAACCTAAAATTCAAGCTTTGTCCCCTAAACGATGTATTTGGAGCAAGGACATGAGGGTTCGAGCCAAAAAATGAGCACGTCGAGCATAAAACTCATAATTTGAGCATAACAGTGAGGGTTTGAAGCCTAAGAATGAGAGTTTGGTGCATAAATAAGAGGCTTTGAAGGCTGGAGTCAATGCTCTGGACTCTACAAACGAAGCCTTGGAACCTAAAATTCAAGCTTTGTCCCCTAAACAATGTATTTGGAGCAAGGAGATGAGGGTTCGAATCAAAAAATGAGCGTGTCGAGCATAAAACTCATAATTCGAGCATAACAATGAGGGATTGAACCCTAAGAATGAGAGTTTGGTGCATAAATAAGAGGCTTTCAAGCCTGGAGTCAATGCTCTGGACTCTACAAACGAAGCCTTGGAACCTAAAATTCAAGCTTTGTCGCCTAAAGAATGTGTTTGGAGCAAGGAGATGACGGTTCGACCCAAAAAATGAGCATGTCGAACATGAAAATGATAAGTCAAGGCAAAAATGAGGGATTGAACCCTAAGAATGCAAGTTTGGTGCATAAATAAGAGGCTTTGAAGGCTGGAGTCAATGCTCTGGACTCTACAAACGAAGCCTTGGAACCTACAATTCAAGCTTTGTCCCCTAAACGATGGCTTTGGAGCAAGGACATGAGGGTTCGACCCAAAAAATGAGGCTGTCGAGCATAAAAATCATAGAGCATAACAATGAGGGATTGAACCCTAAAAATGAGAGTTTGGTGCATAAATAAGAGGCTTTGAAGGCTGGAGTCAATGCTCTGGACTCTACAAACGAAGCCTTGGAACCTAAAATTCAAGCTTAGGGCACTAAACAATGTATTTGGAACAATGAGATGAATGTTCGAACCAAAAAATGAGCACGTTGAGCATAAAAATCATAAGTCAAGCGTAAAAATGAGGGTTTGAAGCCTAAGAATGAGATTTTGGTGCATAAATAAGAGGCTTTGAAGGCTGGAGTCAATGCTCTGGACTCTACAAACGAAGCCTTGGAACCTAAAATTCAAGCTTAGGGCACTAAACAATGTATTTGGAGCAAGGACATGAGGGTTCGACCCAAAAAATGAGCATGTCGAGCATAAAACGCATAATTCGAGCATAACAATGAGGGTTTGAAGCCTAAGAATGAGAGTTTGGTGCATAAATAAGAGGCTTTCAAGGCTGGAGTCAATGCTCTGGACTCTACAAACGAAGCCTTGGAACCTAAAATTCAAGCTTTGTCCCCTAAACGATGTATTTGGAGCAAGGACATGAGGGTTCGAGCCAAAAAATGAGCACGTCGAGCATAAAACTCATAATTTGAGCATAACAATGAGGGTTTGAACCCTAAGAATGAGAGTTTGGTGCATAAATAAGAGGCTTTCAAGCCTGGAGTCAATGCTCTGGACTCTACAAACGAAGCCTTGGAACCTAAAATTCAAGCTTTGTCGCCTAAAGAATGTGTTTGGAGCAAGGAGATGACGGTTCGACCCAAAAAATGAGCATGTCGAACATGAAAATGATAAGTCAAGGCAAAAATGAGGGATTGAACCCTAATAATGCAAGTTTGGTGCATAAATAAGAGGCTTTGAAGGCTGGAGTCAATGCTCTGGACTCTACAAACGAAGCCTTGGAACCTAAAATTCAAGCTCTGTCCCCTAAACGATGGCTTTGGAGCAAGGACATGAGGGTTCGACCCAAAAAATGAGCACGTCGAGCATAAAACTCATAATTCGAGCATAACAATGAGGGATTGAACCCTAAGAATGCAAGTTTGGTGCATAAATAAGAGGCTTTGAAGGCTGGAGTCAATGCTCTGGACTCTACAAACGAAGCCTTGGAACCTAAAATTCAAGCTTTGTCCCCTAAACGATGTATTTGGACCAAGGAGATGAGGGTTTGACCCAAAAAATGAGCATGTCGGGCATGAAAATCATAGAGCATAACAATGAGGGTTTGAAGCCTAAGAGTGAGAGTTTGGTGCATAAATAAGAGGCTTTGAAGGCTGGAGTCAATGCTCTGGACTCTACAAACGAAGCCTTGGAACCTAAAATTCAAGCTTTGTCCCTTAAAGAAAGTGTTTGGAGCAAGGAGATGAGGGTGCGACCCAAAAAATGAGCGTGTCGAGCATAAAACTCATAATTCGAGCATAACAATGAGGGATTGAACCCTAAGAATGAGAGTTTGGTGCATAAATAAGAGGCTTTCAAGGCTGGAGTCAATGCTCTGGACTCTACAAACGAAGCCTTGGAACCTAAAATTCAAGCTTTGTCCCCTAAACGATGTATTTGGAGCAAGGACATGAGGGTTCGAGCCAAAAAATGAGCACGTCGAGCATAAAACTCATAATTTGAGCATAACAGTGAGGGTTTGAAGCCTAAGAATGAGAGTTTGGTGCATAAATAAGAGGCTTTGAAGGCTGGAGTCAATGCTCTGGACTCTAAGAACGAAGCCTTGGAACCTAAAATTCAAGCTTTGTCCCCTAAACAATGTATTTGGAGCAAGGAGATGAGGGTTCGAATCAAAAAATGAGCACGTCGAGCATAAAACTCATAATTCGAGCATAACAATGAGGGATTGAACCCTAAGAATGAGAGTTTGGTGCATAAATAAGAGGCTTTCAAGGCTGGAGTCAATGCTCTGGACTCTACAAACGAAGCCTTGGAACCTAAAATTCAAGCTTTGTCCCCTAAACGATGGCTTTGGAGCAAGGACATGTGGGTTCGTTTCAAAAAATGAGCGTGTCGAGCATAAAACTCATAATTTGAGCATAACAATGAGGGTTTGAACCCTAAGAATGAGAGTTTGGTGCATAAATAAGAGGCTTTGAAGGCTGGAGTCAATGCTCTGGACTCTACAAACGAAGCCTTGGAACCTAAAATTCAAGCTTTGTCCCCTAAACGATGGCTTTGGAGCAAGGACATGAGGGTTCGACCCAAAAAATGAGCACGTCGAGCATAAAACTCATAATTCGAGCATAACAATGAGGGATTGAACCCTAAGAATGCACGTTTGGTGCATAAATAAGAGGCTTTGAAGGCTGGAGTCAATGCTCTGGACTCTACAAATGAAGCCTTGGAACCTAAAATTCAAGCTTTGTCCCCTAAACGATGTATTTGGACCAAGGAGATGAGGGTTTGACCCAAAAAATGAGCATGTCGGGCATGAAAATCATAGAGCATAACAATGAGGGTTTGAAGCCTAAGAGTGAGAGTTTGGTGCATAAATAAGAGGCTTTGAAGGCTGGAGTCAATGCTCTGGACTCTACAAACGAAGCCTTGGAACCTAAAATTCAAGCTTTGTCCCTTAAAGAATGTGTTTGGAGCAAGGAGATGAGGGTGCGACCCAAAAAATGAGCGTGTCGAGCATAAAACTCATAATTCGAGCATAACAATGAGGGATTGAACCCTAAGAATGAGAGTTTGGTGCATAAATAAGAGGCTTTGAAGGCTGGAGTCAATGCTCTGGACTCTACAAACGAAGCCTTGGAAACTAAAATTCAAGCTTTGTCCCCTAAACGATGTATTTGGAGCAAGGAGATGACCGTTCGACCCAAAAAATGAGCATGTCGAGCATAAAAATGATAATTCAAGGCAAAAATGAGGGATTGAACCCTAAGAATGCAAGTTTGGTGCATAAATAAGAGGCTTTGAAGGCTGGAGTCAATGCTCTGGACTCTACAAATGAATCCTTGGAACCTAAAATTCAATCTTAGGGCACTAAACAATGTATTTGGGACAATGAGATGAATGTTCGACCCAAAAAATGAGCACGTTGAGCATAAAAATCATAGGTCAAGCGTAAAAATGAGGGTTTGAAGCCTAAGAATGAGATTTTGGTGCATAAATAAGAGGCTTTCAAGGCTGGAGTCAATGCTCTGGACTCTACAAACGAAGCCTTGGAACCTAAAATTCAAGCTTTGTCCCCTAAACGATGTATTTGGAGCAAGGACATGAGGGTTCGAGCCAAAAAATGAGCACGTCGAGCATAAAACTCATAATTTGAGCATAACAGTGAGGGTTTGAAGCCTAAGAATGAGAGTTTGGTGCATAAATAAGAGGCTTTGAAGGCTGGAGTCAATGCTCTGGACTCTACAAACGAAGCCTTGGAACCTAAAATTCAAGCTTTGTCCCCTAAACAATGTATTTGGAGCAAGGAGATGAGGGTTCGAATCAAAAAATGAGCGTGTCGAGCATAAAACTCATAATTCGAGCATAACAATGAGGGTTTGAACCCTAAGAATGAGAGTTTGGTGCATAAATAAGAGGCTTTGAAGGCTGGAGTCAATGCTCTGGACTCTACAAACGAAGCCTTGGAACCTAAAATTCAAGCTTTGTCGCCTAAAGAATGTGTTTGGAGCAAGGAGATGACGGTTCGACCCAAAAAATGAGCATGTCGAACATGAAAATGATAAGTCAAGGCAAAAATGAGGGATTGAACCCTAAGAATGCAAGTTTGGTGCATAAATAAGAGGCTTTGAAGGCTGGAGTCAATGCTCTGGACTCTACAAACGAAGCCTTGGAACCTACAATTCAAGCTTTGTCCCCTAAACGATGGCTTTGGAGCAAGGACATGAGGGTTCGACCCAAAAAATGAGGCTGTCGAGCATAAAAATCATAGAGCATAACAATGAGGGATTGAACCCTAAAAATGAGAGTTTGGTGCATAAATAAGAGGCTTTGAAGGCTGGAGTCAATGCTCTGGACTCTACAAACGAAGCCTTGGAACCTAAAATTCAAGCTTAGGGCACTAAACAATGTATTTGGAACAATGAGATGAATGTTCGAACCAAAAAATGAGCACGTTGAGCATAAAAATCATAAGTCAAGCGTAAAAATGAGGGTTTGAAGCCTAAGAATGAGAGTTTGGTGCATAAATAAGAGGCTTTGAAGGCTGGAGTCAATGCTCTGGACTCTACAAACGAAGCCTTGGAACCTAAAATTCAAGCTTTGTCCCCTAAACGATGTATTTGGACCAAGGAGATGAGGGTTTGACCCAAAAAATGAGCATGTCGGGCATGAAAATCATAGAGCATAACAATGAGGGTTTGAAGCCTAAGAGTGAGAGTTTGGTGCATAAATAAGAGGCTTTGAAGGCTGGAGTCAATGCTCTGGACTCTACAAACGAAGCCTTGGAACCTAAAATTCAAGCTTTGTCCCTTAAAGAATGTGTTTGGAGCAAGGAGATGAGGGTGCGACCCAAAAAATGAGCGTGTCGAGCATAAAACTCATAATTCGAGCATAACAATGAGGGATTGAACCCTAAGAATGAGAGTTTGGTGCATAAATAAGAGGCTTTGAAGGCTGGAGTCAATGCTCTGGACTCTACAAACGAAGCCTTGGAACCTAAAATTCAAGCTTTGTCCCCTAAACGATGTATTTGGAGCAAGGACATGAGGGTTCGAGCCAAAAAATGAGCACGTCGAGCATAAAACTCATAATTTGAGCATAACAGTGAGGGTTTGAAGCCTAAGAATGAGAGTTTGGTGCATAAATAAGAGGCTTTGAAGGCTGGAGTCAATGCTCTGGACTCTAAGAACGAAGCCTTGGAACCTAAAATTCAAGCTTTGTCCCCTAAACAATGTATTTGGAGCAAGGAGATGAGGGTTCGAATCAAAAAATGAGCACGTCAAGCATAAAACTCATAATTCGAGCATAACAATGAGGGATTGAACCCTAAGAATGAGAGTTTGGTGCATAAATAAGAGGCTTTCAAGGCTGGAGTCAATGCTCTGGACTCTACAAACGAAGCCTTGGAACCTAAAATTCAAGCTTTGTCCCCTAAACGATGGCTTTGGAGCAAGGACATGTGGGTTCGTTTCAAAAAATGAGCGTGTCGAGCATAAAACTCATAATTTGAGCATAACAATGAGGGTTTGAACCCTAAGAATGAGAGTTTGGTGCATAAATAAGAGGCTTTGAAGGCTGGAGTCAATGCTCTGGACTCTACAAACGAAGCCTTGGAACCTAAAATTCAAGCTTTGTCCCCTAAACGATGGCTTTGGAGCAAGGACATGAGGGTTCGACCCAAAAAATGAGCACGTCGAGCATAAAACTCATAATTCGAGCATAACAATGAGGGATTGAACCCTAAGAATGCACGTTTGGTGCATAAATAAGAGGCTTTGAAGGCTGGAGTCAATGCTCTGGACTCTACAAATGAAGCCTTGGAACCTAAAATTCAAGCTTTGTCCCCTAAACGATGTATTTGGACCAAGGAGATGAGGGTTTGACCCAAAAAATGAGCATGTCGGGCATGAAAATCATAGAGCATAACAATGAGGGTTTGAAGCCTAAGAGTGAGAGTTTGGTGCATAAATAAGAGGCTTTGAAGGCTGGAGTCAATGCTCTGGACTCTACAAACGAAGCCTTGGAACCTAAAATTCAAGCTTTGTCCCTTAAAGAATGTGTTTGGAGCAAGGAGATGAGGGTGCGACCCAAAAAATGAGCGTGTCGAGCATAAAACTCATAATTCGAGCATAACAATGAGGGATTGAACCCTAAGAATGAGAGTTTGGTGCATAAATAAGAGGCTTTGAAGGCTGGAGTCAATGCTCTGGACTCTACAAACGAAGCCTTGGAAACTAAAATTCAAGCTTTGTCCCCTAAACGATGTATTTGGAGCAAGGAGATGACCGTTCGACCCAAAAAATGAGCATGTCGAGCATAAAAATGATAATTCAAGGCAAAAATGAGGGATTGAACCCTAAGAATGCAAGTTTGGTGCATAAATAAGAGGCTTTGAAGGCTGGAGTCAATGCTCTGGACTCTACAAACGAAGCCTTGGAACCTACAATTCAAGCTTTGTCCCCTAAACGATGGCTTTGGAGCAAGGACATGAGGGTTCGACCCAAAAAATGAGGCTGTCGAGCATAAAAATCATAGAGCATAACAATGAGGGATTGAACCCTAAAAATGAGAGTTTGGTGCATAAATAAGAGGCTTTGAAGGCTGGAGTCAATGCTCTGGACTCTACAAACGAAGCCTTGGAACCTAAAATTCAAGCTTAGGGCACTAAACAATGTATTTGGAACAATGAGATGAATGTTCGAACCAAAAAATGAGCACGTTGAGCATAAAAATCATAAGTCAAGCGTAAAAATGAGGGTTTGAAGCCTAAGAATGAGAGTTTGGTGCATAAATAAGAGGCTTTGAAGGCTGGAGTCAATGCTCTGGACTCTACAAACGAAGCCTTGGAACCTAAAATTCAAGCTTAGGGCACTAAACAATGTATTTGGAGCAAGGACATGAGGGTTCGACCCAAAAAATGAGCATGTCGAGCATAAAACGCATAATTCGAGCATAACAATGAGGGTTTGAAGCCTAAGAATGAGAGTTTGGTGCATAAATAAGAGGCTTTCAAGGCTGGAGTCAATGCTCTGGACTCTACAAACGAAGCCTTGGAACCTAAAATTCAAGCTTTGTCCCCTAAAGAATGTGTTTGGAGCAAGGAGATGAGGGTTCGTTTCAAAAAATGAGCGTGTCGAGCATAAAACTCATAATTTGAGCATAACAATGAGGGAATGAACCCTAAGAATGAGAGTTTGGTGCATAAATAAGAGGCTTTCAAGCCTGGAGTCAATGCTCTGGACTCTACAAACGAAGCCTTGGAACCTAAAATTCAAGCTTTGTCGCCTAAAGAATGTGTTTGGAGCAAGGAGATGACGGTTCGACCCAAAAAATGAGCATGTCGAACATGAAAATGATAAGTCAAGGCAAAAATGAGGGATTGAACCCTAATAATGCAAGTTTGGTGCATAAATAAGAGGCTTTGAAGGCTGGAGTCAATGCTCTGGACTCTACAAACGAAGCCTTGGAACCTAAAATTCAAGCTCTGTCCCCTAAACGATGGCTTTGGAGCAAGGACATGAGGGTTCGACCCAAAAAATGAGCACGTCGAGCATAAAACTCATAATTCGAGCATAACAATGAGGGATTGAACCCTAAGAATGCAAGTTTGGTGCATAAATAAGAGGCTTTGAAGGCTGGAGTCAATGCTCTGGACTCTACAAACGAAGCCTTGGAACCTAAAATTCAAGCTTTGTCCCCTAAACGATGTATTTGGACCAAGGAGATGAGGGTTTGACCCAAAAAATGAGCATGTCGGGCATGAAAATCATAGAGCATAACAATGAGGGTTTGAAGCCTAAGAGTGAGAGTTTGGTGCATAAATAAGAGGCTTTCAAGGCTGGAGTCAATGCTCTGGACTCTACAAACGAAGCCTTGGAACCTAAAATTCAAGCTTTGTCCCTTAAAGAAAGTGTTTGGAGCAAGGAGATGAGGGTGCGACCCAAAAAATGAGCGTGTCGAGCATAAAACTCATAATTCGAGCATAACAATGAGGGATTGAACCCTAAGAATGAGAGTTTGGTGCATAAATAAGAGGCTTTGAAGGCTGGAGTCAATGCTCTGGACTCTACAAACGAAGCCTTGGAACCTAAAATTCAAGCTTTGTCCCCTAAACGATGTATTTGGAGCAAGGACATGAGGGTTCGAGCCAAAAAATGAGCACGTCGAGCATAAAACTCATAATTTGAGCATAACAGTGAGGGTTTGAAGCCTAAGAATGAGAGTTTGGTGCATAAATAAGAGGCTTTGAAGGCTGGAGTCAATGCTCTGGACTCTAAGAACGAAGCCTTGGAACCTAAAATTCAAGCTTTGTCCCCTAAACAATGTATTTGGAGCAAGGAGATGAGGGTTCGAATCAAAAAATGAGCACGTCGAGCATAAAACTCATAATTCGAGCATAACAATGAGGGATTGAACCCTAAGAATGAGAGTTTGGTGCATAAATAAGAGGCTTTCAAGGCTGGAGTCAATGCTCTGGACTCTACAAACGAAGCCTTGGAACCTAAAATTCAAGCTTTGTCCCCTAAACGATGGCTTTGGAGCAAGGACATGTGGGTTCGTTTCAAAAAATGAGCGTGTCGAGCATAAAACTCATAATTTGAGCATAACAATGAGGGTTTGAACCCTAAGAATGAGAGTTTGGTGCATAAATAAGAGGCTTTGAAGGCTGGAGTCAATGCTCTGGACTCTACAAACGAAGCCTTGGAACCTAAAATTCAAGCTTTGTCCCCTAAACGATGGCTTTGGAGCAAGGACATGAGGGTTCGACCCAAAAAATGAGCACGTCGAGCATAAAACTCATAATTCGAGCATAACAATGAGGGATTGAACCCTAAGAATGCACGTTTGGTGCATAAATAAGAGGCTTTGAAGGCTGGAGTCAATGCTCTGGACTCTACAAATGAAGCCTTGGAACCTAAAATTCAAGCTTTGTCCCCTAAACGATGTATTTGGACCAAGGAGATGAGGGTTTGACCCAAAAAATGAGCATGTCGGGCATGAAAATCATAGAGCATAACAATGAGGGTTTGAAGCCTAAGAGTGAGAGTTTGGTGCATAAATAAGAGGCTTTGAAGGCTGGAGTCAATGCTCTGGACTCTACAAACGAAGCCTTGGAACCTAAAATTCAAGCTTTGTCCCTTAAAGAATGTGTTTGGAGCAAGGAGATGAGGGTGCGACCCAAAAAATGAGCGTGTCGAGCATAAAACTCATAATTCGAGCATAACAATGAGGGATTGAACCCTAAGAATGAGAGTTTGGTGCATAAATAAGAGGCTTTGAAGGCTGGAGTCAATGCTCTGGACTCTACAAACGAAGCCTTGGAAACTAAAATTCAAGCTTTGTCCCCTAAACGATGTATTTGGAGCAAGGAGATGACCGTTCGACCCAAAAAATGAGCATGTCGAGCATAAAAATGATAATTCAAGGCAAAAATGAGGGATTGAACCCTAAGAATGCAAGTTTGGTGCATAAATAAGAGGCTTTGAAGGCTGGAGTCAATGCTCTGGACTCTACAAATGAATCCTTGGAACCTAAAATTCAATCTTAGGGCACTAAACAATGTATTTGGGACAATGAGATGAATGTTCGACCCAAAAAATGAGCACGTTGAGCATAAAAATCATAGGTCAAGCGTAAAAATGAGGGTTTGAAGCCTAAGAATGAGATTTTGGTGCATAAATAAGAGGCTTTCAAGGCTGGAGTCAATGCTCTGGACTCTACAAACGAAGCCTTGGAACCTAAAATTCAAGCTTTGGACACTAAATGATGGCTTTGGAGCAAGGACATGAGGGTTCGTTTCAAAAAATGAGCGTGTCGAGCATAAAACTCATAATTTGAGCATAACAATGAGGGTTTGAACCCTAAGAATGAGAGTTTGGTGCATAAATAAGAGGCTTTGAAGGCTGGAGTCAATGCTCTGGACTCTACAAACGAAGCCTTGGAACCTAAAATTCAAGCTTTGTCGCCTAAAGAATGTGTTTGGAGCAAGGAGATGACGGTTCGACCCAAAAAATGAGCATGTCGAACATGAAAATGATAAGTCAAGGCAAAAATGAGGGATTGAACCCTAAGAATGAGAGTTTGGTGCATAAATAAGAGGCTTTGAAGGCTGGAGTCAATGCTCTGGACTCTACAAACGAAGCCTTGGAACCTAAAATTCAAGCTTTGTCCCCTAAACGATGTATTTGGAGCAAGGACATGAGGGTTCGAGCCAAAAAATGAGCACGTCGAGCATAAAACTCATAATTTGAACATAACAGTGAGGGTTTGAAGCCTAAGAATGAGAGTTTGGTGCATAAATAAGAGGCTTTGAAGGCTGGAGTCAATGCTCTGGACTCTACAAACGAAGCCTTGGAACCTAAAATTCAAGCTTTGTCCCCTAAACGATGTATTTGGAGCAAGGAGATGAGGGTTCGAATCAAAAAATGAGCACGTCGAGCATAAAACGCATAATTCGAGCATAACAATGAGGGTTTGAAGCCTAAGAATGAGAGTTTGGTGCATAAATAAGAGGCTTTCAAGGCTGGAGTCAATGCTCTGGACTCTACAAACGAAGCCTTGGAACCTAAAATTCAAGCTTTGTCCCCTAAACGATGTATTTGGAGCAAGGACATGAGGGTTCGAGCCAAAAAATGAGCACGTCGAGCATAAAACTCATAATTTGAGCATAACAATGAGGGTTTGAACCCTAAGAATGAGAGTTTGGTGCATAAATAAGAGGCTTTCAAGCCTGGAGTCAATGCTCTGGACTCTACAAACGAAGCCTTGGAACCTAAAATTCAAGCTTTGTCGCCTAAAGAATGTGTTTGGAGCAAGCAGATGACGGTTCGACCCAAAAAATGAGCATGTCGAACATGAAAATGATAATTCAAGGCAAAAATGAGGGATTGAACCCTAAGAATGCAAGTTTGGTGCATAAATAAGAGGCTTTGAAGGCTGGAGTCAATGCTCTGGACTCTACAAACGAAGCCTTGGAACCTAAAATTCAAGCTCTGTCCCCTAAACGATGGCTTTGGAGCAAGGACATGAGGGTTCGACCCAAAAAATGAGCGTGTCGAGCATAAAACTCATAATTCGAGCATAACAATGAGGGATTGAACCCTAAGAATGCAAGTTTGGTGCATAAATAAGAGGCTTTCAAGGCTGGAGTCAATGCTCTGGACTCTACAAACGAAGCCTTGGAACCTAAAATTCAAGCTTTGTCCCCTAAACGATGTATTTGGAGCAAGGAGATGACCGTTCGACCCAAAAAATGAGCATGTCGAGCATAAAAATGATAATTCAAGGCAAAAATGAGGGATTGAACCCTAAGAATGCAAGTTTGGTGCATAAATAAGAGGCTTTGAAGGCTGGAGTCAATGCTCTGGACTCTACAAATGAATCCTTGGAACCTAAAATTCAATCTTAGGGCACTAAACAATGTATTTGGAACAATGAGATGAATGTTCGTCCCAAAAAATGAGCACGTTGAGCATAAAAATCATAGGTCAAGCGTAAAAATGAGGGTTTGAAGCCTAAGAATGAGATTTTGGTGCATAAATAAGAGGCTTTCAAGGCTGGAGTCAATGCTCTGGACTCTACAAACGAAGCCTTGGAACCTAAAATTCCAGCTTTGGACACTAAATGATGGCTTTGGAGCAAGGACATGAGGGTTCGAGCCAAAAAATGAGCACGTCGAGCATAAAAATCATAAGTCAAGTGTAAAAATGAGGGTTTGAAGCCTAAGAATGAGAGTTTGGTGGATAAATATGAGGCTTTCAAGGCTGGAGTCAATGCTCTGGACTCTACAAACGAAGCCTTGGAACCTAAAATTCAAGCTTTGTCCCTTAAAGAATGTGTTTGGAGCAAGGAGATGAGGGTTCGACCGAAAAAATGAGCACGTCCAGCATAAAACTCATAATTTGAGTATAACAATGAGGGTTTGAAGCCTAAGAATGAGAGTTTGGTGCATAAATAAGAGGCTTTGAAGGCTGGAGTCAATGCTCTGGACTCTACAAACGAAGCCTTGGAACCTAAAATTCAAGCTTTGGACACTAAATGATGGCTTTGGAGCAAGGACATGAGGGTTCGTTTCAAAAAATGAGCGTGTCGAGCATAAAACTCATAATTTGAGCATAACAATGAGGGATTGAACCCTAAGAATGAGAGTTTGGTGCATAAATAAGACGCTTTGAAGGCTGGAGTCAATGCTCTGGACTCTACAAACGAAGCCTTGAAACCTAAAATTCAAGCTTTGTCCCCTAAAGAATGTGTTTGGAGCAAGGAGATGAGGGTGCGACCCAAAAAATGAGCATGTCGAACATGAAAATGATAAGTCAAGCCTAAAATGAGGGATTGAACCCTAAGAGTGAGAGTTTGGTGCATAAATAAGAGGCTTTCAAGCCTGGAGTCAATGCTCTGGACTCTACAAATGAATCCTTGGAATCTAAAATTCAAGCTTAGGGCACTAAACAATGTATTTGGAACAATGAGATGAATGTTTGACCCAAAAAATGAGCACGTTGAGCATAAAAATCATAAGTCAAGTGTAAAAATGAGGGTTTGAAGCCTAAGAATGAGAGTTTGGTGCATAAATAAGAGGCTTTGAAGGCTGGAGTCAATGCTCTGGACTCTAAGAACGAAGCCTTGGAACCTAAAATTCAAGCTTTGTCCCCTAAACAATGTATTTGGAGCAAGGACATGAGGGTTCGACCCAAAAAATGAGCACGTCGAGCATAAAACTCATAATTCGAGCATAACAATGAGGGATTGAACCCTAAGAATGAGAGTTTGGTGCATAAATAAGAGGCTTTCAAGGCTGGAGTCAATGCTCTGGACTCTACAAATGAAGCCTTGGAACCTAAAATTCAAGCTTTGTCCCCTAAACGATGTATTTGGACCAAGGAGATGAGGGTTTGACCCAAAAAATGAGCATGTCGGGCATGAAAATCATAGAGCATAACAATGAGGGTTTGAAGCCTAAGAGTGAGAGTTTGGTGCATAAATAAGAGGCTTTGAAGGCTGGAGTCAATGCTCTGGACTCTACAAACGAAGCCTTGGAACCTAAAATTCAAGCTTTGTCCCTTAAAGAATGTGTTTGGAGCAAGGAGATGAGGGTGCGACCCAAAAAATGAGCGTGTCGAGCATAAAACTCATAATTCGAGCATAACAATGAGGGATTGAACCCTAAGAATGAGAGTTTGGTGCATAAATAAGAGGCTTTGAAGGCTGGAGTCAATGCTCTGGACTCTACAAACGAAGCCTTGGAAACTAAAATTCAAGCTTTGTCCCCTAAACGATGTATTTGGAGCAAGGAGATGACCGTTCGACCCAAAAAATGAGCATGTCGAGCATAAAAATGATAATTCAAGGCAAAAATGAGGGATTGAACCCTAAGAATGCAAGTTTGGTGCATAAATAAGAGGCTTTGAAGGCTGGAGTCAATGCTCTGGACTCTACAAATGAATCCTTGGAACCTAAAATTCAATCTTAGGGCACTAAACAATGTATTTGGGACAATGAGATGAATGTTCGACCCAAAAAATGAGCACGTTGAGCATAAAAATCATAGGTCAAGCGTAAAAATGAGGGTTTGAAGCCTAAGAATGAGATTTTGGTGCATAAATAAGAGGCTTTCAAGGCTGGAGTCAATGCTCTGGACTCTACAAACGAAGCCTTGGAACCTAAAATTCAAGCTTTGGACACTAAATGATGGCTTTGGAGCAAGGACATGAGGGTTCGTTTCAAAAAATGAGCGTGTCGAGCATAAAACTCATAATTTGAGCATAACAATGAGGGTTTGAACCCTAAGAATGAGAGTTTGGTGCATAAATAAGAGGCTTTGAAGGCTGGAGTCAATGCTCTGGACTCTACAAACGAAGCCTTGGAACCTAAAATTCAAGCTTTGTCGCCTAAAGAATGTGTTTGGAGCAAGGAGATGACGGTTCGACCCAAAAAATGAGCATGTCGAACATGAAAATGATAAGTCAAGGCAAAAATGAGGGATTGAACCCTAAGAATGAGAGTTTGGTGCATAAATAAGAGGCTTTGAAGGCTGGAGTCAATGCTCTGGACTCTACAAACGAAGCCTTGGAACCTAAAATTCAAGCTTTGTCCCCTAAACGATGTATTTGGAGCAAGGACATGAGGGTTCGAGCCAAAAAATGAGCACGTCGAGCATAAAACTCATAATTTGAGCATAACAGTGAGGGTTTGAAGCCTAAGAATGAGAGTTTGGTGCATAAATAAGAGGCTTTGAAGGCTGGAGTCAATGCTCTGGACTCTACAAACGAAGCCTTGGAACCTAAAATTCAAGCTTTGTCCCCTAAACGATGTATTTGGAGCAAGGAGATGAGGGTTCGAATCAAAAAATGAGCACGTCGAGCATAAAACGCATAATTCGAGCATAACAATGAGGGTTTGAAGCCTAAGAATGAGAGTTTGGTGCATAAATAAGAGGCTTTCAAGGCTGGAGTCAATGCTCTGGACTCTACAAACGAAGCCTTGGAACCTAAAATTCAAGCTTTGTCCCCTAAACGATGTATTTGGAGCAAGGACATGAGGGTTCGAGCCAAAAAATGAGCACGTCGAGCATAAAACTCATAATTTGAGCATAACAATGAGGGTTTGAACCCTAAGAATGAGAGTTTGGTGCATAAATAAGAGGCTTTCAAGCCTGGAGTCAATGCTCTGGACTCTACAAACGAAGCCTTGGAACCTAAAATTCAAGCTTTGTCGCCTAAAGAATGTGTTTGGAGCAAGCAGATGACGGTTCGACCCAAAAAATGAGCATGTCGAACATGAAAATGATAATTCAAGGCAAAAATGAGGGATTGAACCCTAAGAATGCAAGTTTGGTGCATAAATAAGAGGCTTTGAAGGCTGGAGTCAATGCTCTGGACTCTACAAACGAAGCCTTGGAACCTAAAATTCAAGCTCTGTCCCCTAAACGATGGCTTTGGAGCAAGGACATGAGGGTTCGACCCAAAAAATGAGCGTGTCGAGCATAAAACTCAGAATTCGAGCATAACAATGAGGGATTGAACCCTAAGAATGCAAGTTTGGTGCATAAATAAGAGGCTTTCAAGGCTGGAGTCAATGCTCTGGACTCTACAAACGAAGCCTTGGAACCTAAAATTCAAGCTTTGTCCCCTAAACGATGTATTTGGAGCAAGGAGATGACCGTTCGACCCAAAAAATGAGCATGTCGAGCATAAAAATGATAATTCAAGGCAAAAATGAGGGATTGAACCCTAAGAATGCAAGTTTGGTGCATAAATAAGAGGCTTTGAAGGCTGGAGTCAATGCTCTGGACTCTACAAATGAATCCTTGGAACCTAAAATTCAATCTTAGGGCACTAAACAATGTATTTGGAACAATGAGATGAATGTTCGTCCCAAAAAATGAGCACGTTGAGCATAAAAATCATAGGTCAAGCGTAAAAATGAGGGTTTGAAGCCTAAGAATGAGATTTTGGTGCATAAATAAGAGGCTTTCAAGGCTGGAGTCAATGCTCTGGACTCTACAAACGAAGCCTTGGAACCTAAAATTCCAGCTTTGGACACTAAATGATGGCTTTGGAGCAAGGACATGAGGGTTCGAGCCAAAAAATGAGCACGTCGAGCATAAAAATCATAAGTCAAGTGTAAAAATGAGGGTTTGAAGCCTAAGAATGAGAGTTTGGTGGATAAATATGAGGCTTTCAAGGCTGGAGTCAATGCTCTGGACTCTACAAACGAAGCCTTGGAACCTAAAATTCAAGCTTTGTCCCTTAAAGAATGTGTTTGGAGCAAGGAGATGAGGGTTCGACCGAAAAAATGAGCACGTCCAGCATAAAACTCATAATTTGAGTATAACAATGAGGGTTTGAAGCCTAAGAATGAGAGTTTGGTGCATAAATAAGAGGCTTTGAAGGCTGGAGTCAATGCTCTGGACTCTACAAACGAAGCCTTGGAACCTAAAATTCAAGCTTTGGACACTAAATGATGGCTTTGGAGCAAGGACATGAGGGTTCGTTTCAAAAAATGAGCGTGTCGAGCATAAAACTCATAATTTGAGCATAACAATGAGGGATTGAACCCTAAGAATGAGAGTTTGGTGCATAAATAAGACGCTTTGAAGGCTGGAGTCAATGCTCTGGACTCTACAAACGAAGCCTTGAAACCTAAAATTCAAGCTTTGTCCCCTAAAGAATGTGTTTGGAGCAAGGAGATGAGGGTGCGACCCAAAAAATGAGCATGTCGAACATGAAAATGATAAGTCAAGCCTAAAATGAGGGATTGAACCCTAAGAGTGAGAGTTTGGTGCATAAATAAGAGGCTTTCAAGCCTGGAGTCAATGCTCTGGACTCTACAAATGAATCCTTGGAACCTAAAATTCAAGCTTAGGGCACTAAACAATGTATTTGGAACAATGAGATGAATGTTTGACCCAAAAAATGAGCACGTTGAGCATAAAAATCATAAGTCAAGTGTAAAAATGAGGGTTTGAAGCCTAAGAATGAGAGTTTGGTGCATAAATAAGAGGCTTTGAAGGCTGGAGTCAATGCTCTGGACTCTAAGAACGAAGCCTTGGAACCTAAAATTCAAGCTTTGTCCCCTAAACAATGTATTTGGAGCAAGGACATGAGGGTTCGACCCAAAAAATGAGCACGTCGAGCATAAAACTCATAATTCGAGCATAACAATGAGGGATTGAACCCTAAGAATGAGAGTTTGGTGCATAAATAAGAGGCTTTCAAGGCTGGAGTCAATGCTCTGGACTCTACAAATGAAGCCTTGGAACCTAAAATTCAAGCTTTGTCCCCTAAACGATGTATTTGGACCAAGGAGATGAGGGTTTGACCCAAAAAATGAGCATGTCGGGCATGAAAATCATAGAGCATAACAATGAGGGTTTGAAGCCTAAGAGTGAGAGTTTGGTGCATAAATAAGAGGCTTTGAAGGCTGGAGTCAATGCTCTGGACTCTACAAACGAAGCCTTGGAACCTAAAATTCAAGCTTTGTTCCTTAAAGAATGTGTTTGGAGCAAGGAGATGAGGGTGCGACCCAAAAAATGAGCGTGTCGAGCATAAAACTCATAATTCGAGCATAACAATGAGGGATTGAACCCTAAGAATGAGAGTTTGGTGCATAAATAAGAGGCTTTGAAGGCTGGAGTCAATGCTCTGGACTCTACAAACGAAGCCTTGGAAACTAAAATTCAAGCTTTGTCCCCTAAACGATGTATTTGGAGCAAGGAGATGACCGTTCGACCCAAAAAATGAGCATGTCGAGCATAAAAATGATAATTCAAGGCAAAAATGAGGGATTGAACCCTAAGAATGCAAGTTTGGTGCATAAATAAGAGGCTTTGAAGGCTGGAGTCAATGCTCTGGACTCTACAAATGAATCCTTGGAACCTAAAATTCAATCTTAGGGCACTAAACAATGTATTTGGGACAATGAGATGAATGTTCGACCCAAAAAATGAGCACGTTGAGCATAAAAATCATAGGTCAAGCGTAAAAATGAGGGTTTGAAGCCTAAGAATGAGATTTTGGTGCATAAATAAGAGGCTTTCAAGGCTGGAGTCAATGCTCTGGACTCTACAAACGAAGCCTTGGAACCTAAAATTCAAGCTTTGGACACTAAATGATGGCTTTGGAGCAAGGACATGAGGGTTCGTTTCAAAAAATGAGCGTGTCGAGCATAAAACTCATAATTTGAGCATAACAATGAGGGTTTGAACCCTAAGAATGAGAGTTTGGTGCATAAATAAGAGGCTTTCAAGCCTGGAGTCAATGCTCTGGACTCTACAAACGAAGCCTTGGAACCTAAAATTCAAGCTTTGTCGCCTAAAGAATGTGTTTGGAGCAAGGAGATGACGGTTCGACCCAAAAAATGAGCATGTCGAACATGAAAATGATAAGTCAAGGCAAAAATGAGGGATTGAACCCTAAGAATGAGAGTTTGGTGCATAAATAAGAGGCTTTGAAGGCTGGAGTCAATGCTCTGGACTCTACAAACGAAGCCTTGGAACCTAAAATTCAAGCTTTGTCCCCTAAACGATGTATTTGGAGCAAGGACATGAGGGTTCGAGCCAAAAAATGAGCACGTCGAGCATAAAACTCATAATTTGAGCATAACAGTGAGGGTTTGAAGCCTAAGAATGAGAGTTTGGTGCATAAATAAGAGGCTTTGAAGGCTGGAGTCAATGCTCTGGACTCTACAAACGAAGCCTTGGAACCTAAAATTCAAGCTTTGTCCCCTAAACAATGTATTTGGAGCAAGGAGATGAGGTTTCGAATCAAAAAATGAGCACGTCGAGCATAAAACTCATAATTCGAGCATAACAATGAGGGATTGAACCCTAAGAATGAGAGTTTGGTGCATAAATAAGAGGCTTTCAAGGCTGGAGTCAATGCTCTGGACTCTACAAACGAAGCCTTGGAACCTACAATTCAAGCTTTGTCCCCTAAACGATGGCTTTGGAGCAAGGACATGAGGGTTCGTTTCAAAAAATGAGCGTGTCGAGCATAAAACTCATAATTTGAGCATAACAATGAGGGTTTGAACCCTAAGAATGAGAGTTTGGTGCATAAATAAGAGGCTTTCAAGCCTGGAGTCAATGCTCTGGACTCTACAAACGAAGCCTTGGAACCTAAAATTCAAGCTTTGTCGCCTAAAGAATGTGTTTGGAGCAAGGAGATGACGGTTCGACCCAAAAAATGAGCATGTCGAACATGAAAATGATAAGTCAAGGCAAAAATGAGGGATTGAACCCTAAGAATGCAAGTTTGGTGCATAAATAAGAGGCTTTGAAGGCTGGAGTCAATGCTCTGGACTCTACAAACGAAGCCTTGGAACCTACAATTCAAGCTTTGTCCCCTAAACGATGGCTTTGGAGCAAGGACATGAGGGTTCGACCCAAAAAATGAGGCTGTCGAGCATAAAAATCATAGAGCATAACAATGAGGGATTGAACCCTAAAAATGAGAGTTTGGTGCATAAATAAGAGGCTTTGAAGGCTGGAGTCAATGCTCTGGACTCTACAAACGAAGCCTTGGAACCTAAAATTCAAGCTTAGGGCACTAAACAATGTATTTGGAACAATGAGATGAATGTTCGAACCAAAAAATGAGCACGTTGAGCATAAAAATCATAAGTCAAGCGTAAAAATGAGGGTTTGAAGCCTAAGAATGAGATTTTGGTGCATAAATAAGAGGCTTTGAAGGCTGGAGTCAATGCTCTGGACTCTACAAACGAAGCCTTGGAACCTAAAATTCAAGCTTTGGGCACTAAACGATGTATTTGGAGCAAGGACATGAGGGTTCGACCCAAAAAATGAGCATGTCGAGCATAAAACGCATAATTCGAGCATAACAATGAGGGTTTGAAGCCTAAGAATGAGAGTTTGGTGCATAAATAAGAGGCTTTCAAGGCTGGAGTCAATGCTCTGGACTCTACAAACGAAGCCTTGGAACCTAAAATTCAAGCTTTGTCCCCTAAACGATGTATTTGGAGCAAGGACATGAGGGTTCGAGCCAAAAAATGAGCACGTCGAGCATAAAACTCATAATTTGAGCATAACAATGAGGGTTTGAACCCTAAGAATGAGAGTTTGGTGCATAAATAAGAGGCTTTCAAGCCTGGAGTCAATGCTCTGGACTCTACAAACGAAGCCTTGGAACCTAAAATTCAAGCTTTGTCGCCTAAAGAATGTGTTTGGAGCAAGGAGATGACGGTTCGACCCAAAAAATGAGCATGTCGAACATGAAAATGATAAGTCAAGGCAAAAATGAGGGATTGAACCCTAATAATGCAAGTTTGGTGCATAAATAAGAGGCTTTGAAGGCTGGAGTCAATGCTCTGGACTCTACAAACGAAGCCTTGGAACCTAAAATTCAAGCTCTGTCCCCTAAACGATGGCTTTGGAGCAAGGACATGAGGGTTCGACCCAAAAAATGAGCACGTCGAGCATAAAACTCATAATTCGAGCATAACAATGAGGGATTGAACCCTAAGAATGCAAGTTTGGTGCATAAATAAGAGGCTTTCAAGGCTGGAGTCAATGCTCTGGACTCTACAAACGAAGCCTTGGAACCTAAAATTCAAGCTTTGTCCCCTAAACGATGTATTTGGAGCAAGGAGATGACCGTTCGACCCAAAAAATGAGCATGTCGAGCATAAAAATGATAATTCAAGGCAAAAATGAGGGATTGAACCCTAAGAATGCAAGTTTGGTGCATAAATAAGAGGCTTTGAAGGCTGGAGTCAATGCTCTGGACTCTACAAATGAATCCTTGGAACCTAAAATTCAATCTTAGGGCACTAAACAATGTATTTGGAACAATGAGATGAATGTTCGTCCCAAAAAATGAGCACGTTGAGCATAAAAATCATAGGTCAAGCGTAAAAATGAGGGTTTGAAGCCTAAGAATGAGATTTTGGTGCATAAATAAGAGGCTTTCAAGGCTGGAGTCAATGCTCTGGACTCTACAAACGAAGCCTTGGAACCTAAAATTCCAGCTTTGGACACTAAATGATGGCTTTGGAGCAAGGACATGAGGGTTCGAGCCAAAAAATGAGCACATCGAGCATAAAAATCATGAGTCAAGTGTAAAAATGAGGGTTTGAAGCCTAAGAATGAGAGTTTGGTGGATAAATATGAGGCTTTCAAGGCTGGAGTCAATGCTCTGGACTCTACAAACGAAGCCTTGGAACCTAAAATTCAAGCTTTGTCCCTTAAAGAATGTGTTTGGAGCAAGGAGATGAGGGTTCGACCGAAAAAATGAGCACGTCCAGCATAAAACTCATAATTTGAGTATAACAATGAGGGTTTGAAGCCTAAGAATGAGAGTTTGGTGCATAAATAAGAGGCTTTGAAGGCTGGAGTCAATGCTCTGGACTCTACAAACGAAGCCTTGGAACCTAAAATTCAAGCTTTGGACACTAAATGATGGCTTTGGAGCAAGGACATGAGGGTTCGTTTCAAAAAATGAGCGTGTCGAGCATAAAACTCATAATTTGAGCATAACAATGAGGGATTGAACCCTAAGAATGAGAGTTTGGTGCATAAATAAGACGCTTTGAAGGCTGGAGTCAATGCTCTGGACTCTACAAACGAAGCCTTGAAACCTAAAATTCAAGCTTTGTCCCCTAAAGAATGTGTTTGGAGCAAGGAGATGAGGGTGCGACCCAAAAAATGAGCATGTCGAACATGAAAATGATAAGTCAAGCCTAAAATGAGGGATTGAACCCTAAGAGTGAGAGTTTGGTGCATAAATAAGAGGCTTTGAAGGCTGGAGTCAATGCTCTGGACTCTACAAATGAATCCTTGGAACCTAAAATTCAAGCTTAGGGCACTAAACAATGTATTTGGAGCAAGGAGATGAATGTTTGACCCAAAAAATGAGCACGTTGAGCATAAAAATCATAAGTCAAGTGTAAAAATGAGGGTTTGAAGCCTAAGAATGAGAGTTTGGTGGATAAATATGAGGCTTTCAAGGCTGGAGTCAATGCTCTGGACTCTACAAACGAAGCCTTGGAACCTAAAATTCAAGCTTTGTCCCCTAAACAATGTATTTGGAGCAAGGAGATGAGGGTTCGACCCAAAAAATGAGCATGTCGGGCATGAAAATGATAAGTCAAGCCTAAAATGAGGGATTGAACCCTAAGATTGCAAGTTTGGTGCATAAATAAGAGGCTTTCAAGCCTGGAGTCAATGCTCTGGACTCTACAAACGAAGCCTTGGAACCTAAAATTCAAGCTTTGTCCACTAAATGATGTATTTGGAGCAAGGACATGAGGGTTCGACCCAAAAAATGAGGCTGTCGAGCATAAAAATCATAGAGCATAACAATGAGGGTTTGAAGCCTAAGAATGAGAGTTTGGTGCATAAATAAGAGGCTTTGAAGGCTGGAGTCAATGCTCTGGACTCTACAAACGAAGCCTTGGAACCTAAAATTCAAGCTTAGGGCACTAAACAATGTATTTGGAACAATGAGATGAATGTTCGAACCAAAAAATGAGCACGTTGAGCATAAAAATCATAAGTCAAGCGTAAAAATGAGGGTTTGAAGCCTAAGAATGAGAGTTTGGTGGATAAATAAGAGGCTTTGAAGGCTGGAGTCAATGCTCTGGACTCTACAAACGAAGCCTTGGAACCTAAAATTCAAGCTTTGGGCACTAAACGATGTATTTGGAGCAAGGACATGAGGGTTCGACCCAAAAAATGAGCATGTCGAGCATAAAACGCATAATTCGAGCATACCAATGAGGGTTTGAAGCCTAAGAATGAGAGTTTGGTGCATAAATAAGAGGCTTTCAAGGCTGGAGTCAATGCTCTGGACTCTACAAACGAAGCCTTGGAACCTAAAATTCAAGCTTTGTCCCCTAAACGATGGCTTTGGAGCAAGGACATGAGGGTTCGACCCAAAAAATGAGCACGTCGAGCATAAAACTCATAATTCGAGCATAACAATGAGGGATTGAACCCTAAGAATGCACGTTTGGTGCATAAATAAGAGGCTTTCAAGCCTGGAGTCAATGCTCTGGACTCTACAAACGAAGCCTTGGAACCTAAAATTCAAGCTTTGTCCCCTAAACGATGTATTTGGACCAAGGAGATGAGGGTTTGACCCAAAAAATGAGCATGTCGGGCATGAAAATCATAGAGCATAACAATGAGGGATTGAACCCTAAGAATGAGAGTTTGGTGCATAAATAAGAGGCTTTGAAGGCTGGAGTCAATGCTCTGGACTCTACAAACGAAGCCTTGGAAACTAAAATTCAAGCTTTGTCCCCTAAACGATGTATTTGGAGCAAGGAGATGACCGTTCGACCCAAAAAATGAGCATGTCGAGCATAAAAATGATAATTCAAGGCAAAAATGAGGGATTGAACCCTAAGAATGCAAGTTTGGTGCATAAATAAGAGGCTTTGAAGGCTGGAGTCAATGCTCTGGACTCTACAAATGAATCCTTGGAACCTAAAATTCAATCTTAGGGCACTAAACAATGTATTTGGGACAATGAGATGAATGTTCGACCCAAAAAATGAGCACGTTGAGCATAAAAATCATAGGTCAAGCGTAAAAATGAGGGTTTGAAGCCTAAGAATGAGATTTTGGTGCATAAATAAGAGGCTTTCAAGGCTGGAGTCAATGCTCTGGACTCTACAAACGAAGCCTTGGAACCTAAAATTCAAGCTTTGTCGCCTAAAGAATGTGTTTGGAGCAAGGAGATGACGGTTCGACCCAAAAAATGAGCATGTCGAACATGAAAATGATAAGTCAAGGCAAAAATGAGGGATTGAACCCTAAGAATGAGAGTTTGGTGCATAAATAAGAGGCTTTGAAGGCTGGAGTCAATGCTCTGGACTCTACAAACGAAGCCTTGGAACCTAAAATTCAAGCTTTGTCCCCTAAACGATGTATTTGGAGCAAGGACATGAGGGTTCGAGCCAAAAAATGAGCACGTCGAGCATAAAACTCATAATTTGAGCATAACAGTGAGGGTTTGAAGCCTAAGAATGAGAGTTTGGTGCATAAATAAGAGGCTTTGAAGGCTGGAGTCAATGCTCTGGACTCTACAAACGAAGCCTTGGAACCTAAAATTCAAGCTTTGTCCCCTAAACAATGTATTTGGAGCAAGGAGATGAGGGTTCGAATCAAAAAATGAGCACGTCGAGCATAAAACTCATAATTCGAGCATAACAATGAGGGATTGAACCCTAAGAATGAGAGTTTGGTGCATAAATAAGAGGCTTTCAAGGCTGGAGTCAATGCTCTGGACTCTACAAACGAAGCCTTGGAACCTACAATTCAAGCTTTGTCCCCTAAACGATGGCTTTGGAGCAAGGACATGAGGGTTCGTTTCAAAAAATGAGCGTGTCGAGCATAAAACTCATAATTTGAGCATAACAATGAGGGTTTGAACCCTAAGAATGAGAGTTTGGTGCATAAATAAGAGGCTTTCAAGCCTGGAGTCAATGCTCTGGACTCTACAAACGAAGCCTTGGAACCTAAAATTCAAGCTTTGTCGCCTAAAGAATGTGTTTGGAGCAAGGAGATGACGGTTCGACCCAAAAAATGAGCATGTCGAACATGAAAATGATAAGTCAAGGCAAAAATGAGGGATTGAACCCTAAGAATGCAAGTTTGGTGCATAAATAAGAGGCTTTGAAGGCTGGAGTCAATGCTCTGGACTCTACAAACGAAGCCTTGGAACCTACAATTCAAGCTTTGTCCCCTAAACGATGGCTTTGGAGCAAGGACATGAGGGTTCGACCCAAAAAATGAGGCTGTCGAGCATAAAAATCATAGAGCATAACAATGAGGGATTGAACCCTAAAAATGAGAGTTTGGTGCATAAATAAGAGGCTTTGAAGGCTGGAGTCAATGCTCTGGACTCTACAAACGAAGCCTTGGAACCTAAAATTCAAGCTTAGGGCACTAAACAATGTATTTGGAACAATGAGATGAATGTTCGAACCAAAAAATGAGCACGTTGAGCATAAAAATCATAAGTCAAGCGTAAAAATGAGGGTTTGAAGCCTAAGAATGAGAGTTTGGTGCATAAATAAGAGGCTTTGAAGGCTGGAGTCAATGCTCTGGACTCTACAAACGAAGCCTTGGAACCTAAAATTCAAGCTTTGGGCACTAAACGATGTATTTGGAGCAAGGACATGAGGGTTCGAGCCAAAAAATGAGCACGTCGAGCATAAAACTCATAATTTGAGCATAACAATGAGGGTTTGAACCCTAAGAATGAGAGTTTGGTGCATAAATAAGAGGCTTTCAAGCCTGGAGTCAATGCTCTGGACTCTACAAACGAAGCCTTGGAACCTAAAATTCAAGCTTTGTCGCCTAAAGAATGTGTTTGGAGCAAGGAGATGACGGTTCGACCCAAAAAATGAGCATGTCGAACATGAAAATGATAAGTCAAGGCAAAAATGAGGGATTGAACCCTAAGAATGCAAGTTTGGTGCATAAATAAGAGGCTTTGAAGGCTGGAGTCAATGCTCTGGACTCTACAAACGAAGCCTTGGAACCTAAAATTCAAGCTCTGTCCCCTAAACGATGGCTTTGGAGCAAGGACATGAGGGTTCGACCCAAAAAATGAGCACGTCGAGCATAAAACTCATAATTCGAGCATAACAATGAGGGATTGAACCCTAAGAATGCAAGTTTGGTGCATAAATAAGAGGCTTTGAAGGCTGGAGTCAATGCTCTGGACTCTACAAACGAAGCCTTGGAACCTAAAATTCAAGCTTTGTCCCCTAAACGATGTATTTGGACCAAGGAGATGAGGGTTTGACCCAAAAAATGAGCATGTCGGGCATGAAAATCATAGAGCATAACAATGAGGGTTTGAAGCCTAAGAGTGAGAGTTTGGTGCATAAATAAGAGGCTTTCAAGGCTGGAGTCAATGCTCTGGACTCTACAAACGAAGCCTTGGAACCTAAAATTCAAGCTTTGTCCCTTAAAGAAAGTGTTTGGAGCAAGGAGATGAGGGTGCGACCCAAAAAATGAGCGTGTCGAGCATAAAACTCATAATTCGAGCATAACAATGAGGGATTGAACCCTAAGAATGAGAGTTTGGTGCATAAATAAGAGGCTTTGAAGGCTGGAGTCAATGCTCTGGACTCTACAAACGAAGCCTTGGAACCTAAAATTCAAGCTTTGTCCCCTAAACGATGTATTTGGAGCAAGGACATGAGGGTTCGAGCCAAAAAATGAGCACGTCGAGCATAAAACTCATAATTTGAGCATAACAGTGAGGGTTTGAAGCCTAAGAATGAGAGTTTGGTGCATAAATAAGAGGCTTTGAAGGCTGGAGTCAATGCTCTGGACTCTAAGAACGAAGCCTTGGAACCTAAAATTCAAGCTTTGTCCCCTAAACAATGTATTTGGAGCAAGGAGATGAGGGTTCGAATCAAAAAATGAGCACGTCGAGCATAAAACTCATAATTCGAGCATAACAATGAGGGATTGAACCCTAAGAATGAGAGTTTGGTGCATAAATAAGAGGCTTTCAAGGCTGGAGTCAATGCTCTGGACTCTACAAACGAAGCCTTGGAACCTAAAATTCAAGCTTTGTCCCCTAAACGATGGCTTTGGAGCAAGGACATGAGGGTTCGACCCAAAAAATGAGCACGTCGAGCATAAAACTCATAATTCGAGCATAACAATGAGGGATTGAACCCTAAGAATGCACGTTTGGTGCATAAATAAGAGGCTTTGAAGGCTGGAGTCAATGCTCTGGACTCTACAAACGAAGCCTTGGAACCTAAAATTCAAGCTTTGTCCCCTAAACGATGTATTTGGACCAAGGAGATGAGGGTTTGACCCAAAAAATGAGCATGTCGGGCATGAAAATCATAGAGCATAACAATGAGGGTTTGAAGCCTAAGAGTGAGAGTTTGGTGCATAAATAAGAGGCTTTGAAGGCTGGAGTCAATGCTCTGGACTCTACAAACGAAGCCTTGGAACCTAAAATTCAAGCTTTGTCCCTTAAAGAATGTGTTTGGAGCAAGGAGATGAGGGTGCGACCCAAAAAATGAGCGTGTCGAGCATAAAACTCATAATTCGAGCATAACAATGAGGGATTGAACCCTAAGAATGAGAGTTTGGTGCATAAATAAGAGGCTTTGAAGGCTGGAGTCAATGCTCTGGACTCTACAAACGAAGCCTTGGAAACTAAAATTCAAGCTTTGTCCCCTAAACGATGTATTTGGAGCAAGGAGATGACCGTTCGACCCAAAAAATGAGCATGTCGAGCATAAAAATGATAATTCAAGGCAAAAATGAGGGATTGAACCCTAAGAATGCAAGTTTGGTGCATAAATAAGAGGCTTTGAAGGCTGGAGTCAATGCTCTGGACTCTACAAATGAATCCTTGGAACCTAAAATTCAATCTTAGGGCACTAAACAATGTATTTGGGACAATGAGATGAATGTTCGACCCAAAAAATGAGCACGTTGAGCATAAAAATCATAGGTCAAGCGTAAAAATGAGGGTTTGAAGCCTAAGAATGAGATTTTGGTGCATAAATAAGAGGCTTTCAAGGCTGGAGTCAATGCTCTGGACTCTACAAACGAAGCCTTGGAACCTAAAATTCAAGCTTTGGACACTAAATGATGGCTTTGGAGCAAGGACATGAGGGTTCGTTTCAAAAAATGAGCGTGTCGAGCATAAAACTCATAATTTGAGCATAACAATGAGGGTTTGAACCCTAAGAATGAGAGTTTGGTGCATAAATAAGAGGATTTCAAGCCTGGAGTCAATGCTCTGGACTCTACAAACGAAGCCTTGGAACCTAAAATTCAAGCTTTGTCGCCTAAAGAATGTGTTTGGAGCAAGGAGATGACGGTTCGACCCAAAAAATGAGCATGTCGAACATGAAAATGATAAGTCAAGGCAAAAATGAGGGATTGAACCCTAAGAATGAGAGTTTGGTGCATAAATAAGAGGCTTTGAAGGCTGGAGTCAATGCTCTGGACTCTACAAACGAAGCCTTGGAACCTAAAATTCAAGCTTTGTCCCCTAAACGATGTATTTGGAGCAAGGACATGAGGGTTCGAGCCAAAAAATGAGCACGTCGAGCATAAAACTCATAATTTGAGCATAACAGTGAGGGTTTGAAGCCTAAGAATGAGAGTTTGGTGCATAAATAAGAGGCTTTGAAGGCTGGAGTCAATGCTCTGGACTCTACAAACGAAGCCTTGGAACCTAAAATTCAAGCTTTGTCCCCTAAACAATGTATTTGGAGCAAGGAGATGAGGGTTCGAATCAAAAAATGAGCACGTCGAGCATAAAACTCATAATTCGAGCATAACAATGAGGGATTGAACCCTAAGAATGAGAGTTTGGTGCATAAATAAGAGGCTTTCAAGGCTGGAGTCAATGCTCTGGACTCTACAAACGAAGCCTTGGAACCTACAATTCAAGCTTTGTCCCCTAAACGATGGCTTTGGAGCAAGGAGATGAGGGTTCGTTTCAAAAAATGAGCGTGTCGAGCATAAAACTCATAATTTGAGCATAACAATGAGGGTTTGAACCCTAAGAATGAGAGTTTGGTGCATAAATAAGAGGCTTTCAAGCCTGGAGTCAATGCTCTGGACTCTACAAACGAAGCCTTGGAACCTAAAATTCAAGCTTTGTCGCCTAAAGAATGTGTTTGGAGCAAGGAGATGACGGTTCGACCCAAAAAATGAGCATGTCGAACATGAAAATGATAAGTCAAGGCAAAAATGAGGGATTGAACCCTAAGAATGCAAGTTTGGTGCATAAATAAGAGGCTTTGAAGGCTGGAGTCAATGCTCTGGACTCTACAAACGAAGCCTTGGAACCTACAATTCAAGCTTTGTCCCCTAAACGATGGCTTTGGAGCAAGGACATGAGGGTTCGACCCAAAAAATGAGGCTGTCGAGCATAAAAATCATAGAGCATAACAATGAGGGATTGAACCCTAAAAATGAGAGTTTGGTGCATAAATAAGAGGCTTTGAAGGCTGGAGTCAATGCTCTGGACTCTACAAACGAAGCCTTGGAACCTAAAATTCAAGCTTAGGGCACTAAACAATGTATTTGGAACAATGAGATGAATGTTCGAACCAAAAAATGAGCACGTTGAGCATAAAAATCATAAGTCAAGCGTAAAAATGAGGGTTTGAAGCCTAAGAATGAGAGTTTGGTGCATAAATAAGAGGCTTTGAAGGCTGGAGTCAATGCTCTGGACTCTACAAACGAAGCCTTGGAACCTAAAATTCAAGCTTTGGGCACTAAACGATGTATTTGGAGCAAGGACATGAGGGTTCGACCCAAAAAATGAGCATGTCGAGCATAAAACGCATAATTCGAGCATAACAATGAGGGTTTGAAGCCTAAGAATGAGAGTTTGGTGCATAAATAAGAGGCTTTCAAGGCTGGAGTCAATGCTCTGGACTCTACAAACGAAGCCTTGGAACCTAAAATTCAAGCTTTGTCCCCTAAACGATGTATTTGGAGCAAGGACATGAGGGTTCGAGCCAAAAAATGAGCACGTCGAGCATAAAACTCATAATTTGAGCATAACAATGAGGGTTTGAACCCTAAGAATGAGAGTTTGGTGCATAAATAAGAGGCTTTCAAGCCTGGAGTCAATGCTCTGGACTCTACAAACGAAGCCTTGGAACCTAAAATTCAAGCTTTGTCGCCTAAAGAATGTGTTTGGAGCAAGGAGATGACGGTTCGACCCAAAAAATGAGCATGTCGAACATGAAAATGATAAGTCAAGGCAAAAATGAGGGATTGAACCCTAATAATGCAAGTTTGGTGCATAAATAAGAGGCTTTGAAGGCTGGAGTCAATGCTCTGGACTCTACAAACGAAGCCTTGGAACCTAAAATTCAAGCTTTGTCCCCTAAACGATGGCTTTGGAGCAAGGACATGAGGGTTCGACCCAAAAAATGAGCACGTCGAGCATAAAACTCATAATTTGAGCATAACAGTGAGGGTTTGAAGCCTAAGAATGAGAGTTTGGTGCATAAATAAGAGGCTTTGAAGGCTGGAGTCAATGCTCTGGACTCTAAGAACGAAGCCTTGGAACCTAAAATTCAAGCTTTGTCCCCTAAACAATGTATTTGGAGCAAGGAGATGAGGGTTCGAATCAAAAAATGAGCACGTCGAGCATAAAACTCATAATTCGAGCATAACAATGAGGGATTGAACCCTAAGAATGAGAGTTTGGTGCATAAATAAGAGGCTTTCAAGGCTGGAGTCAATGCTCTGGACTCTACAAACGAAGCCTTGGAACCTAAAATTCAAGCTTTGTCCCCTAAATGATGGCTTTGGAGCAAGGACATGAGGGTTCGTTTCAAAAAATGAGCGTGTCGAGCATAAAACTCATAATTTGAGCATAACAATGAGGGTTTGAACCCTAAGAATGAGAGTTTGGTGCATAAATAAGAGGCTTTGAAGGCTGGAGTCAATGCTCTGGACTCTACAAACGAAGCCTTGGAACCTAAAATTCAAGCTTTGTCCCCTAAACGATGTATTTGGACCAAGGAGATGAGGGTTTGACCCAAAAAATGAGCATGTCGGGCATGAAAATCATAGAGCATAACAATGAGGGTTTGAAGCCTAAGAGTGAGAGTTTGGTGCATAAATAAGAGGCTTTCAAGGCTGGAGTCAATGCTCTGGACTCTACAAACGAAGCCTTGGAACCTAAAATTCAAGCTTTGTCCCTTAAAGAAAGTGTTTGGAGCAAGGAGATGAGGGTGCGACCCAAAAAATGAGCGTGTCGAGCATAAAACTCATAATTCGAGCATAACAATGAGGGATTGAACCCTAAGAATGAGAGTTTGGTGCATAAATAAGAGGCTTTGAAGGCTGGAGTCAATGCTCTGGACTCTACAAACGAAGCCTTGGAAACTAAAATTCAAGCTTTGTCCCCTAAACGATGTATTTGGAGCAAGGAGATGACCGTTCGACCCAAAAAATGAGCATGTCGAGCATAAAAATGATAATTCAAGGCAAAAATGAGGGATTGAACCCTAAGAATGCAAGTTTGGTGCATAAATAAGAGGCTTTGAAGGCTGGAGTCAATGCTCTGGACTCTACAAATGAATCCTTGGAACCTAAAATTCAATCTTAGGGCACTAAACAATGTATTTGGGACAATGAGATGAATGTTCGACCCAAAAAATGAGCACGTTGAGCATAAAAATCATAGGTCAAGCGTAAAAATGAGGGTTTGAAGCCTAAGAATGAGATTTTGGTGCATAAATAAGAGGCTTTGAAGGCTGGAGTCAATGCTCTGGACTCTACAAACGAAGCCTTGGAACCTAAAATTCAAGCTTTGGACACTAAATGATGGCTTTGGAGCAAGGACATGAGGGTTCGTTTCAAAAAATGAGCGTGTCGAGCATAAAACTCATAATTTGAGCATAACAATGAGGGTTTGAACCCTAAGAATGAGAGTTTGGTGCATAAATAAGAGGCTTTCAAGCCTGGAGTCAATGCTCTGGACTCTACAAACGAAGCCTTGGAACCTAAAATTCAAGCTTTGTCGCCTAAAGAATGTGTTTGGAGCAAGGAGATGACGGTTCGACCCAAAAAATGAGCATGTCGAACATGAAAATGATAAGTCAAGGCAAAAATGAGGGATTGAACCCTAAGAATGAGAGTTTGGTGCATAAATAAGAGGCTTTGAAGGCTGGAGTCAATGCTCTGGACTCTACAAACGAAGCCTTGGAACCTAAAATTCAAGCTTTGTCCCCTAAACGATGTATTTGGAGCAAGGACATGAGGGTTCGAGCCAAAAAATGAGCACGTCGAGCATAAAACTCATAATTTGAGCATAACAGTGAGGGTTTGAAGCCTAAGAATGAGAGTTTGGTGCATAAATAAGAGGCTTTGAAGGCTGGAGTCAATGCTCTGGACTCTACAAACGAAGCCTTGGAACCTAAAATTCAAGCTTTGTCCCCTAAACAATGTATTTGGAGCAAGGAGATGAGGGTTCGAATCAAAAAATGAGCACGTCGAGCATAAAACTCATAATTCGAGCATAACAATGAGGGATTGAACCCTAAGAATGAGAGTTTGGTGCATAAATAAGAGGCTTTCAAGGCTGGAGTCAATGCTCTGGACTCTACAAACGAAGCCTTGGAACCTACAATTCAAGCTTTGTCCCCTAAACGATGGCTTTGGAGCAAGGACATGAGGGTTCGTTTCAAAAAATGAGCGTGTCGAGCATAAAACTCATAATTTGAGCATAACAATGAGGGTTTGAACCCTAAGAATGAGAGTTTGGTGCATAAATAAGAGGCTTTCAAGGCTGGAGTCAATGCTCTGGACTCTACAAACGAAGCCTTGGAACCTAAAATTCAAGCTTTGTCGCCTAAAGAATGTGTTTGGAGCAAGGACATGAGGGTTCGACCCAAAAAATGAGCACGTCGAGCATAAAACTCATAATTCGAGCATAACAATGAGGGATTGAACCCTAAGAATGCAAGTTTGGTGCATAAATAAGAGGCTTTGAAGGCTGGAGTCAATGCTCTGGACTCTACAAACGAAGCCTTGGAACCTAAAATTCAAGCTTTGTCCCTTAAAGAATGTGTTTGGAGCAAGGAGATGAGGGTGCGACCCAAAAAATGAGCGTGTCGAGCATAAAACTCATAATTCGAGCATAACAATGAGGGATTGAACCCTAAGAATGAGAGTTTGGTGCATAAATAAGAGGCTTTGAAGGCTGGAGTCAATGCTCTGGACTCTACAAACGAATCCTTGGAACCTAAAATTCAAGCTTTGTCCCCTAAACGATGTATTTGGAGCAAGGACATGAGGGTTCGAGCCAAAAAATGAGCACGTCGAGCATAAAACTCATAATTTGAGCATAACAGTGAGGGTTTGAATCCTAAGAATGAGAGTTTGGTGCATAAATAAGAGGCTTTGAAGGCTGGAGTCAATGCTCTGGACTCTACAAACGAAGCCTTGGAACCTAAAATTCAAGCTTTGTCCCCTAAACAATGTATTTGGAGCAAGGAGATGAGGGTTCGAATCAAAAAATGAGCACGTCGAGCATAAAACTCATAATTCGAGCATAACAATGAGGGATTGAACCCTAAGAATGAGAGTTTGGTGCATAAATAAGAGGCTTTCAAGGCTGGAGTCAATGCTCTGGACTCTACAAACGAAGCCTTGGAACCTAAAATTCAAGCTTTGTCCCCTAAACGATGGCTTTGGAGCAAGGACATGAGGGTTCGTTTCAAAAAATGAGCGTGTCGAGCATAAAACTCATAATTTGAGCATAACAATGAGGGTTTGAACCCTAAGAATGAGAGTTTGGTGCATAAATAAGAGGCTTTCAAGCCTGGAGTCAATGCTCTGGACTCTACAAACGAAGCCTTGGAACCTAAAATTCAAGCTTTGTCCCCTAAACGATGGCTTTGGAGCAAGGACATGAGGGTTCGACCCAAAAAATGAGCACGTCGAGCATAAAACTCATAATTCGAGCATAACAATGAGGGATTGAACCCTAAGAATGCAAGTTTGGTGCATAAATAAGAGGCTTTGAAGGCTGGAGTCAATGCTCTGGACTCTACAAACGAAGCCTTGGAACCTAAAATTCAAGCTTTGTCCCCTAAACGATGTATTTGGACCAAGGAGATGAGGGTTTGACCCAAAAAATGAGCATGTCGGGCATGAAAATCATAGAGCATAACAATGAGGGTTTGAAGCCTAAGAGTGAGAGTTTGGTGCATAAATAAGAGGCTTTCAAGGCTGGAGTCAATGCTCTGGACTCTACAAACGAAGCCTTGGAACCTAAAATTCAAGCTTTGTCCCTTAAAGAAAGTGTTTGGAGCAAGGAGATGAGGGTGCGACCCAAAAAATGAGCGTGTCGAGCATAAAACTCATAATTCGAGCATAACAATGAGGGATTGAACCCTAAGAATGAGAGTTTGGTGCATAAATAAGAGGCTTTGAAGGCTGGAGTCAATGCTCTGGACTCTACAAACGAAGCCTTGGAAACTAAAATTCAAGCTTTGTCCCCTAAACGATGTATTTGGAGCAAGGAGATGACCGTTCGACCCAAAAAATGAGCATGTCGAGCATAAAAATGATAATTCAAGGCAAAAATGAGGGATTGAACCCTAAGAATGCAAGTTTGGTGCATAAATAAGAGGCTTTGAAGGCTGGAGTCAATGCTCTGGACTCTACAAATGAATCCTTGGAACCTAAAATTCAATCTTAGGGCACTAAACAATGTATTTGGGACAATGAGATGAATGTTCGACCCAAAAAATGAGCACGTTGAACATAAGAATCATAGGTCAAGCGTAAAAATGAGGGTTTGAAGCCTAAGAATGAGATTTTGGTGCATAAATAAGAGGCTTTCAAGGCTGGAGTCAATGCTCTGGACTCTACAAACGAAGCCTTGGAACCTAAAATTCAAGCTTTGGACACTAAATGATGGCTTTGGAGCAAGGACATGAGGGTTCGTTTCAAAAAATGAGCGTGTCGAGCATAAAACTCATAATTTGAGCATAACAATGAGGGTTTGAACCCTAAGAATGAGAGTTTGGTGCATAAATAAGAGGCTTTCAAGCCTGGAGTCAATGCTCTGGACTCTACAAACGAAGCCTTGGAACCTAAAATTCAAGCTTTGTCCCTTAAAGAATGTGTTTGGAGCAAGGAGATGACGGTTCGACCCAAAAAATGAGCATGTCGAACATGAAAATGATAAGTCAAGGCAAAAATGAGGGATTGAACCCTAAGAATGAGAGTTTGGTGCATAAATAAGAGGCTTTGAAGGCTGGAGTCAATGCTCTGGACTCTACAAACGAAGCCTTGGAACCTAAAATTCAAGCTTTGTCCCCTAAACGATGTATTTGGAGCAAGGACATGAGGGTTCGAGCCAAAAAATGAGCACGTCGAGCATAAAACTCATAATTTGAGCATAACAATGAGGGTTTGAACCCTAAGAATGAGAGTTTGGTGCATAAATAAGAGGCTTTCAAGCCTGGAGTCAATGCTCTGGACTCTACAAACGAAGCCTTGGAACCTAAAATTCAAGCTTTGTCCCCTAAACGATGGCTTTGGAGCAAGGACATGAGGGTTCGACCCAAAAAATGAGCACGTCGAGCATAAAACTCATAATTCGAGCATAACAATGAGGGATTGAACCCTAAGAATGCAAGTTTGGTGCATAAATAAGAGGCTTTGAAGGCTGGAGTCAATGCTCTGGACTCTACAAACGAAGCCTTGGAACCTAAAATTCAAGCTTTGTCCCCTAAACGATGTATTTGGACCAAGGAGATGAGGGTTTGACCCAAAAAATGAGCATGTCGGGCATGAAAATCATAGAGCATAACAATGAGGGTTTGAAGCCTAAGAGTGAGAGTTTGGTGCATAAATAAGAGGCTTTCAAGGCTGGAGTCAATGCTCTGGACTCTACAAACGAAGCCTTGGAACCTAAAATTCAAGCTTTGTCCCTTAAAGAAAGTGTTTGGAGCAAGGAGATGAGGGTGCGACCCAAAAAATGAGCGTGTCGAGCATAAAACTCATAATTCGAGCATAACAATGAGGGATTGAACCCTAAGAATGAGAGTTTGGTGCATAAATAAGAGGCTTTGAAGGCTGGAGTCAATGCTCTGGACTCTACAAACGAAGCCTTGGAAACTAAAATTCAAGCTTTGTCCCCTAAACGATGTATTTGGAGCAAGGAGATGACCGTTCGACCCAAAAAATGAGCATGTCGAGCATAAAAATGATAATTCAAGGCAAAAATGAGGGATTGAACCCTAAGAATGCAAGTTTGGTGCATAAATAAGAGGCTTTGAAGGCTGGAGTCAATGCTCTGGACTCTACAAATGAATCCTTGGAACCTAAAATTCAATCTTAGGGCACTAAACAATGTATTTGGGACAATGAGATGAATGTTCGACCCAAAAAATGAGCACGTTGAGCATAAAAATCATAGGTCAAGCGTAAAAATGAGGGTTTGAAGCCTAAGAATGAGATTTTGGTGCATAAATAAGAGGCTTTCAAGGCTGGAGTCAATGCTCTGGACTCTACAAACGAAGCCTTGGAACCTAAAATTCAAGCTTTGGACACTAAATGATGGCTTTGGAGCAAGGACATGAGGGTTCGTTTCAAAAAATGAGCGTGTCGAGCATAAAACTCATAATTTGAGCATAACAATGAGGGTTTGAACCCTAAGAATGAGAGTTTGGTGCATAAATAAGAGGCTTTCAAGCCTGGAGTCAATGCTCTGGACTCTACAAACGAAGCCTTGGAACCTACAATTCAAGCTTTGTCCCCTAAACGATTGCTTTGGAGCAAGGACATGAGGGTTCGTTTCAAAAAATGAGCGTGTCGAGCATAAAACTCATAATTTGAGCATAACAATGAGGGTTTGAACCCTAAGAATGAGAGTTTGGTGCATAAATAAGAGGCTTTCAAGCCTGGAGTCAATGCTCTGGACTCTACAAACGAAGCCTTGGAACCTAAAATTCAAGCTTTGTCCCCTAAAGAATGTGTTTGGAGCAAGGAGATGAGGGTTCGACCCAAAAAATGAGCATGTCGGGCATGAAAATGATAAGTCAAGCCTAAAATGAGGGATTGAACCCTAAGAATGAGAGTTTGGTGTATAAATAAGAGGCTTTGAAGGCTGGAGTCAATGCTCTGGACTCTACAAACGAAGCCTTGAAACCTAAAATTCAAGCTTTGTCCCCTAAAGAATGTGTTTGGAGCAAGGAGATGAGGGTTCGACCCAAAAAATGAGCATGTCGGGCATGAAAATGATAAGTCAAGCCTAAAATGAGGGATTGAACCCTAAGAATGCAAGTTTGGTGCATAAATAAGAGGCTTTCAAGCCTGGAGTCAATGCTCTGGACTCTACAAATGAAACCTTGGAACCTAAAATTCAAGCTTAGGGCACTAAACAATGTATTTGGAACAATGAGATGAATGTTTGACCCAAAAAATGAGCACGTTGAGCATAAAAATCATAAGTCAAGTGTAAAAATGAGGGTTTGAAGCCTAAGAATGAGAGTTTGGTGGATAAATATGAGGCTTTCAAGGCTGGAGTCAATGCTCTGGACTCTACAAACGAAGCCTTGGAACCTAAAATTCAAGCTTTGTCCCTTAAAGAATGTGTTTGGACCAAGGAGATGAGGGTTCGACCGAAAAAATGAGCACGTCCAGCATAAAACTCATAATTTGAGTATAACAATGAGGGTTTGAAGCCTAAGAATGAGAGTTTGGTGCATAAATAAGAGGCTTTCAAGGCTGGAGTCAATGCTCTGGACTCTACAAACGAAGCCTTGGAACATAAAATTCAAGCTTTGTCCCCTAAAGAATGTGTTTGGAGCAAGGACATGAGGGTTCGACCCAAAAAATGAGTATGTCGGGCATGAAAATAATAAGTCAAGCCTAAAATGAGGGATTGAACCCTGAGATTGCAAGTTTGGTGCATAAATAAGAGGCTTTCAAGCCTGGAGTCAATGCTCTGGACTCTACAAATGAATCCTTGGAACCTAAAATTCAAGCTTAGGGCACTAAACAATGTATTTGGAACAATGAGATGAATGTTTGACCCAAAAAATGAGCACGTCTAGCATAAAAATCATAAGTCAAGCGTAAAAATGAGGGTTTGAAGCCTAAGAATGAGAGTTTGGTGCATAAATAAGAGGCTTTCAAGGCTGGAGTCAATGCTCTGGACTCTACAAATGAATCCTTGGAACCTAAAATTCAAGCTTTGTCCCCTAAACGATGTATTTGGAGCAAGGAGATGACCGTTCGACCCAAAAAATGAGCATGTCGAGCATAAAAATGATAATTCAAGGCAAAAATGAGGGATTGAACCCTAAGAATGCAAGTTTGGTGCATAAATAAGAGGCTTTCAAGGCTGGAGTCAATGCTCTGGACTCTACAAATGAATCCTTGGAACCTAAAATTCAATCTTAGGGCACTAAACAATGTATTTGGAACAATGAGATGAATGTTCGACCCAAAAAATGAGCACGTTGAGCATAAAAATCATAGGTCAAGCGTAAAAATGAGGGTTTGAAGCCTAAGAATGAGATTTTGGTGCATAAATAAGAGGCTTTCAAGGCTGGAGTCAATGCTCTGGACTCTACAAACAAAGCCTTGGAACCTAAAATTCAAGCTTTGGACACTAAATGATGGCTTTGGAGCAAGGACATGAGGGCTCGATCCAAAAAATGAGTGTGTCGAGCATAAAACTCATAATTTGAGCATAACAATGAGGGATTGAACCCTAAGAATGAGAGTTTGGTGCATAAATAAGAGGCTTTGAAGGCTGGAGTCAATGCTCTGGACTCTACAAACGAAGCCTTGAAACCTAAAATTCAAGCTTTGTCCCCTAAAGAATGTGTTTGGAGCAAGGAGATGAATGTTCGACCCAAAAAATGAGCATGTCGAACATGAAAATGATAAGTCAAGCCTAAAATGAGGGATTGAACCCTAAGATTGCAAGTTTGGTGCATAAATAAGAGGCTTTCAAGCCTGGAGTCAATGCTCTGGACTCTACAAATGAATCCTTGGAACCTAAAATTCAAGGTTAGGGCACTAAACAATGTATTTGGAACAATGAGATGAATGTTTGACCCAAAAAATGAGCACGTTGAGCATAAAAATCATAGGTCAAGCGTAAAAATGAGGGTTTGAAGCCTAAGAATGAGAGTTTGGTGCATAAATAAGAGGCTTTCAAGGCTGGAGTCAATGCTCTGGACTCTAAGAACGAAGCCTTGGAACCTAAAATTCAAGCTTTGTCCCCTAAACAATGTATTTGGAGCAAGGAGATGAGGGTTCGAATCAAAAAATGAGCACGTCGAGCATAAAACTCATAATTCGAGCATAACAATGAGGGATTGAACCCTAAGAATGAGAGTTTGGTGCATAAATAAGAGGCTTTCAAGGCTGGAGTCAATGCTCTGGACTCTACAAACGAAGCCTTGGAACCTAAAATTCAAGCTTTGTCCCCTAAACGATGGCTTTGGAGCAAGGAGATGAGGGTTCGTTTCAAAAATGAGCGTGTCGAGCATAAAACTCATAATTTGAGCATGACAATGAGGGTTTGAACCCTAAGAATGAGAGTTTGGTGCATAAATAAGAGGCTTTCAAGCCTGGAGTCAATGCTCTGGACTCTACAAACGAAGCCTTGGAACCTAAAATTCAAGCTTTGTCGCCTAAAGAATGTGTTTGGAGCAAGGAGATGACGGTTCGACCCAAAAAATGAGCATGTCGAACATGAAAATGATAAGTCAAGGCAAAAATGAGGGATTGAACCCTAAGAATGCAAGTTTGGTGCATAAATAAGAGGCTTTGAAGGCTGGAGTCAATGCTCTGGACTCTACAAACGAAGCCTTGGAACCTAAAATTCAAGCTTTGTCCCTTAAAGAATGTGTTTGGAGCAAGGAGATGAGGGTGCGACCCAAAAAATGAGCGTGTCGAGCATAAAACTCATAATTCGAGCATAACAATGAGGGTTTGAACCCTAAGAATGAGAGTTTGGTGCATAAATAAGAGGCTTTGAAGGCTGGAGTCAATGCTCTGGACTCTACAAACGAAGCCTTGGAACCTAAAATTCAAGCTTTGTCCCTTAAAGAATGTGTTTGGAGCAAGGAGATGAGGGTTCCACCCAAAAAATGAGCACGTCCAGCATAAAACTCATAATTTGAGTATAGCAATGAGGGTTTGAAGCCTAAGAATGAGAGTTTGGTGCATAAATAAGAGGCTTTCAAGGCTGGAGTCAATGCTCTGGACTCTACAAACGAAGCCTTGGAACCTAAAACTCAAGCTTTGTCCCCTAAAGAATGTGTTTGGAGCAAGGACATGAGGGTTCGACCCAAAAAATGAGTATGTCGGGCATGAAAATAATAAGTCAAGCCTAAAATGAGGGATTGAACCCTGAGATTGCAAGTTTGGTGAATAAATAAGAGGCTTTCAAGCCTGGAGTCAATGCTCTGGACTCTACAAATGAATCCTTGGAACCTAAAATTCAAGCTTAGGGCACTAAACAATGTATTTGGAGCAAGGACATGAGGGTTCGACCCAAAAAATGAGCACGTTGAGCATAAAAATCATAGGTCAAGCGTAAAAATGAGGGTTTGAAGCCTAAGAATGAGATTTTGGTGCATAAATAAGAGGCTTTCAAGGCTGGAGTCAATGCTCTGGACTCTACAAACGAAGCCTTGGAACCTAAAATTCAAGCTTTGTCCCCTAAAGAATGTGTTTGGAGCAAGGAGATGAGGGTTCGTTTCAAAAAATGAGCGTGTCGAGCATAAAACTCATAATTTGAGCATAACAATGAGGGAATGAACCCTAAGAATGAGAGTTTGGTGCATAAATAAGAGGCTTTGAAGGCTGGAGTCAATGCTCTGGACTCTACAAACGAAGCCTTGAAACCTAAAATTCAAGCTTTGTCCCCTAAAGAATGTGTTTGGAGCAAGGAGATGACCGTTCGACCCAAAAAATGAGCATGTCGAACATGAAAATGATAAGTCAAGCCTAAAATGAGGTATTGAACCCTAAGATTGCAAGTTTGGTGCATAAATAAGAGGCTTTCAAGCCTGGAGTCAATGCTCTGGACTCTACAAATGAATCCTTGGAACCTAAAATTCAAGCTTAGGGCACTAAACAATGTATTTGGAACAATGAGATGAATGTTTGACCCAAAAAATGAGCACGTTGAGCATAAAAATCATAAGTCAAGTGTAAAAATGAGGGTTTGAAGCCTAAGAATGAGAGTTTGGTGGATAAATATGAGGCTTTCAAGGCTGGAGTCAATGCTCTGGACTCTACAAACGAAGCCTTGGAACCTACAATTCAAGCTTTGTCCCCTAAACGATGTATTTGGAGCAAGGACATGAGGGTTCACTTCAAAAAATGAGGCTGTCGAGCATAAAAATCATAGAGCATAACAATGAGGGTTTGAAGCCTAAGAATGAGAGTTTGGTGCATAAATAAGAGGCTTTCAAGCCTGGAGTCAATGCTCTGGACTCTACAAATGAAGCCTTGGAACCTAAAATTCAAGCTTTGTCCCCTAAACGATGTATTTGGAGCAAGGAGATGAGGGTGCGACCCAAAAAATGAGCGTGTCGAGCATAAAACTCATAATTCGAGCATAACAATGAGGGTTTGAACCCTAAGAATGAGAGTTTGGTGCATAAATAAGAGGCTTTGAAGGCTGGAGTCAATGCTCTGGACTCTACAAACGAAGCCTTGGAACCTAAAATTCAAGCTTTGTCCCTTAAAGAATGTGTTTGGAGCAAGGAGATGAGGGTTCCACCCAAAAAATGAGCACGTCCAGCATAAAACTCATAATTTGAGTATAGCAATGAGGGTTTGAAGCCTAAGAATGAGAGTTTGGTGCATAAATAAGAGGCTTTCAAGGCTGGAGTCAATGCTCTGGACTCTACAAACGAAGCCTTGGAACCTAAAACTCAAGCTTTGTCCCCTAAAGAATGTGTTTGGAGCAAGGACATGAGGGTTCGACCCAAAAAATGAGTATGTCGGGCATGAAAATAATAAGTCAAGCCTAAAATGAGGGATTGAACCCTGAGATTGCAAGTTTGGTGCATAAATAAGAGGCTTTCAAGCCTGGAGTCAATGCTCTGGACTCTACAAATGAATCCTTGGAACCTAAAATTCAAGCTTAGGGCACTAAACAATGTATTTGGAGCAAGGACATGAGGGTTCGACCCAAAAAATGAGCACGTCTAGCATAAAAATCATAGGTCAAGCGTAAAAATGAGGGTTTGAAGCCTAAGAATGAGATTTTGGTGCATAAATAAGAGGCTTTCAAGGCTGGAGTCAATGCTCTGGACTCTACAAATGAATCCTTGGAACCTAAAATTCAAGCTTTGTCCCCTAAACGATGTATTTGGAGCAAGGAGATGACCGTTCGACCCAAAAAATGAGCATGTCGAGCATAAAAATGATAATTCAAGGCAAAAATGAGGGATTGAACCCTAAGAATGCAAGTTTGGTGCATAAATAAGAGGCTTTCAAGGCTGGAGTCAATGCTCTGGACTCTACAAATGAATCCTTGGAACCTAAAATTCAATCTTAGGGCACTAAACAATGTATTTGGAACAATGAGATGAATGTTCGACCCAAAAAATGAGCACGTTGAGCATAAAAATCATAGGTCAAGCGTAAAAATGAGGGTTTGAAGCCTAAGAATGAGATTTTGGTGCATAAATAAGAGGCTTTCAAGGCTGGAGTCAATGCTCTGGACTCTACAAACAAAGCCTTGGAACCTAAAATTCAAGCTTTGGACACTAAATGATGGCTTTGGAGCAAGGACATGAGGGCTCGATCCAAAAAATGAGTGTGTCGAGCATAAAACTCATAATTTGAGCATAACAATGAGGGATTGAACCCTAAGAATGAGAGTTTGGTGCATAAATAAGAGGCTTTGAAGGCTGGAGTCAATGCTCTGGACTCTACAAACGAAGCCTTGAAACCTAAAATTCAAGCTTTGTCCCCTAAAGAATGTGTTTGGAGCAAGGAGATGAATGTTCGACCCAAAAAATGAGCATGTCGAACATGAAAATGATAAGTCAAGCCTAAAATGAGGGATTGAACCCTAAGATTGCAAGTTTGGTGCATAAATAAGAGGCTTTCAAGCCTGGAGTCAATGCTCTGGACTCTACAAATGAATCCTTGGAACCTAAAATTCAAGGTTAGGGCACTAAACAATGTATTTGGAACAATGAGATGAATGTTTGACCCAAAAAATGAGCACGTTGAGCATAAAAATCATAGGTCAAGCGTAAAAATGAGGGTTTGAAGCCTAAGAATGAGAGTTTGGTGCATAAATAAGAGGCTTTCAAGGCTGGAGTCAATGCTCTGGACTCTAAGAACGAAGCCTTGGAACCTAAAATTCAAGCTTTGTCCCCTAAACAATGTATTTGGAGCAAGGAGATGAGGGTTCGAATCAAAAAATGAGCACGTCGAGCATAAAACTCATAATTCGAGCATAACAATGAGGGATTGAACCCTAAGAATGAGAGTTTGGTGCATAAATAAGAGGCTTTCAAGGCTGGAGTCAATGCTCTGGACTCTACAAACGAAGCCTTGGAACCTAAAATTCAAGCTTTGTCCCCTAAACGATGGCTTTGGAGCAAGGAGATGAGGGTTCGTTTCAAAAAATGAGCGTGTCGAGCATAAAACTCATAATTTGAGCATGACAATGAGGGTTTGAACCCTAAGAATGAGAGTTTGGTGCATAAATAAGAGGCTTTCAAGCCTGGAGTCAATGCTCTGGACTCTACAAACGAAGCCTTGGAACCTAAAATTCAAGCTTTGTCGCCTAAAGAATGTGTTTGGAGCAAGGAGATGACGGTTCGACCCAAAAAATGAGCATGTCGAACATGAAAATGATAAGTCAAGGCAAAAATGAGGGATTGAACCCTAAGAATGCAAGTTTGGTGCATAAATAAGAGGCTTTGAAGGCTGGAGTCAATGCTCTGGACTCTACAAACGAAGCCTTGGAACCTAAAATTCAAGCTTTGTCCCTTAAAGAATGTGTTTGGAGCAAGGAGATGAGGGTGCGACCCAAAAAATGAGCGTGTCGAGCATAAAACTCATAATTCGAGCATAACAATGAGGGTTTGAACCCTAAGAATGAGAGTTTGGTGCATAAATAAGAGGCTTTGAAGGCTGGAGTCAATGCTCTGGACTCTACAAACGAAGCCTTGGAACCTAAAATTCAAGCTTTGTCCCTTAAAGAATGTGTTTGGAGCAAGGAGATGAGGGTTCCACCCAAAAAATGAGCACGTCCAGCATAAAACTCATAATTTGAGTATAGCAATGAGGGTTTGAAGCCTAAGAATGAGAGTTTGGTGCATAAATAAGAGGCTTTCAAGGCTGGAGTCAATGCTCTGGACTCTACAAACGAAGCCTTGGAACCTAAAACTCAAGCTTTGTCCCCTAAAGAATGTGTTTGGAGCAAGGACATGAGGGTTCGACCCAAAAAATGAGTATGTCGGGCATGAAAATAATAAGTCAAGCCTAAAATGAGGGATTGAACCCTGAGATTGCAAGTTTGGTGCATAAATAAGAGGCTTTCAAGCCTGGAGTCAATGCTCTGGACTCTACAAATGAATCCTTGGAACCTAAAATTCAAGCTTAGGGCACTAAACAATGTATTTGGAGCAAGGACATGAGGGTTCGACCCAAAAAATGAGCACGTTGAGCATAAAAATCATAGGTCAAGCGTAAAAATGAGGGTTTGAAGCCTAAGAATGAGATTTTGGTGCATAAATAAGAGGCTTTCAAGGCTGGAGTCAATGCTCTGGACTCTACAAACGAAGCCTTGGAACCTAAAATTCAAGCTTTGTCCCCTAAAGAATGTGTTTGGAGCAAGGAGATGAGGGTTCGTTTCAAAAAATGAGCGTGTCGAGCATAAAACTCATAATTTGAGCATAACAATGAGGGAATGAACCCTAAGAATGAGAGTTTGGTGCATAAATAAGAGGCTTTGAAGGCTGGAGTCAATGCTCTGGACTCTACAAACGAAGCCTTGAAACCTAAAATTCAAGCTTTGTCCCCTAAAGAATGTGTTTGGAGCAAGGAGATGACCGTTCGACCCAAAAAATGAGCATGTCGAACATGAAAATGATAAGTCAAGCCTAAAATGAGGTATTGAACCCTAAGATTGCAAGTTTGGTGCATAAATAAGAGGCTTTCAAGCCTGGAGTCAATGCTCTGGACTCTACAAATGAATCCTTGGAACCTAAAATTCAAGCTTAGGGCACTAAACAATGTATTTGGAACAATGAGATGAATGTTTGACCCAAAAAATGAGCACGTTGAGCATAAAAATCATAAGTCAAGTGTAAAAATGAGGGTTTGAAGCCTAAGAATGAGAGTTTGGTGGATAAATATGAGGCTTTCAAGGCTGGAGTCAATGCTCTGGACTCTACAAACGAAGCCTTGGAACCTACAATTCAAGCTTTGTCCCCTAAACGATGTATTTGGAGCAAGGACATGAGGGTTCACTTCAAAAAATGAGGCTGTCGAGCATAAAAATCATAGAGCATAACAATGAGGGTTTGAAGCCTAAGAATGAGAGTTTGGTGCATAAATAAGAGGCTTTCAAGCCTGGAGTCAATGCTCTGGACTCTACAAATGAAGCCTTGGAACCTAAAATTCAAGCTTTGTCCCCTAAACGATGTATTTGGAGCAAGGACATGAAGGTTCGACCCAAAAAATGAGCACGTCGAGCATAAAACTCATAATTAGAGCATAACAGTGAGGGTTTGAACCCTAAGAATGAGAGTTTGGTGCATAAATAAGAGGCTTTGAAGGCTGGAGTCAATGCTCTGGACTCTACAAACGAAGCCTTGGAACCTAAAATTCAAGCTTTGTCCCCTAAACGATGTATTTGGAGCAAGGACATGAGGGTTCGACCCAAAAAATGAGCACGTCGAGCATAAAACGCATAATTCGAGCATAACAATGAGGGTTTGAAGCCTAAGAATGAGAGTTTGGTGCATAAATAAGAGGCTTTCAAGCCTGGAGTCAATGCTCTGGACTCTACAAATGAAGCCTTGGAACCTAAAATTCAAGCTTTGTCCCCTAAACGATGTATTTGGAGCAAGGACATGAAGGTTCGACCCAAAAAATGAGCACGTCGAGCATAAAACTCATAATTTGAGTATAACAATGAGGGTTTGAACACTAAGAATGAGAGTTTGGTGCATAAATAAGAGGCTTTGAAGGCTGGAGTCAATGCTCTGGACTCTACAAACGAAGCCTTGGAACCTACAATTCAAGCTTTGTCCCCTAAACGATGTATTTGGAGCAAGGACATGAGGGTTCGCTTCAAAAAATGAGGCTGTCGAGCATAAAAATCATAGAGCATAACAATGAGGGTTTGAAGCCTAAGAATGAGAGTTTGGTGCATAAATAAGAGGCTTTGAAGGCTGGAGTCAATGCTCTGGACTCTACAAACGAAGCCTTGGAACCTAAAATTCAAGCTTTGTCCCCTAAACGATGTATTTGGAGCAAGGACATGAGGGTTCGACCCAAAAAATGAGCACGTCGAGCATAAAACGCATAATTCGAGCATAACAGTGAGGGTTTGAAGCCTAAGAATGAGAGTTTGGTGCATAAATAAGAGGCTTTCAAGCCTGGAGTCAATGCTCTGGACTCTACAAATGAAGCCTTGGAACCTAAAATTCAAGCTTTGTCCCCTAAACGATGTATTTGGAGCAAGGACATGAAGGTTCGACCCAAAAAATGAGCACGTCGAGCATAAAACTCATAATTTGAGCATAACAGTGAGGGTTTGAAGCCTAAGAATGAGAGTTTGGTGCATAAATAAGAGGCTTTCAAGCCTGGAGTCAATGCTCTGGACTCTACAAACGAAGCCTTGGAACCTAAAATTCAAGCTTTGTCCCCTAAACGATGTATTTGGAGCAAGGAGATGAGGGTTCGAATCAAAAATGAGCACGTCGAGCATAAAACTCATAATTCGAGCATAACAATGAGGGATTGAACCCTAAGAATGAGAGTTTGGTGCATAAATAAGAGGCTTTCAAGGCTGGAGTCAATGCTCTGGACTCTACAAACGAAGCCTTGGAACCTAAAACTCAAGCTTTGTCCCCTAAAGAATGTGTTTGGAGCAAGGACATGAGGGTTCGACCCAAAAAATGAGTATGTCGGGCATGAAAATAATAAGTCAAGCCTAAAATGAGGGATTGAACCCTGAGATTGCAAGTTTGGTGCATAAATAAGAGGCTTTCAAGCCTGGAGTCAATGCTCTGGACTCTACAAATGAATCCTTGGAACCTAAAATTCAAGCTTAGGGCACTAAACAATGTATTTGGAGCAAGGACATGAGGGTTCGACCCAAAAAATGAGCACGTCGAGCATAAAAATCATAAGTCAAGCGTAAAAATGAGGGTTTGAAGCCTAAGAATGAGAGTTTGGTGCATAAATAAGAGGCTTTGAAGGCTGGAGTCAATGCTCTGGACTCTACAAACGAAGCCTTGGAACCTAAAATTCAAGCTTTGTCCCTTAAAGAATGTGTTTGGAGCAAGGAGATGAGGGTGCGACCCAAAAAATGAGCGTGTCGAGCATAAAACTCATAATTCGAGCATAACAATGAGGGATTGAACCCTAAGAATGCAAGTTTGGTGCATAAATAAGAGGCTTTGAAGGCTGGAGTCAATGCTCTGGACTCTACAAACGAAGCCTTGGAACCTAAAATTCAAGCTTTGTCCCCTAAACGATGTATTTGGAGCAAGGACATGAGGGTTCGACCCAAAAAATGAGCACGTCGAGCATAAAATGCATAATTCGAGCATAACAATGAGGGTTTGAAGCCTAAGAATGAGAGTTTGGTGCATAAATAAGAGGCTTTCAAGCCTGGAGTCAATGCTCTGGACTCTACAAATGAAGCCTTGGAACCTAAAATTCAAGCTTTGTCCCCTAAACGATGTATTTGGAGCAAGGACATGAAGGTTCGACCCAAAAAATGAGCACGTCGAGCATAAAACTCATAATTTGAGCATAACAGTGAGGGTTTGAAGCCTAAGAATGAGAGTTTGGTGCATAAATAAGAGGCTTTGAAGGCTGGAGTCAATGCTCTGGACTCTACAAACGAAGCCTTGGAACCTAAAATTCAAGCTTTGTCCCCTAAACAATGTATTTGGAGCAAGGAGATGAGGGTTCGAATCAAAAAATGAGCACGTCGAGCATAAAACTCATAATTCGAGCATAACAATGAGGGATTGAACCCTAAGAATGAGAGTTTGCTGCATAAATAAGAGGCTTTCAAGGCTGGAGTCAATGCTCTGGACTCTACAAACGAAGCCTTGGAACCTAAAATTCAAGCTTTGTCGCCTAAAGAATGTGTTTGGAGCAAGGAGATGACGGTTTGACCCAAAAAATGAGCATGTCGAACATGAAAATGATAAGTCAAGGCAAAAATGAGGGATTGAACCCTAAGAATGCAAGTTTGGTGCATAAATAAGAGGCTTTGAAGGCTGGAGTCAATGCTCTGGACTCTACAAATGAATCCTTGGAACCTAAAATGCAAGCTTAGGGCACTAAACAATGTATTTGGAGCAAGGACATGAGGGTTCGACCCAAAAAATGAGCACGTTGAGCATAAAAATCATAGGTCAAGCATAAAAATGAGGGTTTGAAGCCTAAGAATGAGATTTTGGTGCATAAATAAGAGGCTTTCAAGGCTGGAGTCAATGCTCTGGACTCTACAAACGAAGCCTTGGAACCTAAAATTCAAGCTTTGGGCAATAAATGATGGCTTTGGAGCAAGGACATGAGGGTTCGTTTCAAAAAATGAGCGTGTCGAGCATAAAACTCATAGTTTGAGCATAACAATGAGGGAATGAACCCTAAGAATGAGAGTTTGGTGCATAAATAAGAGGCTTTGAAGGCTGGAGTCAATGCTCTGGACTCTACAAACGAAGCCTTGGAACCTAAAATTCAAGCTTTGTCCCCTAAACGATGTATTTGGAGCAAGGAGATGAGGGTTCGACCCAAAAAATGAGCGTGTCGAGCACAAAACTCATAATTTGAGCATAACAAGGAGTGTTTGAATCCTAAGAATGAGACTTTGGTGCATAAATAAGAGGCTTTGAAGGCTGGAGTCAATGCTCTGGACTCTACAAACGAAGCCTTGGAACCTAAAATTCAAGCTTTGTCCCCTAAAGAATGTGTTTGGAGCAAGGACATGACGGTTCGACCCAAAAAATGAGCATGTCGGGCATGAAAATGATAAGTCAACCTAAAATGAGGGATTGAACCCTAAGATTGCAAGTTTGGTGCATAAATAAGAGCCTTTGGAGGCTGGAGTCAATGCTCTGGACTCTACAAACGAAGCCTTGGAACCTAAAATTCAAGCTTTGGGCACTAAACGATGGCTTTGGAGCAAGGGCATGAGGCTTCAACCCAAAAAATGAGCGTGTCGAGCATAAAACTCATAATTTGAGCATAACAATGAGGGTTTGAAGCCTAAGAATGAGAGTTTGGTGCATAAATAAGAGGCTTTCAAGCCTGGAGTCAATGCTCTGGACTCTACAAACGAAGCCTTGGAACCTAAAATTCAAGCTTAGGGCACTAAACGATGGCTTTGGAGCAAGGACATGAGGGTTCGACCCAAAAAATGAGCGTGTCGAGCATAAAACTCGTAATTCGAGCATAACAATGAGGGTTTGAAGCCTAAGAATGAGAGTTTGGTGCATAAATAAGAGGCTTTGAAGGCTGGAGTCAATGCTCTGGACTCTACAAACGAAGCCTTGGAACCTAAAATTCAAGCTTTGTCCCCTAAACGATGTATTTGGAGCAAGGAGATGAGGGTTCGACCCAAAAAATGAGCGCGTCGAGCACAAAACTCATAATTTGAGCATAACAATGAGGGTTTGAAGCCTAACAATGAGAGTTTGGTGCATAAATAAGAGGATTTCAAGACTGGAGTCAATGCTCTGGACTCTACAAACGAAGCCTTGGAACCTAAAATGCAAGCTTTGTCCCCTAAACGATGGCTTTGGAGCAAGGAGATGACGGTTCGACCCAAAAAATGAGCATGTCGGGCATGAAAATGATAAGTCAAGTCTAAAATGAGGGATTGAACCCTAAGATTGCAAGTTTGGTGCATAAATAAGAGGCTTTGAAGGCTGGAGTAAATGCTCTGGACTCTACAAACGAAGCCTTGGAACCTAAAATTCAAGCTTTGGGCACTAAACGATGGCTTTGGAGCAAGGACATGAGGGTTCGACCCAAAAAATGAGCGTATCGAGCATAAAACGCATAATTCGAGCATAACAATGAGGGTTTGAACCCTAAGAATGAGAGTTTGCTGCATAAATAAGAGGCTTTCAAGCCTGGAGTCAATGCTCTGGACTCTACAAACGAAGCCTTGGAACCTAAAATTCAAGCTTTGCCCCCTAAACGATGGCTTTGGAGCAAGGAGATGACGGTTCGACCCAAAATATGAGTGTGTCGAGCATAAAACTCATAATTTGAGCATAACAATGAGGGTTTGAAGCCTAAGAATGAGAGTTTGGTGCATAAATAAGAGGCTTTGAAGGCTGGAGTCAATGCTCTGGACTCTACAAACGAAGCCTTGGAACCTAAAATGCAAGCTTTGTCCCCTAAAGAGTGTGTTTGGAGCAAGGAGATGACGGTTCGACCCAAAAAATGAGCACGTCGGGCATGAAAATGATAAATCAAGTCTAAAATGAGGGATTGAACCCTAACATTGCAAGTTTGGTGCATAAATAAGAGGCTTTGAAGGCTGGACTCAATGCTCTGGACTCTACAAACGAAGCCTTGGAACCTAAAATTCAAGCTTTGGGCACTAAACGATGGCTTTGGAACAAGGACATGAGGGTTCGTTTAAAAAATGAGCGTGTCGAGCATAAAAATTATAATTTGAGCATAACAATGAGGGTTTGAACCCTAAGAATGAGAGTTTGGTGCATAAATAAGAGGCTTTGAAGGCTGGAGTCAATGCTCTGGACTCTACAAACGAAGCCTTGGAACCTAAAATTCAAGCTTTGTCCCCTAAACGATGGCTTTGGAGCAAGGACATGAGGGTTCGACCCAAAAAATGAGCACGTCATGCATAAAAATCATAGAGCATAACAATGAGGGTTTGAAGCCTAAGGATGAGAGTTTGGTGCATAAATAAGAGGCTTTGAAGGCTGGAGTCAATGCTCTGGACTCTACAAATGAATCCTTGGAACCTAAAATTCAAGCTTTGGGCACTAAACGATGGCTTTGGAGCAAGGACATGAGGGTTCGACCCAAAAAATTGAGCACGTCGAGCATAAAACTCATAATTTGAGCACAACAATGAGGGTTTGAAGCCTAAGAATGAGAGTTTGGTGCATAAATAAGAGGCTTTCAAGCCTGGAGTCAATGCTCTGGACTCTACAAACGAAGCCTTGGAACCTAAAATTCAAGCTTTGTCCCCTAAACGATGGCTTTGGAGCAAGGACATGAGGGTTCGACCCAAAAAATGAGCTCGTTGTGCATAAAAATCATAGAGTGTAAAAATGAGGGATTGAACCCTAAGAATGAGAGTTTGGTGCATAAATAAGAGGCTTTCAAGGCTGGAGTCAATGCTCTGGACTCTACAAACGAAGCCTTGGAACCTAAAATTCAAGGTTAGGGCACTAAACGATGGCTTTGGAGCAAGGACATGAGGGTTCGACCCAAAAAATGAGCACGTCGAGCATAAAACTCATAATTTGAGCACAACAATGAGGGTTTGAACCCTAAGAATGAGACTTTGGTGCATAAATAAGAGGCTTTGAAGGCTGGAGTCAATGCTCTGGACTCTACAAACGAAGCCTTGGAAACTAAAATTCAAGCTTTGTCCCCTATAGAATGTGTTTGGAGCAAGGAGATGACGGTTCGACCCAAAAAATGAGCAGGTCTAGCATGAAAATGATAAGTCAAGCCTAAAATGAGGGATTGAACCATAAGATTGCACGTTTGGTGCATAAATAAGAGGCTTTGAAGGCTGGAGTCAATGCTCTGGACTCTACAAACGAAGCCTTGGAACCTAAAATTCAAGCTTTGCCCCCTAAACGATGTATTTGGACCAAGGAGATGAGGGTTCGATCCAAAAAATGAGCACGTCGAGCATAAAACTCATAATTCGAGCATAACAATGAGGGTTTGAAGCCTAAGAATGAGAGTTTGGTGCATAAATAAGAGGCTTTCAAGCCTGGAGTCAATGCTCTGGACTCTACAAACGAAGCCTTGGAACCTAAAATTCAAGCTTTGTCCCCTAAACGATGGCTTTGGAGCAAGCACATGAGGGTTCGATCCAAAAAATGAGCACGTCGAGCATAAAACTCATAATTCGAGCATAACAATGAGGGTTTGAAGCCTAAGAATGAGAGTTTGGTGCATAAATAAGAGGCTTTCAAGGCTGGAGTCAATGCTCTGGACTCTACAAACGAAGCCTTGGAACCTAAAATTCAAGCTTTGCCCCCTAAACGATGTATTTGGAACAAGAAGATGAGGGTTCGATCCAAAAAATGAGCACGTCGAGCATAAAACTCAAAATTCGAGCATAACAATGAGGGTTTGAAGCCTAAGAATGAGAGTTTGGTGCATAAATAAGAGGCTTTCAAGCCTGGAGCCAATGCTCTGGACTCTACAAACGAAGCCTTGGAACCTAAAGTTCAAGCTTTGTCCCCTAAACGATGGCTTTGGACCAAGGAGATGACGGTTCGACCCAAAAAATGAGCATGCCGGGCATGAAAATGTAAGTCAAGTCTAAAATGAGGGATTGAACCCTAAGATTGCAAGTTTGGTGCATAAATAAGAGGCTTTCAAGCCTGGAGTCAATGCTCTGGACTCTACAAACGAAGCTTTGGAACCTAAAATTCAAGCTTTGTCCCCTAAACGATGGCTTTGGAGCAAGGACATGATGGTTCGACCCAAAATATGAGTGTGTCGAGCATAAAATTCATAATTTGAGCATAACAATGAGGGTTTGAACCCTAAGAATGAGAGTTTGGTGCATAAATAAGAGGATTTCAAGACTGGAGTCAATGCTCTGGACTCTACAAACGAAGCCTTGGAACCTAAAATTCAAGCTTTGTCCCCTAAACGATGGCTTTGGATCAAGGACATGAGGGTTCGACCCAAAAAATGAGCACGTCGTGCATAAAATCATAGAGCGTAAGAATGAGGGATTGAACCAAGAATGAGAGTTTGGTGCATAAATAGGAGGCTTTCAAGGCTGGAGTCAATGCTCTGGACTCTACAAACAAAGCCTTGGAACCTAAAATTCAAGCTTTGTTCCCTAAAGAATGTGTTTGGAGCAAGAACATGAGGGTTCGACCCAAAAAATGACCATGTTGAGCATGAAAATGATAATTCGAGCATAACAATGAGGGTTTGAACCCTAAGCATGAGAGTTTGGTGCATAAATAAGAGGCTTTCAAGCCTGGAGTCAATGTTCTGGACTCTAGAAACAGAGCCTTGGGACCTAAAATTCAAGCCTCAAACCCTCGTTTTTTGGGCACAAATCCTCAGCTTTAGCCTGCACATCGAAATGCTTAGCGTGAAATCCCTCATTTCAATGCTCCAAACGCCTCATATAGGGCACAAAGCTTCAAGTTTGGGTCCCAAAGCTTCATTTTTAGAGTCCAAAGCTGTGGTTCTAAGGATGAAAGAACCTCTTGTAAATCCCCAGAATCTCAATTTTAGGATACAAACCCTCATTTTTATGGTCTAAACGATTGTTTTGCTGATTAAGGATACCAATTAAACTCAGACACCAGAGTGAAAAGAGTAGGCGTACTTTACTAGTGATAACCAAGTAATGTAACAGCGTAATACAGAAACATTCAGTAAGAAGAAGCAGAACTGTGCACTTAAAGCAACAAACAGGAAAATACAGGGTAATGCATCAAATCGTTACTACACGAGAGAGAGAATAGTGATTAAGATCCATCACCACTTGCATACATTACCATCATCCAGATCCGCAGACGCTGGGGAGCCCCGGTTACAGCGAGGATTTGGAGAGCCTGTCCCGGCAAGTGGGAAATCCTACGCGGTGCGTCCACCCATAGGTGAGGCATCCAAAGTCACTGTGAGCGGATCCAGCCTTATATACCAGAGATCGACAAGCCAGAATAGCTGGCACCTTTGTTTTGAGCAGAAATATCTGGTTTCGTTCTCCTGTTGGATTCCACCCGAAGCCTGGCCAGGGCTCGGGGGAGGGAACCAAGGGAGTTTCTAACAAGGCCAAATACTTAGGTTCTCAGCCTTGAACAAGGCTGCGAAAGGAAAGTTGGATACCTTCTCTCCCCTCTACTGATTATATTTTGTCTTTCACTAGCGAGTTTACATATATTATTAATGACTACATGCTAAGTTAGCAGCTTCAGCTTGGGGCCTGTTGTTCAGGCTGCAGTATTTCAATGCTTTAGCACTTTTTACACCAGCATAAATAGGTTGTTATAACTTAATACAATACCTACTAGCACGATGGTTATCAGTTATAAAATATACAGGATTCATCTATAGGTCAACTCTGGCTTGGGCCTATTGTCCAAGCCTTAGCACTTCATTCGGTCCTTTGACCTATAGGTGAATCATGGCTCTCAAAGCATTTCTATGGTTAGTGACATTAGTTTTCATTCATCAGTTGATGATGTCTCGTCAGGCATGTCCCGATCCAATATTGGGGAAGGTTCTTAAATGATCCTAGGAGTGAACTTAAGACACAAACGAGGTTAGATGCCATACAACCTCGTAAGCTCTATTTCCCATAATTAGCAATAATAGCGATAGGACAGAGAGAAGAAGAAAAAGTCAGAATACCTAAGCGAGCAAACGGAAGAGATGCAGCAAGATCAGTTACCACCACCACGAATCCAGTGACATCCCGTTGTCTCAGTCTCGGTGCAGGTGATAAACTTGCTCTAAGCTCCACCAAGAGAAAGATGATGTCGAAATCCCGAAATTTCAGCTCTGAGCCCTGAGAGAGGAGTACGCAGTCCTTTTATTGTCCCAGTCCCCACAATTCCTCCAAAGAGTGTGCCCATTTCCACGGAGGTCATTGTATGTGCCACCCTGTGTTCTTCGATGTTCACAGGCCCAGGTGTTCACGGTGGTCTTCACTTGGTTCGCGTGCAAGCGCAGTTTGACAGGCACTTCCCAGGATGTTGTTGTTCTGGATTCAGGCAGATATGGTGGTTTCTTCGGGAACAGTTCATCTCCTTCAGAGCGTAATCCTCCGTGGTGACAAGATGTTGAGGCCAGGTAGTGGTAGTGGAGCAGCAGCAATGTCGAGACAAGCACAGTCTAACACAGTCTTTTACACCATCCCATGGCTCGACATCGCTGTCCTCGTGGTGGCACGAAGGATAGATATATAAAGAGAGAGAGAAAGGATAGAAATAGCACGCAACATGATAACTAATAACATTTTTAACAGATGTATAAATTTTCCATTAATAAACATGTAACTAATAATATCTTTAACAAATATTAATATCTTCAGTTAACAAGCATATATCTAAAAACATCCCTAAGAAATATGACATGCTCAAAATTAACTAACTCTACAAATCCAAAAATTTTATAAGGCTATATAGTAAATTGGAATCACCACTAACATGTGATCCATTATTTTTCCGCGGTTCTGGCAATGTACCACTGAGTGTTTGTGGCCCTGGCAGTCCACGCGGTCTGCTGCCCTGGTTTGCTGAAGTTGGGGTCAGCATACGCAGCAGGCAAAGGCCACTTGGTTAGTGAACACAAGAGGATCTGCCAATCGAGCTGGCCCGGCTCAGTCAAAACTTCCACGTGTTGTAGACGGGGATAAAATCCCTGTGGTGCACATGAGGGACCTGCTGGGAAAAATGGTCTGGGTTAGTCCTGCACCGGGCAAAGGCAAACCCATCCAAGGGATTGTTTTTGCTGAAGGACCTGGGTGCACCTGGTGGGTGATGCACAAGGATGGAGAGGTCCGATGCGTACCACAAGGAGACTTGATTGTGGGTGAAAACACACCGTAAATTATACCGTGCTTTTGTTAATTTTTCTTTGTTAATGCTAATTGCTAAATGGCAGCTGGATGTGACGCACATGGTATAGAATAAAGGGGTGGATTATGTCCTGGTTTAGCCAGGATAGGGTTAAGTTTCCCCAGCAGTGGGGGGGGAAGCTCTAGCCGGGTTATTCATATACCATGCTGACGTCACGTCCGGGCGCCAGAGCGCGAGAAGAATTGGTGATCGCGTGGTTGGTGCAGCCGGTCCTCTCACTGCTGTATCGGTATATATCTTGCTCTGTTCATTGTTATCGCTGTTATTGTTATTGTTATTGTTGTTGTTTGTTGTGTTGCTGTTGCACTGTTGTATTAAACCTCTCTTTATCTCAGCCCCGGGGCTTTGTATCTCACTCCCTTTGTGGGGGAGGGGCAGCGGCCGCATGGTCTCAGACCCCGGCAGGGGCTAAACCACCACAACTAATTACTTCTTTTTTTTATTGGAAGATTCATTAAAAGTAAGCTCATCATTTGTATATATTGTTGATTATTTACCTTCAGAGTAACTTCCCCTTTTTTGAATGTAATTATGGCTTTCAATTGTTCCAAAAGATCTCTTCCCAAAAGAGCTTTGGGTGAATTTGGCAGATGCAAGAATTTATGTATACCCATTTGCTTTCCCAATTTATATTTTAATGGCTTACAAAAATAAGCTTTTTCAGTTTGTCCAGTAGCTCCTTTTACCATCACATATTCTTCTCCTAGGGGCATCAGAGCTTGATTAAGTACTGAATAAGTTGCTCCGGTATCTACTAAAAATTCTATTTCTTTTTGTTCTTTCCCTAGCTTCATTGTAACCAGTGGATCCGCTAGGGTGGACTCCTCCAGTCCCTGTCAATCTCTATTTATTGATGCAAGTACTTTCCCTTTCCGCTTTTGTTTCGGACAGGCAGCCTTCCAGTGTCCTCTTTCTTTACAAAATGCACACTGGTCTTTATCCAGAAACCCCTTCTTAAATTTTCTCCCCTGTAGTTCATCTATTACTGCCACCACTCTTCGTTGCCCCTTCCTATACTCGTCCTCCCTATTGCTAAACACCCTCCATGCTTCATCCAGTAATACTTCTAGGTTCCTGCTTTCCGTGGTGCGTAGTTTCTGCAACTTACGCCTGATATCCCCTGTGGATTGCCCCAAAAATAACAATACCAGCTGTTGTATTCCTGCTTCAGATCCTGGGTCTAGTGGCGTATTTCGACGCATCACTTCCCTTAGCCGATCCAGGAATTCAGAAGGTGATTCCAAAGGACCCTGCTTAATCGCATATAATGCTGACCAATTTATATTTTTGGGCACGGCCCTTTCCAATCCCTTTAAGATTAAATCCTGGTATCCTTTTAACCTGTCCATTTGAGCAGAACTGTTTGGATTCCACCTTGGGTCCTGAAGGGGAAAGAAATCCTTAATCTCGTTCCCCGTGGTTCTGCAATAGTCTGAGGCCAAATCACCTGCTGCTTTCAGAACCAATTGTTTCTCGGTCTCTGTTAGGTAATCCAGTAGTAGCTGTATATCATTCCAATCAGGATTATGTTGTTTCAGTATAAACTGAAATTGTCTGGTCACGCTTATTGGGTCTCTCCGGAACTCCTTTACAGCTCTTTTCCAATTTTCTAAGTCTGTGCTGGAAAAGGGTATTTTTATTAGCATGGCTCCCCCATCAGGACGGACTGCCTCCCTGAGGGGTGCCTGAAGAATTGTTTGAGCAGATTTTCCCCGTGTGCGGGAAGACACCGGGCTACCTGGGGGAGAGGGGGTAGGAGTAGGGTCTGAATCTGAGTCTTGTTCTTGGTTTTGTGGCCGTGGAGGAGACTGCTTTCGTGGGGGAGGCTCAAATAAGTCTGTCAGGTCGGGGTCTGATCCTTGGTGCCTTTCCAATTTTTGTACATCTCTGGCCAACACTACATGCTGAGCAACATTGTCTCAGTTTTCCTTTTAAATCTTTATTTTCTCACTCCAAAGCGAGCACCAGGGGATCTTGTGGTACGATTAGACCACAATCTTTTTGCCAATCAGGATGATTACGGATAGTGAAAAACATGTCCGCATATGATACTTCATCATTACAACATTAACTGTAGGAGGGTATTATAGTCCAAAGTTCCATTTAGTGGCCATTTTGCCTCATTTTCCAGTTTATAAAGTGGCCACCACTGATTGCAATATTTTGTAAGGGTCTTTTTATTTTCTGTGCCCCCAGACCTAGTGATATCTTTCCAATGCATTAGTATACATCCTAAGGGGCTTCTCTTTAGGACTTCTTTACTGTGGGTATTTCCCATCCTGCTCCCACCCCAATCCCAAAGAGTTTGTTTCAGATTAAAGTGGGAACAAACGGGGGATACTCCTATATTTTTTCTTTAAGCTTGAAATTTCCCAATTTTATCCCAAAGCACAACCTATCTCAACTGCGACAACCGTAATATTGGTACAGGCAATTATTACAACTGAAACAAGCCGAACCCCAGCGGCTTTTACACTATATACAGAGTCAATGTGTTACCACAGAACACGGCAACAAAAGCAACAAAAGATTACAACAATTATTATTCTGGCTACTATCCCACCAACGGTCGTCAGGGACATCCAACCCATCATACCAGCCTCATTCGCTCTTAATATGTTAAGTTGGATATCCCCCTACAACCGCTTTGCTCGCCTGGCAGCTGAATTTGCTTCGTTCATCTCCGGCCGCTCTCCTCGTGGAGAACACGGAACCTCAGATCAGAACTCCACACTCGCTTCGCAGCTGTGCTGCGTCTCACTCACACTCTGATATCAGTTTTATTCACTTCGTTCGTCTCTGGCCGCTCTCCTCGTGGAGAACACGGAACCGCGGATCAGAACTCCACACTCGCTTCGCAGCTGTGCTGCGTCTCACTCACACTCTGCAAGCACTCAGTCACACAGTTACTTAAAGGGCCCGTCTCGCTTTTTACTCACACTCATGCTACAAAGTGTAACAATTAAGACAATAGCCAAGTTCATGTACCACATAAATCATAAACCATTAATCGTTTACCACAGGTATAAAGTCAGTTAACTTAAATGTAACACATATAATTTCAATATTTCGATTTCCCATGGGTTACAACAGATGACATGAACGATAGCTGTCCTGTTTAACACCCTAAACAGAGCTCTTCCCGAGGCGCCTTAACCAGACTGGGTACCCCTCTAGGCTGTGCGCCAGACGTCTCTGCGCGCCTTACCAGCCTCCCATTACCCCGTAAACATACCTTTGTCCGTAGTTCACATGGCTCTTGTCTGCCCCCACAGTGAACGGCTGAGAGCGGAGTTCCTCCGAGAATTCCCGGGCCGCAGCTAGGACGTCCGTTCCTCAGTCGTTCCGGCAGCCGAGCAGAGAGAGTCCCATCTGGAGTGCCAAAATGACGTGCGGAGTAACCACTTTACAACCAGTAAGGTTATAAAGAAGGTATGTTTATTCAGCGCTGGGTGCACGGGGGATCGCTCCTCCACAAACGTGCACATTTTGGAGCGAAAAGCAGCTCCTTTCTATAGCGTGAAGCGTTATCATATTCATTATAATCCCGAGAATAGGGAGAGATATTACAATTAGTTTTGAGAAATCATTAACATAAATCCCGCCCCAAGTCCCTCCCCGTTGCGCCTGCGCAGTGGCTCCTGGTGGTCTTGGGCAGGGGTCTTCAGGATGAAGATTGAAGATGCCTCCTCTTCCTCTCATGACTTTTCACCCAATTAGGTCTTTTCAGCATGACAATTTAGCATTCCTTGAATCCCCGTTCCTTATCTTGGGACTCAGTAGTTGCAGCTCCTCCCTTATCTCAAGAGCCCATCCTGCTGAGAGCCCTGCATCTATTTTGTTAAGGTTCCTCACTTCAAGAGTATTTATTTCAGTGTGTGTGTGTAAACTTCCTCTTCTTGCATTTTTAAATTTGCTGCCTCTCTCCAACTTTGATCTTTCTAATTCTGAAGCTGGGTAAGTCTATGCTTCACTTTGTTTTTCCCCCATAAAACATTTCCAGAAGACCTTATGTAAATCAGAGAAGTTGCTGGCATACAAAAGTTAATTTTGTAACGCTGACAATGATCTAATAATACTATTATTAGCAATACCAGTAGGCCTAAACAATGCCTTTGTGAGTAAATTCAGCAGTCTAATCATTCTGTCTCAGACCTAAAGCTGCAGCCTCCTTAGTTACTTATAAAACCAACACAAAACCACACACAAAGATTTTTGTCCTTGCTTTTGCAGTAAACTACAGATCTAAGAAAGTTAGTTTCTGCCTTATATTTCACATATATGTTAGCTTTCTTTAAAAAGTTGATTTCATGTAACTCACATGACATCTGTGAGTAACAAAATAACTAGTATGATGATTTCCAGGAAAAAAAAGTTTTTTAATAATATCCCATTTGTCCACTTAACTACATTTTGGCAACATTCCTTGACTCATTAAAAAAAAAAAAACAAACAGAAAGAGCACAAGATATAGCAGGGTTCATAACTTATGCAAGGAGTTACAGACACTGTATCTTAGTACATTCTTCATTCATACAGTTTATCATTAAAGAAAGAACTGATAACCAACATTTTGTTATAATTTATTCAATTTTTCATGGTTAGGTTTTAATTCAGAACTCCTCACTATCATACGACTTATGTCTTAAATAAGAGTCCTCTATTAGATTTCCTCTTTAGCCATTGCTGTTCTCAATTCCAGTTTTATGGTTTGTTCTCAGGTTGTACGAATGAGAGACATCATACCACATATAAGCTAAAAAAAGAACATGCAAACATTTGGAAAAAGACTTCAAGTTGAGACTAAGAACATGAGAGGAACTAAAATGTCATTTTAAGATTGGATTACATTTGTATTTTTTCTAATTCTTGGTCTGACATGCAAATTCCTTATCTGTTATGCATAGTACACAGACCTTCTCATATGAAACATAAAATACAGAGAAAAGATTCTCCTTTTAAAAGTACAGGATCAAAATGCTAAAGGTTTAACAGTAAGAACATTGACACTTTTTAAAGACCCCTACTAAAGTTCATTTAAAGACTTTTCACTACTTCCATATTGAGAAGCCTGTCTTTGAAAAGTTTTTAATTGGCCAGTACAAAAGTATTTGAAAATAAAAATAGATATTATAGTATAGCACATCTTGTCTTCTTTGCTACTCGAGGTATCATTATGTAGCTTATCAAATTTTGTGTAGTGCCAGCTTTGGTTTCATTTCATGTGGAATCTGGCAGAAAAGAAATCACAGAGGGGAAAACAACAAAACTCCACATTCCTTGTTTATGTCCTTTCCCCCAGCAGCAGTGAGGCAGACTATGAATTAAGTATGAGTCCATATGAAGCCACTACCCTGGTGACTGAGGTTTTCATGTGTTTTGATATCTTATTACAATATTATATTCAGTGATTGTATTTCCCTTTTTTTTGCTTACATTCAGAGTTGCAAAGATCTATGTGCACGTGTTTCTCGGGATTTTTTTAAACAAATGAGTGTCCTGGTCTAGCTAGGATAGGGTTAAGTTTCCCCAGCAGTGGGGGGGGGGGGGGGGAAGCTCTAGCCGGCTTATTCATATACCATGATGACGTCACATCCTGGCGCCAAAGCGGGGCAGCACGAGACAGTCGGTTAACACGTGTGTTATGCCATCGCTCTGTTCTCACCGCTGTATTGGTAGATAGCTTGCTCTGTTCATTGTTATTACTGTTACTGTTATTGTTGTTGTTTGTTGTGTTGCTGTTGCACTGTTGTATTAAATCTCCCCTTATCTCAGCCCCGGGGCTTTGTATTTCACTCCCTTTGTGGGGGAGGGGCAGTGGCCGCATGGTCTCAGACCCTGGCAGGGACTAAACCACCACAATGAGTTATCTGAATGTAGTTAATTTTAGTGCTAAATATGTTCATTGGGTGCATATTCAAGTAGTTGCTCTGAAAAAAAAAAAAAAGGGGGGAATGCTGAATAGCTTATTTAGGTCTAAGAATTGCTATTCCCCTGCAGGTCCAAGTGAACTATGGGAATTAATACTGTCTTTATCTCTGGAAATAAATACAGACCTGTGACATTAATTATGGATGTGTCTTTATGGAAAGTATGGATCAAAAGAGAGTATACACAAATAATTATACAGCAAATGTATTCAATACTGTCCCAGAAACAGATGTAAATCACATTGTAACCTCACAAAAGAGCATTAAATGATTAGAAAGTTACTGTTAAAGAGGAACATGAATCACTGAATAAACGATCACAGTGCTACAATGTTTGTTACAATACAGTCAAATACCAGAGACCTGCGTCCAAGAATTCAGATGCAGGTTGCATCCATAGGATACAAGTCTATTGACTCAGAGGGTTTCAACAATCTTGTAAGTAATTGTCTCATGATCTTCAACACATGTTCTAAAAGAGGTAACAATAACCGTAAAAGATCTAAAACTGGAATATTGTGTTTACGTGGTAAATAAAATCATGTCTGCAACATCAGACACTGCTTGGCTTGTCTACCATGTCTCACATAATCAGTTCCTCCTACACGGACACTGATACTACAACTCTCTGCACAGGGGTTCAACTGATACAGCACAGCTATATGGCCAAGGCTCAGATCTGCTAAGAATATTACTGCTAAGCTGAAGGTTAGTAAGCTAAAGCCACTCCAGATAATAAAGATAAAAACAGAATGTAGTTGTTGAGATAGTGAGTGGCTCGAGGATTCAGGAGGAAAAATACTGACATGATATAAAGGATATAAAGCTCTTAAGCTCTGTATGTCCTGTTTTCATTGTGCACAGTAAAAGATCTCAAACAAAAGTGACCTAGTGCCGACGCGGAAGTCTCGGACACAATTTAGACGACCAATGTGATCAAGTTGATGCCACTTTATTAAAGGTTGCACAGCAATTTATGCTCTATCTCAAGCTTCACGTGCCGCTATCTTATTGCTAATAGGCTAAAGCTACTTGTTCACGCGCCCTTCTTCCCCCTATGATTGGTCCCAGTGTGGTGTCCACGCGCTGCTCTCCCCCCAGGTAGACCCCCTGTTTTCGACATTCCAACATCTTTATCTCTTGGCCAGGAATGTAGTTTCTCAGGCCGTCTCGGCCTTGTTTTTGTCCTTGAACACAGCTGCAGCTTGCTGTTACAGTGAGGCCCCTCGGTTTGGATCGCTCATAATATGTCCGTTATTTTCCAGCCATTCCACAAATCCCCCTTTTTGTTTTTGAGCGATCCAGACTTCTCCTTTCTTAAACATTTGTTCAATCAGACTATTCAACATCCGTCGCAAACACTGAAACAGACAGGGAAGAAGCAACATCAAGATTAATAAACCTACTAGCACTATCAATACTCCTTTGACCAAGGTCTGCAACCAGCCCCCCATCCCGAGTCTAGTGAGCCAATCGGAAAAGGGGTCATGTCCTTCAGTAATATGTTTCATATTCTCACGCGGTTTTGCTAATTGCTGGTGTATGCTCTGTGAATGGTCTGACAAATTAAAGCAACACATCCCTTCAAAATCTTTACATCCGTGTCCATGTGCTAATAATAAAAAATCTATAGCAGCTCGATTTTGTAAGGTAGCATGTCTAACACTATCAACAGCAGTGAGTAATGCGCTTATCATTTGCGAAGTCAAATTAGATTGTTTCTCACCCCAACAAGCCAATCGCTGTATATTTTTTGCATTTCTGGCAGCCATTCCTCCTGGGAGGAAAAAGGATGTGACTATAATTGTGGCTAACGATGATAGCTGCACTTCATCGTTGCATGTTTCATCAAAGTTTCGAATAGATCTGCGTGATCTTCGCCCCTGACTCTGACTGGGATTTAGCAAATCTCTCATGTGGGGAGCAAACAATGTTAGTCGTCCAAGATAGCAAGGACCACCGACAGGTCGTACAGGAATACCAGGCCACGCTCTATCCCCACAAATCAGAAACACTCCAGGTGGAAGTTTAAAGCCCCCTGTGGTTTCTACGGAGAATCCTCCTGTTTTCAAATTATTCCAAGAAGAATGCCCTGTTACATTTTGATAACCTACAAACAAATCTTGGCGACCATTCTGAGCTAACCAAATATGCCATGGGTCTCCGAACCAAACCACTCCTGTGCCATTCACTGGCTGCAGCTGAGGAACCACATTATGGCAGTTCGGCATCCCGGTAACATCAACATACTCAACAGGTGTAACACTGGCCAACAAATCCAATTCTTGCAAGGGTAAAGAAGTTAACTGGTTTAGATTCTCAATGACTGTCTTTTGCCAAGCTGCGTTACGCATGGAAGGCCAATTGGAAATGAAACAACTATCGTCATCTGGTCTGCCAATCAGGTTCACTCTCTGTTGTTTCCAATATCCTTCAAAATCAGTTTCATTTTCCCGCAACGGAATGCCAATTAAACAGGTTCTAAAAGGATCATCTGCTTGTTGCAGACTCAAACAGAAATCCTTTATCCCAGATGTATTTGCCCAGGTTACCCAAATGTTTGCTCTGGGTTCGATGTTAAAAATCCCTTCACTGCCTAATACGAGCCAAATCAAAACAAACATGATCCACGTTTGACGTATAGCCATCATTTCACCTCCCTTTCTCAGGTGTCCTGGTACACCTGCCAGCTTCGAGGACAGTTCTTTCCCAACACCACAACTCTTATCTACTATCTTATTGTTCTAATTAACACACTGCAAAGCCAAGCGTCTACAAAGCTTCAAAACCAATTTCTGCTAAAACCCTTTGTCCAAGTTTTTCGATTAAGCCTATGACTTTAACAAACTACTGCTGCTTTCTATAAACTAAGCCTGCCTTTCTGTATTAAAAGCAGATTGCTGATATGTTGGCTTGTTTGCAAAGTCAGACAACCAACTTGCTTCAGTATAAACTTAATCAAACGAAGCCCTCTAAAAGCTATGTCGTGTCCCTCTGTCTGATCTGTGATAAGTGGTTGTATTCGAACAGCCATGCAAAACGACTGCAAGCCCAGGAAAAGACAAAAGGCTTCTCTGTTTGCTGGATGTAGTGCTGTTAGCAACGAGGTCAGAACCAGGTTCAGTCGATGTTGGTGTCTCTGAAGTGCCTCAAAACACAGGGTGCTTCGTCCAGTTCGCAGAGGCCTACATAGATGAATTGTTACCTGTAGAGACACAGGCATAAATCCCTGCCTAGGACCTGTGAGTGAGCCTAGTGCTCTGTGTCGTTCTTCCTGACTTCCCCTTTCCAGGGCCGCACCCATTGACTCGGTACCCATCTGACGCCGGTATCTGTAACAACACAAGCATATCCACGACTGGTCATTCTTAGTTCTGCAGGTCCTTTCTATTCTCCTGTAACGACATCCCTGTATTGAACAAAAACATTATTGTCACATTGGTTTGTACCAGATTTCAAACCCAGACTATGTATTATTACTGGTGGTTCCTCCCTATCACTTGTGAACCGTAAATAATTTAACACATACACCGCTTTTGCAAGTCGCTCTGCAGCAGCCAAGACCTCTCCCCCTTTTTGTTTTTGCAAAAGCGCTTTCAAGGTTTGATGCGCTCTCTCCACGATGGCTTGTCCCGTGGGGGAATGCGGTATTCCTGTGATGTGACGTATACCCCAGAGTTGACAAAAATGAGTAAATTTCCGAGAAGTGTAGGCCGGACTACTGTCAGTTTTGATCTCTGCAGGCACACCCAGTGCCATAATTGCAGCATGCATATGTTTAATGACATGCCGTGCTGTCTCCCCTGTTTGTGCTGTTGCCCAGAGTGCTAGAGAAAAGGTATCAATAGAGACATGCACATATTTAAGCCTGCCAAATTCTGGGATATGAGTCACATCCATCTGCCAAAGTTGTAGAGGTTGGAGTCCTCGGGGATTGACTCCCAAACCGAGGCTGACTCCTACCTTCTGGCAATTGGGACAGGATTGCACAATTCCTCTAGCATCAGCCACAGGAATGTGAAATTGTCTGGCTAACATTTTTGCCGACTGGTGAAAAAACTGGTGTGACAGCCTGGCCTGTTCAAAGGTGTTAACGGCAGGACCCGTCCAGGCTGGAGCGACAAGCTGATCGGCTCGAGCGTTTCCCAACGCAAGGCCTCCACATCGCTGATGACTGCGAATATGCATAATGAAATATTCATCCTGACGTTGGTTCAACAGCGTCAGCAATTGTAACAACAAAGTATGTAATACAGGATTTCGCACAGGTTTCACCATGCTGTTTTCCAGACGTTGTACTGTACCTACAACATACAATGAATCTGATACTATATTGAGAGGTTCTTGAGACCAGCGTTGAAATGTCCAAATAACAGCTCGAAGTTCTAAAGTCTGTAAAGAGTCACCAGGTACTCCAGGGAGTATTTGATGTTCCCAGGTGTCCCCTTCCTTCCAGGTGACTGCAGCTCTTCGAGATTTTTGTCCAGCATCAGTGAAGACAGTTATCCCTTCTACTGGAACCTCTGATCGCAGGGGTAAATGTACAAACCGCTGATGGCATAATAATGACAAAAGCTTATCCGATGGATAACTATTGGTGATAGTACCTAAGAAATCAGCAATTGCTATTTGAAAGACAGTTGAAGCAGATTATAACCAATCTAAATAGAACTGAGATACAGGTATGTAGATGACCTCTGGTTCGATGCCTGAGATGTCTAAAATGCGCTGCCTCCCTTTTATGACAAGCTGTGAAAATAATTCAGGACGTGTAACAACTGTGTTTCTGGGCTGGAAAGGGAGAAAAATCCATTCCAAAATTCGTAGATTTGGTTTTGTTTCGCTCAACTGAATAATAAGCCCCAATGGGTGTTCACGTTCACCCCCAGAGTTAACTAACATAAAAGAAAGAGCTTTATCATCCAGTCACCTGTGAGTATAAGTTGTCATGATTTTATTGGTCATTACTTGTAAGGCTTGCTGTTGATCCTCATCCAGTTGACGGCGCTCCTGAGCTTGTACAGACGTGCCCAGGAGTGGCATCAAAGGTTTCAGATCATCGTTCGTAATTCCACAGATATTACGAACCCACTGGATATCCCCAATTAATCTCTGCATATCAGACAATGTTTCTATTTTTGTGTTAATTTTAACCTTTTGAGGACGAATCATTGCATTTGTAATAATCCAGCCCAGATACAGCCATGGTCCCTGTTTCTGAATTTTCTCTGGTGCTATCTCTAATCCCCTCTCCCTGAGACTGCATGTTAGCTGACCCAATATTGTCTCACAGTCCAGTTGTTTTCCTGCCACTAAGATATCATCCATGTAATGATAAATGAGTAAATGAGGATACTGTTTTCGGATGGGTTCCAGAGCCCACACGACGAAAGACTGACAAATCGTGGGTGAATTTTTCATCCCTTGTGGTAGCACCACCCAGTGATACCTCTTTGCTGGTTCGGCCTTATTAATCGATGGCACTGTAAAGGCAAACTTTTCAGCATCCTCTGGATGTAAGGGGATTGTAAAGAAGCAGTCTTTTAGATCGATAACCACCAGATCCCAGCCTTCAGGTAACATTACTGGGGAAGGCAAACCAGGTTGTAAGGTGCCCATGTCACAGATAACAGCATTAATTGCTCTCAAATCGTGTAACAGACGCCATTTCCCAGACTTTTTCTGAATTGTAAAAATCGGAGTGTTCCATGGGCTAGTTGAAGGCAGGATATGTCCGGCATCTAGCTGTTCCTGTACCAAGTCATTAATAATTTGCAGCCGGTCCAGTTTCAGCGGCCACTGGTCGATCCATATGGGATCATCAGTTTTCCAGGTTAATTTTAGGATTGGCTGCTCTACCGTGGCCGCGCCTAAAAAGGCAAAGTAATCAATCGAGCTCCCATTTGACTGAGCAGATCTCTGCCCACCAGTGCCACAGGTGAGTGCATCACATAGGGACGCGTGGTTACTACCTTGCCATCCGGAAACATAAATGCTATTGTATCTCTGCTGATGGATGTGACTTGAGATCCTCCAATCCCTAAAACTCCTGTATTCGCTGGCACTAAAGGCCACTGTCTAGGCCACAGATAAAGGGGTACGATCGTGACGTCTGCTCCAGTATCAATGAGCATTCGTAATTTACTCGTCTGTCCATTAGGGTGTCTCATTTCCATCTGCTCCTCTGGCTTCCCCCGACTAATGTCCAGGGCTAACAAAACATCTGGTTGTCCGGTGGACCCAAAGCCTTTTTCACCTCTCCTCCTTTGTTCTGCATTAGGCACTTTTGATTCAAATGGAATTAGCTGAGCAATTTTCGATCCCTCCATGATAGTCAAGGGGGGAGTAAGTGTATATACCATGATTTTAATTGTTCCCTCAAAGTCAGCATCAATAAGGCCTGGGATGACAAAAATACCTTTTGTAGATGCCGAAGAACGTCCAATTAATAAGGCACTTAAACCATGTCCCAGAGGCCCCACCAGATTAGAATCAACCAGATGTATTGTAGTGTCTGTGAGTGTAACAGCTACTGCTGTTGCCAAGTCCACCCCTGCGCTTCCGGAGGTGGCAGCGGAGCAGCGGTCCAAGCACCCTGGACTTGTGTCGTCGCGCGAGGGCGGGGCGCGCTCTGCCTCCCGTTTCCCCTCTTACAAGACACACGAGCATGACATTCTGATTTAAAATGACCCAGTTGTCCACAGTTAAAGCACTTCTTATCTCGCTTGCCTTTGATGTGTTTGCCTCTGACAATTGGTGTTACTGCAGCTCCTACCGCAGCAGCCATAGAGGCAGCTTTCTCCTGATCAAGCATTCGCTCTGCTGCCTCCAGCAGCTGACCTGCAGTAGATTGTCGTGGGAGAAGGCTTAAGGCTTTCTTAGTTTTGTCGTTAGCATTGTCATAAGCAAGCATATCAAGGAATTTAACTTTCATTTCATCACTTAAATCAGGATTGCTGTTAATAGCGGCATGTAATCTGTCAATAAATTTTGGATAGGGCTCCGTGGGCCCCTGTCTCACTCCTGTAAATGCTGGCGCTGCTTTTTCATCATGTACGGCTAGAATGGTTTTTAGAGCCAATTCCTGGGTTAACCGTAACACCTCTGGTTGAAATCCCACTTGCCAGTCGGGGCTAGCAAAAGGGCCTGCGCCCATCAGCATCTGAGCTTGCACCCCATATAGAGGATCCCCTTGCTGACGGGGTGTGGCTGCCGCAGCCTCGCAGGCCACTTGCCAACGTTGGAAAAACTGCAATTGTTGGGAAGCTGTTAGTAAGGTTTGTATAATCATGCGCACGTCATACGGAGTCAATAAGTGTGCTGTAAAGATATGCTGAATTACCAAATTTGTATATGGTGATTTCAACCCATATTGTGTTACGGCTAATTTTGCTTCTTTAATCATTTTCCAATCTAAGGCTTCCCACTCATTGCCCTGTGGGGTCACTATTACCGGAAACGTCATTGGCCCAAATTCGTTAAACTGCCCCTCAATTATAGCATCCCGAATAACTCCCCGCCATCGGCTTGCTGGATTATCATTACCACTCGCGCGTCGCAGTGCCCCCCCCCCCATTTGAGCCGACGATGGCAGCAACCCGAGAGCCACCGTTTCCCTCTGACACACACACACACACACACACACACACCCCGGGTCGCGGAGGAAGAGGTTAAAAGGAAGAGGGGGAGGCGGCGGTGCTGTGGGGGTGGGCTGAGCCGCTTGCTGCATTCGGATTTCAAGTTGCTCTAATTTTCTCGTTAGTTCTTGCAAATGCTGATCTTGTAAATCATAACGAGATTGTTCCTGCACCGACCGGGGTGACGGGGGCGAGGACGGGGGCAGGGCTGGGTCGGTGCCGTCCTCTGGCGAGGCGGCGGGGGGCGGCGGGCGCGGGGTCGGGCGGGAGGCGGCGGGAGCGGGGCGGGGCGGGGCGGGGCGCTCCGGGGATTGGTCCTTTGAGCTTGAGGGGGGGACTCAAGCGGTGGTGAATCTGTTGACTTTTGCTCTTGCCTTCCCTGCCGCACGGGTGCTGCGCGTGCAGCGTCCCCGTCCCTCCTTTTAGGAGCCGCCTTGGGGAACAGGGATCCCGCGAACGTCCCAGCAGTAGCGGAATCCTGAGCGCCAGCGCGTTCTGCCTCTGCTGACCAGGCAGCGAAAGCGGAGGCGGGGGTCTGCCGTTCTGCTTTCAGTTCTGTCAGAGTGTCTAGGACCAATCTCCACACGGCGGAGAGTTTCCCACTGTCTTTAGAGCCTGAGCTAATGTCGTCCCACAGTGCCGCGCCGATGTTTTCCCAAGTAGCTGCTTCAAAGGCTGCGGTCACCGAGGGGATTAGTCCGTGCTGCCGAGCCCACAACAGCACCCTCCTCAGGTTCCCCTCATCATAAGAAACTCCTCTCTTAGAGAGTATATGTTGGAGGAGCTTAACCACTGCCGCTTCTTCTTTACCCAGCGTGGACCCCATCTCCTCCCCAGCCGCTCACCTGATCAGGGCGAGATTCCCGACGATTGCGCGCGCGTCTTCCCAGGCGCCGGGGCAGCGCCTGCTACGGCTGATACTGTCCCCTCTGGGCCGTCTTCTCTTGCTCGGGTGAGCACCGACGAGAGGGTCCCTACTCCGAGGGTACAAGCCCCACGTATTTTCGATGAGGCTCTTGTGGGTCCCTGTTCGGGCACCACTTGCTGACGCGGAAGTCCCGGACACAACTTATACGATCAATGTGATCAAGTTGATGCCACTTCATTAAAGGTTACACAGCAATTTATACTCTATCTCAAGCTTCACGCGCCGCTATCTTATTGCTAATAGGCTAAAGCTACTTGTTCACGCGCCCTTCTGCCCTCTATGATTGGTCCCGGTGTGGTGTCCACGCGCTGCTCTCCTACTAGGTAGGCATCCTGTTTTCAGCAGTCCAACTTCCTTATCTCTTGGCCATGAATGTAGTTTCTAAATCTATCTCGGCCTTGCATATGTCCTTGAACACAGCTTCAGCTTGTTGTTACAGTGAGGCCACTCGGTCTGGATCGCTCATAACATGTTCACTGTTTTCCAGCAATTCCACAAGAAGTAATAATGAACAAGTTGGCATCCACAACCGGAGAGCTGGTCAAACTAAAACAACCTTTGATATCATCCTTGTTAGCCTTAGGGAATCACAAATGGCTGACGTCTAAACTACTCCCTGATTGGGAAAAAACCAATATTAAGGACCATTTGATGATAGTAGAAGGACTGGAAATGATACCAAAAGACATATCCTGGGCCCTTAGTTGCATCCAGGCACAAATGTGGACGCAAATTGTCATTTCCAATATCTTAAGAGAAGGCGAAGAAGGAATCCTCCCAACAGAGATTAGAAAGATAATTTGGGATAAGGCAAAACCTCAAGAGAGGGAGTTGCAGTCCTGGTGGAAACTGGTGAATTTTACATATGAAAGACAGGATGACAAAATAATTGCCTTTGTATTAACAGTTGTAGAAGCTGCCCAACATAGCATATACCCTGTTGCCTCTATAGGACTAAACCATGGGGGAATGATAATCAGTCCAGTAGGGCATAGGGGATGGGCATGGAAGCAAGGGGATAAATGGCAAACCGTCAACACAGAATTATGCATTAATATGGGCCAGCAGGGATACGTTTGTGAAGGGAACGGCATACAGGCCGAAGACATGTGCTTAGACACACATCAGAAAGAGTGTCATTTTGAGATACAGTCATCCATAAACAATGATACAGTCATGATATATATAGGAGAAGGGTGCATATGTCTTCGTACCCTTTGCACAAGTGCGCTCATAGATGGCTATCATAGGGAGGACATAGGAAACTATTCCAATCATTGTGTATGTAATTTCACAAAAATTGAAGGGTGTGATTTTGCCTATACTGTCCCAGTACTAACCTCTCAGGTAATAGAATCAGATTATACCTTGATTAGAAAAATAGATCCTGTCTCTATAGGAATGAATTTGGATAGGATTAAAGAAATGTTGCAACATAAAGACTTAATCTCCATCCTAGAAGATGTAAAAAGGAAAGGAAAAGAAACGTTAGTTGTAGTAAAACATGATACAGAACAAATTCATGAGATTCTAACACAAGTACAGAAGACCACTGATCACCACTGGTGGGATACTTTCCTTGGGTGGTCACCTACAGCTACTGGAATACTTACTATAGCTCTCCACCCAATTATAGCATTGCTAATAGCAGTAGCGATCCTACTAATTCTCACTATAGTCATATATGTCTGGAATTGGAGACTTACCAGATGCATACAGGCTATATACGAGGCTCTTCACTTTACTCCGATACCAAAAAACAATAAGGCCCTGAAAACTAGATTTAAAATATATGTATAAGAAAGTAAGCATAAGTGTTAGAGTTGGGAATAAATTTCAGTAAGTAAAACCATTAGTTAGTATAAGGATTATGAGTAATTTTTAGCTAACGAAAGAAGTAAAAGAATTTACTACTAGGAAAAGAAAGGGGGGAATTGAAGTGAGGAACCTTAACAAAATAGATGCAGGCCTCTCAGCAGGATGGGCTCTTGAGATAAGGGAGGAGCTGCAACTACTGAGTCCCAAGATAAGGAACGGGGATTCAAGGAATGCTAAATTGTCATGCTGAAAAGACCTAATTGGGTGAAAAGTCACGAGAGGAAGAAGAGGAATCTTCAATCTTCATCCTGAAGACCCCTGCCCAAGACCACCAGGAGCCACTGCGCAGGCGCAACGGGGAGGGACTTGGGGCGGGATTTATGTTAATGATTTCTCAAAACTAATTGTAATATCTCTCCCTATTCTCGGGATTATAATGAATATGTAACGCTTCACGCTATAGAAAGGAGCTGCTTTTCGCTCCAAAATGTGCACGTTTGTGGAGGAGCGATCCCCCGTGCACCCAGCGCTGAATAAACATACCTTCTTTATAACCTTACTGGTTGTAAAGTGGTTACTCCGCACGTCACTCTGTGTAGACACAGAAAATCTTGGATATTGAAAAGGTTTATCAAAGTCAATGAGAATAGCCAAATGTTGTAACTGTAAGCATGTACATAAATCTTTGCAGGTCCCAGGCCTTTGTTAATAAGACTTGTCACAGTTTTGTTTCATGATGAAATTATATTTTTTAACAAAATAAAACATGTCACTTTGAGAATTTCCTTATTTCAAAATGAGTTGAAAACAAACAAAAAAAAAAGTAATCTATAGATATACTCATTTTTAAAACTGAAAACTGGTTGGTTTACTTTTCCTTGCAAATGTAATATTTATTGAAAAAAAAATCACCACTTATTTTTCCTCACCTCCTGCCTCCCTCTTCACATAAATTAGTGAAAAAAGTATCCTTAATAAGACAACTTTTTTTCTAAGGCATTTTTAAGTTAAGGTTATGTGTTGCTCTTTTAACATCTATGAATAATATAATTCCATTTAGACTTTATAGGTTTCACACAATGGCATAAATTCTAATACTGCATGACCATATGCAAGTTTAATCATACCATTTTGAATAGTTCTCAGTACCACAGTTAGGAAAACATGTAGGGATGCAGTTAAATGTCATCAAATCAAAGACCTAGGGGTTAACATTTTACCTTTACTCTCTCATAGCAGATTATTTCCCAACCTGCACATTTTCAGTGGGGCGAGAAAGTTCAATGGCAGATTTAGTCAAGAGAAATCCTCACGTTAATTTTATAAAATGTGTTCTGGGAACATGTCAGGTGGTTTCAAAGTTAGGCAACTCTTGTCCTTTTGTCTTCATTTGCAACCCAGTAACTATCCCTCTGGGTGTCTAAATTTTTGACAGAAATAAATTATAATCAAGAAATTGGAAGCATGTTCTTCCTCTGTCAGACACATACACACCTTTTTCATGACTGACTGCAGACTTCTCATCTGGATATGAATATGTGCTTTGGCCAACCTGATATTTCTAATCCTCTTTTGGTAAAACATGTCTGTATTAGTTTCAAAATCTTCCATTGGTCTGCATTTACAGAAAACTTTCTTGGGATAGCATCTTTTGTTAGGAGTTTTCATTTTTGCTCCCAGGTTGCACTGTTGACAGTAGTTTTCTGTGATTCTTCTACCTATCCTCCCATAATGTTCTTAAATCAAAGGGATCTTAGCTCACATTCCCTCCTTCTTCCCTGAAATAATACTTTTCCATCTTTGCACATTTGCTTTCTGCACCTTAGATCCTGGTCTTTTTCATGCATGCACAGTGCCAGAAGGAAAAGGTGCCTTAAGGAGAAGATAATGTAGCAGACAGGCCCACAGACTCATAGGCTGGTGGACTTCAGATATTTGCTGAATAGAAAAGGTCTGTGTTGATGGGAGAAGGGAAGCCAAAGAAAGAGTGAAAGCTGGCCCCTGGTTGACATCAACTGTGAGGAAACTCTTAACACTTACTTTAAGATCACATAGACAATCCCTGCAGAGTGAACTGTGTTAGTCTGAAAGACATTTCAAAATGGGGCAGGCTGTGGGCAATGCTTAACTCAGCCCACAAAAGAAAGTATGGAAGCTGAAATGTCAGCTGTCTTCTGGCTGTAGATTGCTTGTATTTCTGTTAATTATGTTAACTGTGTTATAAATTAAGACCACAACGGATCACAATCCAATTAAAGTTTTATTAATTATAGCAAGTAGAATATGAGCAAATGCAGCGCTGGACGCACGGGGGATCGCTCCACCATAGGCGTGCGTACCCCCCCGCAGCTTTTGTCTTGCTTATATGTTACAAAGTACTGTATATTCATAGGACACCTATACATATTCATAGTCTATTCCTGCCTCCCCTCGCTTCTTATGGTAATCAAGTTTCCTTCTCTTGCATCTGCGCATTGAGTTCCTCAGGTCCTGGGCAGTGGTCGTAAATTCCTGGGCAGGGGTCGTATAGATGAAGTATCTCCTCTTCCTCACCAATGAACTTTTTACCTCGCCGTCCTGCGCAGCCTCAGTTGTTCTCTGCTCCTTATTCAAACTCCCAGGTCAGTTTGTACCGGAATTTGGGAGATTTATCACTGACACATTCCCCTTCAAATGCCTCCTCAAGGACAAGAGGAAGTCTCTGCTCGGACCCAAAAGATAGTAACCTAGCAACATCATCAGCACCTGGTGCTTCTCACTGTGGAGCCCCCTCTTCTTTGCTCAAACTTTTCTCTCCTATGTTCCCTGACTATAACGGTTTATATTCCCCCTATCATAACCTTTACATTGAGCTTAATATACATCTTAATAAACAATTCTCTAATCCATAGTTTCTCACAACTGTTAAATGATAATTAATTTAAATGGCAAAACTGTGATCGGTTTTTGGCAGATGTTTGGGTAAGATGAGTGATAGCTGGAACTAGGCTCCCCTGTCTCTGAGTTAATGAACCCTCTAAGGATAAATATAAAGCTTGTTCAGGCGATGATAAGAAGCAGTAGCTGAGTAATGATGAGAACATAGCTAACAGGGCAGTCTGCTCAGCAGCTTTGCTTGGGAAGGGCAGAAGGAAGAACTCCTTGGTTTGGAGAACAGGGAAGCTCAGGGAATGTTTAACTCCTGGGGGCAGAGAACATTTCTTTGGTAGCAGTCCTGCACTTCAGAAGAGTAATTAGCAAGTTTGCTAGAGACAAATAGCTGAAGGTTTACTGTATACCCACCTCTCAAGGCTATGTAAAAAGGGTGTGAATAGGCTTTGAAAGACCCTTATAAAGGGCCTTACCATGCCCAGGTGAGGATAAAGGGCAGTAGCTTAATAACTTGCAAGCAATTAAAAGGGCAGTTTGTATTAGGAGGATGTATTTGTGAAGAGCACTTCAGGTCAGCCTACTCCTGTTGTCTTAATATACTTGGATGTTTCTCATGTATTAGTAGCTAGTCTAATAAGTGTATAGCTGGGTAAGAGAAGAGCAATCCTAAGCATTGCTTCAAAAGAGAAATTAAGTTAAAATAAACTGTTGCCACTATCTGAGGCAGAGTACTGTACTAGGCCTGACCCTGGAGGGTACTTATTATGGTCTGATATGGATGAGCTTAAGCTGGAGTTTCTGGACTAACAATAAATACAGATGAGTATTCATGAGAGAAAACTGTGAAGTTCTAATATCTGTTTGAGGCTATTTTAGGGCATGACCTGATCCTGATTTGCAGAAAAAAGCCTCTACAACTCAGCGAGAGTTATAAAGCAGGTATGTTTACTCCGGCGCCAGGGTGCAAGGGGATTTCTCCACAAAGCTTGCACACCAACAGCACATTTTACCAAAAACTTATAGAGTGTGGATATACATATTCATTGCATTACATAATGCAAACATACATATGCATGAGTAAGGCTGGGTTAGTTCGAAAGGCTGGTGTCAGCAGTTTATGTTCTCTTTGCACCTGCGCATTGTCTCCTGGTGGTCGTCTTCGGGGGTCTTTGGGAGGAAGGCTCGTAGTCTTTCTCACCTTGTACTTTTCCTCGGAGCATGCACAGAGTCTCTTAGCCAGTTTCTTGAATAACAAGAGTGTTTTCAGCCTGTTTACTCATTCTATCTTATCTAAAAGTACCAGTGGAACTTCTACCGTCCACATATGGCTATCTTTACTCATTACCAAGACCCAACTAGTTAGAGCACATCTGTTTCCCAAGGACAAAAACATAATATTTTGCTGAACACTGCAGTTCTTGGTAGATTTTCACAGTAAACTGCTTTGTTTTGATGGACACAGCAGTCCTTGGTAAAATTCCACAGAACAGTCTGGGCAAGCAGGATTCTTAGCAATATTCAAAAATACTATAAGTAATACTATAACTTGCTAGAAGTAAGTAAATAAGTTGCTAAGCAGTTTTCTATAAGTAAATAAGTCTCAAACCAAGTAATCATTTCTCTGTATCAATCCACATGTGAATGAATGCACCAGCATAGCTTCTCAGTGCTGAAAACAACTCTTAATAAGACTCCTTGCTCTGTGGTCTTCATAAATCATGGCAACCTAGTTTTGGATGATGAAAGTCAGCCTTGTCTTGTATGCTTTCTGTACTGCAATGATAAGACCATAGCATGTGTATAATACAGAGGGTATATAGGAGATGTGTCACTTAAACAGAGAAAAGATATCTAGATATGGGCAAGGAAAGATGAAAAGGTAATGATAAAATTCTCTTTAGCAATATGGGAAAGAAGTCCTGTGGATACATTTGTAATTTCTGTGGGATGTCATTAAATTTTCTAAGTTTGTTCATCTGTTTTATTTTTCATTTTCAGTGATTTTCCACACTTGTGCATCTTTGTAGATAAAAACAATCCTTCCCTTTTTTGTTGCCATTGTGAAAGGATATCGCCTCTGAGGCAAATAATCTGGGAAAGAGTTCATTCCAATACTTAATTTGTACAGCAAGTATTTTTCAGGTCACTTTGACAATATTACTATCTTTTCAGCAATACAATAGTGGCAAAATAAAAAGAGTTTAATTGCCACAGATGAGGCAATGCAATGTCTTTATGCATATTGATTTGCGGAAACCAGACTCTACCACTCAGAGTTATAAAGCAGGTATGTTTACTCCAGCGCCGGGGTGCACGGGGATTTCTCCACAAAGCTTGCACACCCACCGCATATTTTACCAAAAACTTATAGAGTGTGGATATACATATTCATTGGATTACATAACACAAACATACATATGCATGAGTAAGGCTGGGTTAGTTCGAAAGGCTGGTGTCAGCAGTTTATGTTCTCTTTGCACCTGTGCATTGCCTCCTAGTGGGTGTCCTCAGGGGTCTTTGGGAGGAAGGCTCATAGTCTTTCTCACCTTGTACTTTTCCTCGGAGCATGCGCAGATTCTCTTAGCCAATTTCTTGAACAACAAGAGTGTTTTCAGCCTGTTTACTCATTCTATCTTATCTAAAAGTACCAGTGTATCCATTTCTACCGTCCATATATGGCTATCTTATTACCAAGACTAAACTAATTAGAGCACATCTGCTTTTCAAGGACAAGAAACATTTTTGCCGAACATAGTAATTCTTGGTAAGTTTCCACAGAAAACTGCTTTGTTTTGATGAACACAGTAGCAGTAGCCCTTGGTAAGCTTCCACAGAACGGTCAGGGCAAGCAGGATTATTAAGCAATATTCAGAAATCATTGTAAGTTGCTATAAGTAAATAAGCTGCAAAGCAGGTGATCATTTCCTTGTATCAATATAAACTAAAATCTTCACACAAAGATTTGTATTTTGTACATGTATGGCTGTCACTCTCTGCTTGAGCATATTTTAGTTATTTCATCCATGTATGGAAATTATTGCCTTACAGCTGTATAAGCAGTTAAAATCGGGTTGACTTATCGACTAATCTCTTCTTGTGTTTATGTTAATACTTTTACTTAATTATGTTATCTTAATGTGGGCTGGAAAAGACTGACTTTGTGATTTTATCAGTCTTGAGTGCAGTTAGTTTTTCTAGAAAGGTCCTAGATAAACCTGCAGGACCACACCAGAGATTCAGAGGGTAGTTCACTCATTTTATAGCTACTCCATAATGTTTCATTATAATGGTGAGAAAGCCTCTGGCTTTTGGAGGTGGACCCATGGAGGTATTAGTACAGGGTTATACGATTGGTATGTATTTGGATTTAGACTGCAAGTTTATCTTGTCTTTTCTGTTCCTAAGTATGATAAAACTGTGCTGTATTCCCATAGGAAAATCTGCTTTTTTTTTTTTGCTTGCTTGCTTCTCTGATTCCCTAGAGAGCAGCTGCAGTGCATGTTACCAGCCTTAAGATTCTGTTCAGGATCTGCACAGTCCAGTGGAGATGGAGTGGATGTATTACTTGTTACTGGATATATTTAGGCAAAACAAACACAAAACCACCTAAAAAGCCTACTTAAGCTGGCATTCATGAATTAGTGCTGTAATGATATGGCTAGAGCATGAGGCTTCTAGGCAGCTGGAGAGGTATTGGTAAAATGTTAATAATGGAAGTGTAGGTGTCTTTAGCACCCAGAATGTGGCACCAAATAATCTGCAGGCCAAAACTTAGTGCCAAGGACTCTGTGAGAAGCAAGTAAAATATCCTTATATGACGCCTGTCTGGGAAACATTAGGATTTTGCTTTGTAGAATGAAGGCTCGGCCAGACTGCTTGCCTGAAGAAGCCCTGGATGTTTTCTTCATATGGACTTTGGGCAGAAACAAGGAAAGGAAAAACAGTTTGGCACAAGAATCTGGGCAACTGATCAGGGAGAAAGCCTTAAGGAAGACAACTTAGGAGGCTTATTGGAAACCTGCATGTAGAGTTTGAATAGAAGAAACAAACCATAAAACCTACAGCGTGGCATTTGCTATTCATATAAAACATTTAATTTTTGAAATTAAGTAATAGTTTATAAGATCTAAATATGTGAATAACTTCTGTGGAAATCTAGTGTTGGGTTGCCAGAAGAAAATACCTTATGCTAATGTCAGTAAGAGGGGGAAAAAACCCAAAAAGCTACCTTAAATACAAACAGAGGTCCTTTGTATTGTCTAGGATACTCAAAATGGACTCTCATCTAGGCAGTGAGAATATTGCTTCATCACAGGGGAACACCAAAAGCAGTTTATGCTGAAAATCCATTTTTTTGTCGTTGTTATGGTGGAGTTGTTTAACTTTAGGAAACTTTTGCAAATGAAAAACTCTTCCCCTGACCTTTGTAACCATTGCATATGTTAAATTGCACAGTTTGGGATGAAGGAGAGGAAACTCTTTTCCAGATGGTCTCCTCCTCACTGTATCTGAGCACAGCTTTGGTATAATTGGTAATCTGTCCCTGCATGGTCCCTCTCTGATGGAGGCAAGGAAAAAGAGATGGTGGTGTGACTGATCAACAACCCTGCCATGGTGGAAGACTGCTCAGAGGAGGTGGGCACAGGCAATCAGCTCATGTAGCTCAGGGAAGAAAGAAAGGAGTGACCACAGCTATTGCAAAGAAAGCTGAATTTAGGTCAACACAAAGGAGACTGAAATGTGGGCTTTATTTTAGATCAGCTGGCTGTATCAGTTGAGTGGATCCAACTGGTTGTGTAATTGATTTTTTTTTTTTTCCTCCCAAGTTAATGAAGAATGTGAATGTTTTCCCGAGTTAGCCAGATCAGCATGGAGGAAGTGTATAAGTTGCTCAATTGTTACTGTAAAAGCCGGCAGAGGAACTCTCTAAGACTCGTTTTGGAGTGTTAGAAAGCAGGCATTCTTTATTGCAGCGCTGGGCGCACACGCAAATAGCTTCGCAAAGGTGAGCGCGCCCCAGATCTATAAGTGGCAGCTAATATACAGTGAGATTATGCATATTCATAACTTTTCTGAGAAATGAGTTACATATGCATTAGATTTCCTGGAACTAATTCCAATATCTGCATCCTAATTACACATGCGCTTTCTTGCTGGGTGGTGGTCTCGAGGGGTCCCTGGTGGTCGTTGGTAGTTGTCCTGGTTTAGCCAGAATAGGGTTAAGTTTCCCCAGCAGTGGGGGGAAGCTCTAGCCGGGTTATTCATATACCATGCTGACCTCACGTCCGGGCGCTATAGCGCAGGAAGAATCGGTGAGTGCGTGGGTTTGTGAAGCCGTTCCTCTCACTGCTGTATTGGTATATACCTTGCTCTGTTCATTGTTATTACTGTTATTGTTGTTATTTGTTTTGTTGCTGTCGCACTGTTGTATTAAACCTCTCCTTATCTCAGCTCCGGGGCTTTGTATTTCACTCCCTTTGTGGGGGAGGGGCAGCGGCCGCATGGTCTCAGACCCCAGCAGGGACTAAACCACCACAGTAGTCTTCTTCACCGTGTCTGCTGGTTGACCTCAGTGCTCACGTACGTTCACAAAGGTCTGTTAGGAGGTGTTGTGCAGCTGTGTTTTATCTTGAGCTGGTTTGTTTTAATTTGTCCTGTCCTTGTTCCTGTTATCTTCAAGAATAGGCCTCAACTGTCTTATTTATTACTGTCTTATCTTCAAACCCCTTTCTTCTTTACGAAAGCACCAACCTTCAGCTGTGTCTGCACGTTCCAAAAGTTACATTGACCTACTCTATTATGAGTGAAAAAAAATGTTAGCAAGACATTTTGGCTTACAGGAGGACACTCTGGGGGTGACTCACAGGGATGCTGGGAACCCTGGAGGTGCCAGAGAGCATTTTGGGGATGCTGGGGTGACCCAAGAGGACACTGGGGACTGGGGGGATTGTGGGGTGATCCAGGGGGACATTGGGGACCACAGGGGGGCAGGTGACAACCAGACAGTTTGGGGGGGGGGGGGGGCTTCGTTAGACCTAACAAGGCCAGGGGAGGGGCTTTGGGGCATCCCTGTCACCACTGCCACCCCTATTTCCCACCACCAGGTCAAGTCACACACTCCATGGTGGCCCACTTGGATGCCATCCTCTGCTGCCTGGCCGTCGACCCCAACAGCGTCTTCGTCATGTCCGGCAGCGAGTGTCCCTGTCCCAGTCCCTGTTGCCAGCCCTATGCCCACCCCCCTCCCCACCCCTGCCGCCTTCCTGCTGCTCATCTGGTAAACAAGAATGCCAGGTCTCAGTGCTCCTCAGCCACTGCTCCCGCCACCCTGTCCCTGTGTCCTCCCTTCTGTCACCACTGTGGGGTGACTCAGGGGGCCTGAACCCCCCTTGTGCTCCCCAAATTCCTCCCCCTGCCCTTTTTACATGTCCTCCATCCCCAGGATCCTCCACGAGGGTCCCCAAACTCCCACATCCCCTCCCCACCACCGGCTGGACTGCACCCATTTCCATCGCATCCTGCTGGACACCGGGGTCCCTTCGAGAGGGGCAGGAGGTGTAAAAGGAACAAGCTTTTAGAAAACTCTTTTCTCTTAGAATATTATTAATAGCAGGAATAATTAATAAATAGATATTGTTTTACAGGTTTAATTCATAGAGCACAGGTGCTCTAGAAACAATACTGACAGTTCAAGGCATATACTGCATTTGTCCCCTGTACAGCCCTCATCATGGCTGGCTTAAAACCCAGTCAAGCTGAATTACTAAAAATTAATCTTAGGTATTAAGTTTTAGACATAACAAAAGATAAGAAATAAGTGATTAACTTGGGGTAACCAATTTAGAAAGGCTAGGTAATGAAAAACTAGACATAGATTAAGTATATGTTAAACAGAACATTTTGAGTCTTTTTCAGAGGTCTAAAAGTGAATTATGATTGTGGTGGTTTGACCTTGGCTAAATGCCAGGTACCCACCAAGTCGCTCTATCACTTCCCCCCCTTTCCCCTTTTTTTCCCAACAGGGCAAAGAGGGGAAAGAAAATAAGATAGGAAAACAAAACAACCCTTGTGGGTAAAACAACAGCAGTTTTAATATAAGCAAAGCGAAGCAAAGGTCCGCGCGCGGAAGCAAAAAAAAGAAAACAGATTTATTCTCTACTTCCCATTAACAGGCGATGTCAGGCCTTCTCAGGAAGCAGGGCTCCAATACGCGTAGTGGTTGCCTCGGAGGACCAAGGGTGACCCCACCCCCTTCCTCCTTTCTCCTGGCTTTATACTGAGCAGACGTCATATGGTCTGGAATATCCCTTTGGTCAGTTCGGGTCAGCTGTCCTGGTTGTGTCCCCTCCCAAGATCTTGCCCACCCCGTCCCACTGTGGGGGGGGAAATGTCAGAAAGAGCCTTGGTGCTGTGTAAGCACTACTCAGCAGTAGCCACAACACCAGGGTGCTATCAACACCCTGCCAGCTCCCAACATAAAACACAGCACCATGAGGGCTGCTACAGGGGAAAACCAATTCCGGCTCAGCTAGACCCGGTACAGTCTCCACCCCTTATTCCATACCATTTACGTCATGCCCAGGTCCCACATAACACTCATTTATTCATTCCGTAAGCTTTCTTCACTCCTCCAGATGTTCAGTGACTTGGCTCCCATCTGTCAAGATGGATGTTCAGGACAGAGCAGTATGTTTGACTGTTGGACTCCAGCACCGGCTAGGTTTGGGTCATCATTGCACGTATCTGGTTCACTCTTCGTCGTTCCTACTTTCTCCATCACTTCCTGCAACATACAACTCAGTCCACAGATTATTTCCCCCCCAAGGTTAAATCTCCTTGAGGCACACACTGAGTAGCCCCATTGTCCCGCATTACCCACCAAGTACATCCAGGTCCCTGAGCAAAAACAATCCCACGAGTGGGCTTGCCTTTTCCCAAGGGAGGAGCAATCCACACTGCCTTCCCCAGCCATTTCCCTGTGTGTACTACAGGGACCTTATCTCCTCCCACAGTATGAAGGGGTTTGGTTTGGGCAGGACCAGGACGGTTAACAGATCCTCTGGTGTTAATCAGCCAAGTGGCTTCTGCTAAATTTATATCCCAGTGTTTCCATCCCCCATTGTCCAGTGCTCTCAACACAGTCTTCAACAGTCCATTGTATCTTTCAATCTTTCCAGACGCTTGTGGGTAATAAGGGATGTGATACACCCACTCAATGCTGTGTTTCTTTGCCCAGGAGTTTATAAGATTATTTCGAAAATGGGTCCCATTGTCTGATTCGATTCTTTCAGGAGTACCATGTCGCCATAAAATTTGCCTTTCAAGACCTAAGATGGTATTTCGGGCAGTGGCATGATTTACAGGGTACGTTTCAAGCCAACCAGTAGTTGCTTCCACCATGGTGAGTATGTAGCGCTTGCCTTGGCGTGTTCGTGGCAATGGTCCAATATAGTCAATTTGCCAGGCCTCACCATCTCGAAAACTCAGCCATCGCCTTCTGTTCCAGGGAGACTTTACTCGTGTGGCTCGCTTGATTGCAGCACATGTTTTGCATTCATGAGTGACCTGTGAGATGGCCTCCATGGTCAGGTCCACCCCTCGATCACGAGCCCATCTGTACGTTGCATCTCTCCCAAGATGCCCGGATGTTTCATGGGCCCATCGAGCTACAAATAGCTCACCCTTGCGCTCCCAGTCCAGGTCCAGCTGAGCTACTTCAATTTTGGCAGCCTTGTCTACTTGCTCATTGTTTTGATGTTCTTTGGTGGCACGGCTTTTGGGCACGTGGGCATCTACATGATGTACCTTCAGAGCCACGTTTTCCACTCGGGCAGCGATGTCCTGCCACAATGCAGCAGCCCAGATGGGTTTACCTCTGCGCTGCCAATTGGTCTTCTTCCACTCCTGTAGCCACCCCTACAGGGCGTTAGCCACCATCCAGGAGTCAGTGTAGAGATACAGTACTGGCCACTTTTCTCGTTCAGCAGTCTTTAGGGCTAGTTGGATCGCTTTTACTTCTGCAAACTGACTTGACTCGCCCTCTCCTTCAGTGGCCTCAACGACTTGTCTTGTGGGGCTCCACACAGCAGCTTTCCACTTCCGATGGTTTCCTACCACACGACAGGATCCATCAGTAAACAGAGCATACCGCCTTTCATCTTCTGGTAACTCGTTATATGGCGGTGCTTCTTGTGCACGAGCCACCTCCTCAGGCAGTGCTCCAAAATCTCTACCTTCTGGCCAGTCCATGATCTCTTCCAGGATCCCCGGACGGTTGGGTTTTCCCAGTCGAGCTCGTTGCGTGATTAACGCTACCCATTTACTCCAGGTAGCACTGGTCGCATGGTGTGTAGAAGGGATGTTTCCTTGGAACATCCAATGTAGTACAGGCAATCGCGGTGCCAAGAGGAGCTGTGCTTCTGTACCAACAACTTCGGAAGCGGCTCGAATCCCCTCATATGCTGCCAATATCTCCTTTTCAGTTGGAGTGTAGTGGGCTTCTGATCCTCGATATCCCCGGCTCCAAAATCCTGATGGTCGACCCCGAGTTTCACCTGGTATCTTCTGCCAGAGGCTCCATGTGAGGCCATGCTCCCCAGTTGATGTGTAAAGTACATTTTGCACATCTGGTCCTGTCCGAACAGGCCCAAGAGCTACCGCCCGAGCTGTCTCCTGTTTGATGTGCTCAAAGGCTTGTTGTTGCTCAAGACCCCACTCAAAATTGTTCTTCTTTCGGGTTACTTGATAGAGAGGGCTCACCAGCTGACTGTAACCTGGAATGTGCATCCTCCAAAATCCCACAAGTCCTAAGAAAGCTTGTGTTTCCTTCTTATTGGTCGGTGGAGACATAGCTGCTATCTTGTTGACAACCTCCATAGGCACATGGCGGCATCCATCTTGCCATTTTATTCCCAAGAACTGAATCTCCTGTGCTGGTCCCTTGACCTTGCTTTTCTTTATGGCAAACCCAGCTCTCAGAAGAATCTCAATTACTTTTTGTCCTTTCTTGAACACTTCTTCTGCCTTGTTGCCCCACACAATGATGTCATCGATGTACTGTAGATGTTCAGGGGCATCACCCTTTTCCAGTGCAGTTGGAATTAGTCCATGACAAATAGTGGGGCTGTGCTTCCACCCCTGGGGTAGTCGATTCCAGGTATATTGGACACCCCTCCACGTGAAAGCAAACTGTGGCCTGCACTCTTCTGCCAAAGGAATTGAAAAGAATGCATTGGCGATGTCGATTGTGGCGTACCACTTGGCTGCCTTTGACTCCAGTTCATATTGGAGCTCTGACATATCTGGTACAGCAGCACTCAATGGTGGCGTCACTTCGTTCAGGCCACGATAGTCTACTGTTAACCTCTACCCTCCGTCAGACTTTCGCACTGGCCATATTGGGCTATTAAAAGGCGAATGTGTCTTACTGATGACACCTTGGCTCTCCAGTTGAAGGATCAGTTCTTGGATGGGAGCCAGAGAGTCTGGGTTCGTGCGATACTGCCGTCGGTGCACGGTCCTCGTAGCAATTGGCACCTGTTGTTCTTCAACTCGCAACAGTCCTACAACAGAAGGATCTTCTGAGAGGCCAGGCAGATTAGACAACTGTTTGACCTTCTCTGTGTTCACACTGGCCACACCAAAAGCCCATCGGTATCCTTTTGGGTCTTTGAAATACCCCCTCTTGAGGTAGTCAATGCCCAAGATACAAGGGGCTTCTGGGCCAGTTACAATGGGATGTTTTTCCCACTTGTCCCCGGTCAAGCTAACCTCGGCCTCCAGTACTGACAGTTCTTGACATCCGCCTGTCACTCCTGAGATCCAGATAGGTTCTGCCCCTCTATAACTTGATGGCATTAATGTACACTGTGCCCTGGTGTCGATTAAAGCCTGGTACTTCTGTGGATTTGATGTGCCAGGCCATCGAATCCACACTGTCCAATACACCCGATCATCCCTTTCCTCCTCCTGGCTGGAGGCAGGGGCCCTCTATTCCTGTTCTTGGTCAGAGTATTCACTGTCTGACCCTTGCCGTGCCAGGCCGGAAACTCCTTCATCAGGGCCAAGGGAGGTGATCTCAGTCTTCCTGTATCTGGGAGATCGCTGATTACTTTCTTGCGGTTTCACACCGGCTACATTAACAACCTTCTTGGATGTCTTCTTCTTGGCAGGGGTCTTTCCTCGCAATTCATGTACATGAGCTTCCAACTTGAAGGTGGGTTGACCATCCCACTTCCTCACGTCCTCCCCCTGGTCACGCAGGAAGAACCAAAGTTCGCCACATGTCATGCGCCTGGGTTTCCCTTTCCCTCTGACTGGGGTGGAAGAGACCTGATTTCCTGGGGTGCTCCTGACATCCAGGGCGCTCACCCGTAGAGATGAGGAGGTACCAAGACTCTCTTCAAAGTTCTGAAGCCAGGAAGAGACTGCCTCCACAGTTGGCGTACATCTTAGTCCTTCTCCCACATCCATTTCTGGATAGTACATCGCAGCCAAGCCGGCAGAATACGAGGATGGTGCACCTTTAATCACCTTCCTCCACATGGCCCGTGTGCACAGGACATCCTCTGGATTTTTAGGGGCTTCATCATTATCTGGATCACTATAGATGACTTCCAGCACTGCTAGTTCTCTCAGGTACTGGACACCTTCATCCGCAGTAGCCCACTTCCCTGGGGAGTTGTCCGTAAGATCTTCCTTGAAAGGATATCTTGCTTTAACACTTGAAAGGAGCCGTCTCCACAGACTGCAAATTCCTGTTTCTTTTCCAATTCCCCTTTCAATTCCTCGATCTCTAGCAAGGGAACCCAGCTGTTGGGCTTCCTTACCTTCCAGCTGCTGAGCATCAGCCCCATTATCCCAGCATCGAAGCAGCCAGGCAGCAATCCGCTCACCCGGCTGGCGGCTATAGTCTTTCCGCAGATCTCGCAGTTCTGATGATGTCAGGGACCGGGTAGTTTCCGCCTCCTGTTTGAGTTCTGTTATTCCCTCTTCTGACCCCTTTGCTGAAGGACCCGCTTCTTCCTCTTCTTTCTCCTCCCTTATTAATCGAGGGTATGGGCCTGTTGTTCTCCTTGTCCACTGTTTCTTTTTTACTACTGGGGCAATCTCTGCTGTTATTGTTTTTGTTTGAGTTCCCATTTCCACCACAGTCCTTTGAGAGCACTGAACTGCAGCTTGATAAGCACAGGCCAGGCCCCAGTACAGCACTAGGAGTTGCTGATTTTCATCGGGATAGACAAGGCACCCTTCTATCAGGTGTTGCGTCAATTTTGCGGGGTTGCTTGCCTGTTCAGGGGTAAGATCCCAGGCTACAGGAGGTGATAACCGTCCTAGGAATCTGCCCAAATCCTTCCACTCCCCCTGCCACCCAGGGACAGGCCGCCTCAGGGCACATTTTGGTATTCTCTCACCCAAAATTTGCTTTCTCTTACACCAAAAACCTAACAAGCTCCACACAGCCCACAATAGGCGAACAGCATTAATGAACAGTATCAAAGAGCTCACATAAGGATTAATAAGTACCTCGGGAGCTTGCAGAATAAAACCACTCATGATGTTCCCAATTTCTTCCAGCATGTTCCCGAGCTTAGCAAAATAAAGATAAGCAGAGCAATAAACAAACCCGTGACCAGCACAAGAGCTTGTCGCTTACTAACTGCTATAGCATAATTAATCTAAAACTGCCGTTGTCCCGCCCCACGTTGGGCGCCAGAAAAGACTGTGGTGGTTTGACCTTGGCTAAATGCCAGGTACCCACCAAGTCGCTCTATCACTTCCCCCCCTTTCCCCTTTTTTTCTCAACAGGGCAAAGAGGGGAAAGAAAATAAGATAGGAAAACAAAACAACCCTTGTGGGTAAAACAACAGCAGTTTTAATATAAGCAAAGCGAAGCAAAGGTCCGCGCGCGGAAGCAAAAAAAAGAAAACAGATTTATTCTCTACTTCCCATTAACAGGCGATGTCAGGCCTTCTCAGGAAGCAGGGCTCCGATACGCGTAGTGGTTGCCTCGGAGGACCAAGGGTGACCCCACCCCCTTCCTCCTTTCTCCTGGCTTTATACTGAGCAGACGTCATATGGTATGGAATATCCCTTTGGTCAGTTCGGGTCAGCTGTCCTGGTTGTGTCCCCTCCCAAGATCTTGCCCACCCCGTCCCACTGTGGGGGGGGAAATGTCAGAAAGAGCCTTGGTGCTGTGTAAGCACTACTCAGCAGTAGCCACAACACCAGTGTGCTATCAACACCCTGCCAGCTCCCAACATAAAACACAGCACCATGAGGGCTGCTACAGGGGAAAACCAATTCTGGCTCAGCCAGACCCGGTACAATGATGAAGATTGTTCGGAAGATAAGTAACCATGATGACCGAAGACTGCATCAGTGAGCAGTGGCGTCAGAAGAAGAATTGGAACGGAATGATGGGAACTAGTCGAAACTGTGGAATATAATGGACTTTTGAAATTGATGATGAATTGAGAGCTGAAAGTACCTGGGAAATCACCAAAGACTCTTTGTATTGCGTGTTATGTAGAATCATATATACAGAGGGTGCTTTTTGTTAACCAGGGCCACTCACTGAGGTGATGGCCCAACTCTGAGTTGTTAATAAAGCAAGCCTAGAGGTACCCACAGTCTGGTGAAATCCTTTAGCAGGGGGTCCCTGAGGCCCCCTGTCCCCGCAGGCCCCTGCTACTGGCTGTGGGCGTTGGCTCAGGCCTTGAGGCCCAAGAAGAATTGAGGGGGGGCTTGGGCACAGCCCCCCAACAATAAAAGGCTCCGGTGAAGTGTTAGCCTTCTTGGGGACACTGGAGACCACCTCAGGACACTCCCCCCCTGGTCCCTGTGTACCCCCATAGAGCTCATATCCCCCTGATACCAGGGGACTGGAACCAGGGACTCATTTGTAAAACAAACTAGCTTATCTGTTACTGTAAATTTGGTCTCAAAAGAACCCCCTAAGACTTAGTTTGAAGTTTTAGAAGGCAGGCATTCTTTATTGCAGTGCTGGATGCACAGGAGATCATTCCACCTAACATGCATGTCGAAAGACAAAAGCACACTTATTATATACAATAAAAGAAATGAATATTAATGTAATTCCCCAGAACTACACACCTATTTCCAGAGGATCTGATGCATATATTAATACATTGCGCAAGCGTACTAAAATTTGGGGAAGGGTCTCTGAGGAGCTTCCATGAGGGTTTTCGATGGTCTGTGGTGATCCCTAGTGGTTGTTGAAGAGGTGTCTTAGTGTCCTTTCCATGAACTTTGAGGTTTTTTTTCATATATGGCCTCGTCTTGGCTCATTGCTCTGTCTGTAAAGTTTCTCAGGTTTCTTATCTTTGGCTCCCACAGGTGTCTGCTGGTTTCTCTGCCCTCCCCAGGATGTACCCATCACAGTTGCAAAAATTATGTCCTTGGGTGCATTCTTGTCTGAGGCGCCTTACAGCAATTAGCACCAACCGCTTGCAGGCATCAGCTAGCAGGCATCAGTTTCCCCCTTTTCTTGAGACTTTGGACTCACAAATCCAAGGTCTCCATACTTAATACCCATACCTTATTTTCATGTAGATTTGGCTACAACAACTACAACACTGAATCATAATGCAAGCTAAGATACAGATGCAGACCACTACTATTATTATTACAAAGAAATTTTTAACCATACCCAATGTGGTAGCCATGAGGTAAGTTCGTGCCACAGTTCTTCAAAGCCCCAGGACGTATCGTCCTTGGTGGCCTGATGCAGGACCTTTGTCTGTTCCCAAATTTCTGTCAAATCTGTGAAAACTCTACCATTCTGATCTACATATACACAACAGCTTGTGTTAATCATGGTGCAGAAACCCCCTTGTGAGGCCAGTAGTAAGTCAAGGGCCATTCAATTTTGTGATATTACCTGAGATAAACTGGACACTTCAATTTGTAATGCTTGACTTCTATTTGGACTTCTTGTTGAGTAGTCATCTTAGCACTGTCCCACTGAAAGTCTGCACTCATTGTAATCTGTCTGTAGGTCTGACCTCGAGTAATGGTAATATTATCATGTAAGGGAGTATCATCAGGCATTGGAATCCCCATGTACTTTGGTGTTCCTAGAGAGTGTTCTGGTAAATGTGTACAGACCCAACAATCGCTTCTATGTAGTACCCGAGTAATTCGTTGTGTCAAAATTAAATGGAGACTCTGATTCCATTTTGATTCTGGCCAGACTTGACCCATGGCTATCGTAATTGTTGCAGACCAAACATAAAACTCAATCATGACCTCCTTAATTTCAATTTAAGAGGAAGCTGCTGCTCCACTACCCAATGGGGTGGGAGCTTTCTTGATTCTTGAATAATGAATTCAAGGGCCTTTGTCCCAAACCTTGACTGCCATATAGGTAGTTAACAAAACTCGAAACGGTCCTTTCCACTTTTCTGTCCGAGGTTCAGTGTTCCATGACTTGACGTAGACCCAGTCTCCAGGCTGGAAAGGATGTGCTGGTGTATCAAGTTCCAAAGGTCTGTTTGTCGCGACGTATTTCTGGAGCTTCTGTAAAGTATTCCCTAAAGATATCAAATAAGTTTTAAAATTTAGTTCTCCCATGATATGAGTGGCACATGTGGAGCCTGGTAAGGTCATCCATATAATAGCTCATATGGACTCAAATTACCCTTTCCAGGGGGCTGGATTCTAACTCTCAGCAACACTAAGGGTAGGGCCTGTACCCAAGCCATAGATGTTTCCTGACATATTTTCCCAAGCTGCTGTTTGAGAGTATAATTCATTTGCTCCTCTTCACCGCTGGACTGTGGTTTATAAGGAGTGTGGTAATCCCAAGTTATAGACAAAGCTTTGCTCAACTGTTTCACAATTCCAGCAATAAAGTGAGGCCCATTATCTGATGACATCCCCAAAGGTGTACCAAATCGCGGGATAATTTCTTTTAGCATAGCTTTAATTATTTCTTTTGCTTTGTTGGCGCAACAGGGAAAAGCCTCGGGCCACCCAGTAAAGGTGTCAACTAAAACCAAAACACATCTGTACCATTCTTTTCTAGGTAGTTCAGTAAAATCTATTTGCCAATAATCTCCAGGAAAATTTCCTCCTTTGGTAACCCCAAATACTAGTTTATTGATAGTGTTCAGGTTATTTTTAAGACAAATTTCACACTTCCCTGTAATGGACCGAACAATCTCTGTCATAGCTCTGTTCATAACTGTTCTAGGAAGGTGTCTCACCAAATTCTCTGTAGCCCAATGTACTTTATTATGTTCTTTCCTAGCAATTTCTCTCATCAATGAGGGGGGGATAATTACCTGTCTGGTGGGCATAATGGCCCACCCATTCACCTGCTCCTTGGCCTGTAATTTAGTTATCAACTTGCCATCCTTTTTATCATACTTAGGTGGTGTGTCTGGTAAAATTATTTCTTTTTCAGGTACCAGGGCTAGGATGCCTTTTTCTGCAGCCTCCTTTGCAGCTTTATCTGCCAATTGGTTACCCAGTTCCGGTGCAGTTTTACCTGTCTGGTGAGCTTCACAATGCATAACTGTGATTGCCATGGGTTTTTGAATGCTTTCCAGTAATTCTTGGATCTGGGGGGCATGTTTAATCACAGTTCCTTGTGCTGATAACAACCCTCTTTCTTTCCAAAGAGCCCTGTGGGCGTGGACTACTGCGAAGGCATACTTGGAATCTGTCCATATGTTGGCTCCTTTTCCTTCACTCAGGTCTAGTGCTCTCTTGAGGGCTATTAATTTGGCTTTCTGGGTGGACACCTTTGAAGACAAAGCTCGTGAATTTGTTACCTTGTCAACGGTGGTTATGGCATACCTGGACATTCGCTTTCCATCTTGAACAAAGCTGTTTCTGTCGGTGTACAGCTCCCAATCTGGGTTCTCTAATGGGGTGTCCTTGAGGTCTGATCAACTGGAGTAGACTTCTTCGATAGTCTGCAAACAGTCATGCTCTGGCACTGCTTCTACTTGGTCGGTCGAGAGAAACACAGTAGGGTTAACAACTGAGGTGGTTTTAAGATTAACATCGTCCTGTTCTAGCAACACCACTTGGTATTTTAACATGCAGCTGGGAGCTGGCCAATGCCCCCCTTTTTGTTCTAACACAGTAACAACCATGTGTGGAACATCTACAGTAATCTTTTGCCCCAGAGTAAACTTGTGGGCTTTCTGGATTAGCAACACTGTCGCTGCTACCGCTTTAATTGCTTAAACGTAGTTCTGCCGTTATCAGTCCAATCAAGATACTCATTGGGGGAATCTTTTAACATCTCATATAGAGGTTTCACCAGTAATCCATAGTTAATGATCCATAGGCAGCACCATCCCACCATTCCTAGGAACACTCATAATTCTCTCAGTTTTGGGCTCAGGAAGGGGCAGATGGCCTCTTTGTACTCGGATCCTAGCTGTCTCTGCCCTTTCAGGATTTCAAATCCCAAATATGTAACCGATTCTTGGGCAATTTGGGCCTTGTCCTTTGACACTTGGTATCTGCTGATGCCCAGGAAATTCAGAAGACTTATGGTCAGGGCAAGACATTGTTCCTCAGTCTCTGCTGCAATCAAGATGTCATCCACATACTGTAATACAGTTCCTTGGTGATTTTCTTTTCTCTAAATTTCTAACTCTTTTGCCAATTGATTTCTAAAGATTGTCGGGGTACTCTTAAAGGCTTGAGGTAAAACCGTCCAGGTATATTTTGTTTTTCTCCCTTTTTCTGGATTTTCTACTCAAAAGCAAAGAGCTCTGGACTTTTAGTATTGAGGAGAATGCAGAAAAGGCATCTTTCAAGTCTAAGATCTGTGAACCAACCCTGTTCCTCAGTGAGGGTTGTTAACAATGTATATGGATTTGCCACTACAGGATGAATATCCTGGGTTATCTGATTTATTTCCCTCAGGTCCTGGACCAACCGGTAATCCTTACCATTGGCCTTTTTAACCGGCAAAATGGGGGGGTTGTATTTTGACTCACATTCCACTAATAACTTGTACTTTAAGAATTTCTCAATTATTGGCACCAATCCGTTTCTAGCTTCCAGCTTTAGAGGATACAGTTTAATTCTTACCGGGGATGATCTCGGTTTAAGGTCAATTCTTACTGGTTCTGCTCTTTTGGATTTTCCCGGGACTTCTCCAGCCCATACAATAGGAATCACAGTGTCTTCTACTTCTGAAGGTTCCTCCTGTAGCTCGGCTTCCCTATGTAACATAAAGCCTTGGGCATCCAAAGCTTTATTTTCAGGATTATGGATTTAGATTTTCCCTTTTTCAAAAGTGATTTATGCATTCAGTTTACTTAATATGTCCTGTCCTACTAGCAGCATAGGGCAAACTGGTATATATATAAAAAATTGATGTGTTAACACCCTGTTCCAAATTTCAAACTTCAAAGGCTGGAAAAACAGCTGATTTTCTTTCCTCCCTGTGGCACCAATCACTGACATAAAGAATTTGCTCATGGGTCTTTTACAGCTATTTAGTACAGAATATGTTGCCCCTGTATCAATTAGGAATTTAACTGTATCATTCCCCAGCTTAACTGAAACCAGGGCTTCGGCTGGGGAGTTTTAATTCCTCAATCCCCGGTCCCCATCAATCCGAGTCTTCTGTACCAATCATAAATAAGTCTGCGTCCAGAATGGGTGCAGACAGGGATATCTAATTAACTGATTGTCTCTTTGGGCATTCATTTTACCAGTGTCCCTTTCCCTTGCAGATTAAATACTGATCCCTGCCCAGAGGGATTCTATTTCTCATATTTCCTCCTATTCTTCATCCTCTCAGGAAACCTCTTCCCCCAGAGGAGGTTTGTGCTTAAGCAAATGCAGTTGCTGAAACTGCAGCATTTTTTGTTAACTGAGATGTTGACATTCCACACATGCCCTCTACTTCTGTAACTTTCTTCTTATATCTGGTGCTGACTGACCTATGAACAAAACAGTCAATTGTTGGTACTGTTTATTCATCAATCTGCTTGCCCCTGTATTTAGATTCCAGTCTGGCTCTTGTGCTGGCATAGAACAATCTGGACCATCCCTTGTATTTAGCCTCTCTTCATCCTCCTGAGCTTTTTTCATCACCACTCTCTTTTCCTCAGGCAGGACCCAGCAGATTCAACCGATCTATCCGTTCCTACTGCTTGCCTGAGAGGGACTTGTATGTTCTGAGCATTTAATTTCATTTTTCTTCATGTCTAAAAAAACAGCATCAGTTGCAACACAGTGTTATAGTTTATACTTCCGTTCTTAGGCCATTTCTCCTGATCATTTAAAGTATATAAGGGTTATCAATGATTACAATATTCAATCAGTTTCTGTCAGGTCAATGATTCTCCCCCCAGATCTTCCCAGTGTTTCAATAAGCAGCCTAAAGGACCAGCCTTTAGAATTCCTCCATTCTGTGATTGGACAGAACCCATCACAAAAACAACACCCGAAACAAAATAGTACAATAACAACAGACAAAACAGTACAATAACAACACAAAACAATAACCTAACACAGAACTACAATACACAGTTTAGCGTATTAACCCAAAGGACACTCTGCTATTTGCTTCCAGTTTCTTAAAATACATCCTAATGGAGACTTTTTCAAAAGATTATTTTTAGATTATTTTGCACCCATCTCAGTTAAATCTTATTAATATACAAAGCCAAAAACCATAATCCAATTCACAAAGTCAGAAACCGTAATCCAGTAAACAATGCACGTAATTCAAAATTACCGAGACTAATGGGTGGGACTCGAACCCACAATTCTCCTAAAGGGGACTTGACCCCCCTATACCAGTTTCAGACTGGATGGGACTCAGACCCACAATATTCTCAGACCAGGTGGGACTCGAACCCACAATATTACAGACCAGGCATCCTCCAAACTTTCATCTGGTAGAACTTGTCCAGGGGACTCGAACCCCTCGGGTACCCTTCTGGCCCTACCTTGCAAGGCTTTCACCACGTCTGACAGGCAGGCAACTGGAAATCCTGAAAGAATGCCTTTAATCTTACCAAGAGATTTGCTCCGAGCTCTTCCGTCCGGGGAGCAGAGGTTCTCCCCAAGAATGCCTTGGTGCCGACTGGAGGTCCTTGATCCCATGGATCTGTTGAGATTCAGAAGCAGTGTCCCATCTGGGTTGCTGAAAGGTGTCCTGGTTTAACCAGGATAGGGTTAAGTTTCCCCAGCAGTGGGGGGGGAGCTCTAGCCGGGTTATTCAGATACCATGCGGACGTCACATCCTGGCAGGTCACATTTTCCTGGCGCGGGAGCGCGGTGCACTCGTGGTTTTGTACATCGTGCTTCCCACTGCTGTATTTGGTAGCTATTTTGCTCTGTTCATTGCTATCACTATTACTGTTATTGTCATTGTTGTTGTTTGTTGTGTTGCTATTGCATTGTTGTATTAAACCTCTCCTCATTTCAGTCTTGGGGCTTTGTATTTCACTCCCTTTGTGGGGGAGGGGCAGCGGCCGTGTGGTCTCAGACCCCGGCAGGGGCTAAACCACCACAAAAGGTTACCATAAATTCGGTCTCAAAAGAACCCCCTAAGACTTAGTTTGAAGTTTTAGAAGGCAGGCATTCTTTATTGCAGTGCTGGATGCACAGGAGATCATTCCACCTAACATGCATGTCGAAAGACAAAAGCACACTTATTATATACAATAAAAGAAATGAATATTAATGTAATTCCCCAGAACTACACACCTATTTCCAGAGGATCTGATGCATATATTAATACATTGCGCAAGCGTACTAAAATTTGGGGAAGGGTTTCTGAGGAGCTTCCATGGGGGTTTTCGATGGTCTGTGGTGATCCCTAGTGGTTGTTGAAGAGGTGTCTTAGTGTCCTTTCCATGAACTTTGAGGTTTTTTTTCATATATGGCCTCATCTTGGCTCATTGCTCTGTCTGTAAAGTTTCTCAGGTTTCTTATCTTTGGCTCCCACAGGTGTCTGCTGGTTTCTCTGCCCTCCCCAGGATGTACCCATCACAGTTGCAAAAATTATGTCCTTGGGTGCATTCTTGTCTGAGGCGCCTTACAGCAATTAGCACCAACCGCTTGCAGGCATCAGCTAGCAGGCATCAATCTATAAATAACAAAATGTATGCTTCTCAGGTTAGATGCCCTAACAGTAGATAACAGGATGCTTCAGTGTCTGGACAAAGTAAATGATTCACGGTAAACTGTCCATCTCTGCAATAATACTATAATGTAATACTGTGCCACTAATGATCAGTAGTAATTTTGGAGTTAGTGTTTCATTGGGCTTGGCACTGCATATATATAGAACAAACCCATTTTTAATTGATTGCCACAAAACATTCACAGTCTAAATATATGGTGTTGGAAGTATGGAAAAAGCAAAACAGCAAAAAAGCTGCAAAACACACATTTCCTTAACACATGGTGCCCAGAACAAACACAGGACGGGATGGAGATCCAATGATTTGTGTTGCCGTGGCACCAAGGAGGAATGCGAAGTGAGGTGGAGGCCGCACGGTCCCATTCTTCCACTTTTCTCAAGGAACATTTGACATGACTATGCAGATTGATCTCCTGCTCTTCCCCTTCTCTCAAGGACTGTTTTGCAGTACTCTGCAGACCTTATCTCTCATTCTTCCTCTTTTCCCACAGAACCAGCGCACACCTTGCACCAAGGAATGTGTGGTGTCGTTACTCAAGAAACAATGGCTTGACCACAGTCCCACCCACTCACACATACATACTATGATAAATACTACCCCGAGTTTGTATCTAACTCGGAGGGACGATAATCCAACACCAAATCGGAGGGACAGATCGATGGGTTTGTGCTCCTCGCCCCCCCTGAGAAGGGACGCCTTTTGGTAAGATTTGGGCCCTTGGCTACCCCAAGTGATTACTCGAGAATTAAGTGTGTGTGTGTGCTGGATCTGGCTGAGCCGGAATTGGTTTTCCCCTATAGCAGCCCTCATGGTGCTGTGTTTTATGTTGGGAGCTGGCAGGGTGTTGATAGCACCCTGGTGTTGTGGCTACTGCTGAGTAGTGCTTACACAGCACCAAGGCTCTTTCTGACATTTCCCCCCCGCAGTGGGACGGGGTGGGCAAGATCTTGGGAGGGGACACAACCAGGACAGCTGACCCGAACTGACCAAAGGGATATTCCAGACCATATGATGTCTGCTCGAGTACAAAGCTGGGAGAAAGGAGGAAGGGGGTGGGGTCACCCTTGGTCCTCCGAGGCAACCACTATGCGTATCGGAGCCCTGCTTCCTGAGAAGGCCCGACATCACCTGTTCATGGGAAGTAGAGAATAAATCTGTTTTCTTTTTGCTTCCGCATGCGGACCTTGCTTTGCTTTGCTTATATTAAAACTGCTTTTGTTTTACCCACAAGGGTTGGTGGTTTTTTTTCTATCTTATTTTCTTTCCCCCTTTTTGCCCTGTTGAGAAAAAAAAAGGGGGGGGGGGGGAAGTGATAGAGCGACTTGGTGGGTACCTGGCATTTAGCCAAGGTCAAACCACCACAGTGCGATTGCCATCGTTTTTTTGTGTGCAGTGCTATATAGCCAACCTGCAGTTTGTGCATTTATCGTAGGCAATCTTAAGGAATCTGTAGATGTTGCATCAGAATAAACCGTACAATTCGTGAACCTGACTGCTTCTCTTGAATGCAACCGGACCTACAGCATACGGGCTGTTCGTGCATCTGGTGTCAGGCCTATAGTTAAGGCCATAATTGGCATAGCTATTAAGAGATAAGTCCAGCTGCCCCTAGCCCCTCTAATCTCTGAGGACTGGCTAGAACACAAGGGGATTCATCTCTTACCAAATTAATTCATTACCTTAAATGCAACATATGGCAACAAACTTTTTCCTTGAATAGAGAAGTACAGAGAGTGGTTGTTTGGTCTCAATATGCCAACAGTTTAGTGATCCAGATTAACAAAGGCATTTGAAATCAGAGGGTTGCAGATTTCTAATATGTTTTTGTAGATTTGGACCACAGGGACCTAACTCCTTTATGAATTCTTTTAAGAAGAAACTTTTGTTTCCAGCCTAAAAAGTTTTGCACAGAAGTTCTTAATTTGCTCTTATTTCATATGAAAAAAAAATCTGTCTTTGATGTTATAGACCTGGGCTCAAGGTACTAACCAGATCAGTCTGCAACTCACTTGAATTTGCATCATATAGCCACCATCTCACCTGGAGCTTCTGGGGAACTAATGCCTAACCTTTCTTTTAGAAAAGGCCTCATGACAGAAGTACATTTGGGTCTAATGCCACAGCTCCCCTGTCGTTGTGCACCAAGGGAAGTGGGTGAGGCACGTATGAATACAGCAGCCACTCCAATGTTGCTGTTTGTTGGTATCCTAAGGAAGAAATGAACCCAGAGGCCTTGAGTTGTGTGTATCTCAGCTGCACTGAAGAATTAGTTGCATTGTCACTTGTGCCTAATCAGTCTCCACAGAACTGCCTGTGTAATTCAGGAAATGGATTTGGCTTGTTTGCAGAATTCTATATGTTAGATGTAAGCTACTTTGCAATCAATATGTACAGTCAATCAGTACCTCCTGAGAATGGTGCAACTTCTTAATGCAGTTGTCTGAACTATCTGGGCTGAGTTGCCACCTGGGGGTGCTCTGTTACTTGTGAACTGCTACATGCAGACAGATTTTTGGTGTCCTGGAAGTCTACCTATTAGATGGTAATAACAGATGGTGTCACCGACATAATCTGCTCCTGTGATTTGCAGTGAAGAAACCAAAGTTTCTGAAGAATCAGGCAACTGCTTTCACTGAACAGACTTAATGGGCAACACTAAGATTGTCTGACATTGTCTTTTATGATGTTCTGTGGAACTGGTTTAACAGGGAGAAGAACAATTAAAATACAGATGGTGAAGACTGTAAAGACATTTTACAGAGGACAGGACAGAGGAGGAAATAGTTCTTGGATATTTGAAAGAGCTATGGTTGCCTGAAAAGATTTAAGTTTAGTGTGACTAAATTTGACAAAAGATCAATCTCGGGAGCAAGCTCCACATTGTTTATTGTTTACTCAGTCAATGTAATAAAGTGAGTCATCATTATCAGTAAAGTTTGTTGCAAGACGGCTTCTCCTCCCTCTTTTTTCAATAATTGTTTTTTTTTCATTATCATATTTAACTCAGAAACACCTTTATCTTTTAAATAATTAATGAGGAATTATACTGCAAGAGTGATGATACTAAAACACTCCATATAACATATTTATTTAGCTGATATCAAGAGGTTCATATTGGTGTTAGTAAAACTAGTCAGAATGTAGCTAGCTAATGCCTGTGAACTAGTACTGAGTAACAAGATCCCACATGTATTGGTTTCTGAAGAATGGGAACCAGTCTGCTAACTCAAATTTTTCTGTGTTCCCATTCACCAGAGAATGAAACCATGCTTTTGAACCTACTGTTCATCCTCATGCATGAATACATTGTCAGTAATCACAGTCTAGAAAGAACAGTAATTAGATAATTTAACATGCTAATCCAGTGGTGGTGTTTACATTTAGAAGACTCTGCTGTCACAGGGCAGATATCTTCAGTCCCCCTTATTCTTTGTCAGTTACTTAAAAGCCTTAGTCATTTTGTGTTGGAGAATATGCTTGGAGAAGAGAGACAGAGCTCAGCTTTAACTAGTGCATTAGAATGGCATGAGTATGAAACATCTTAGACTTAAACCCTGACTTTCATCTTGTTACAAAGGTAACTAACTCACTATTCATGTGAAAATTTTTGAAAACAGACTCCTAGGAAAGTGGATTTATTTTCTTGCAACACATCTAGTTTCAAATACATCATGGAGTCTAGAAGCCCCAACAAAAATAGGATCTCTTCTTGTCCCTTAAACTTTGTCATGGTTTTCTTAAATTGGAAAGAAACTGGAAGAGATTAGTAGAAACTGACTTCAGTGACATGTTTTTCTTTTGAAATCTTATTTTAGTCCTCTCAGCCTTCTTTCTGAAGATTGCATTTAGCTGTACAGTGGTATTATGAACTACAGCAGCTGTATAATTTTTCATCTTTTGAAATCGGTGTCCTGGTTTAGCCAGGATAGGGTTAAGTTTCCCCAGCAGTGGGGGGAAGCTCTAGCCGGGTTATTCATATATCATGCTGACATCACATCCTGGCGCCATAGCGCGGGAAGAATCGGTGAGCACGTGGCTTTGAACAGCCGGTCCTCTCACTGCTGTATCGGTACATACCTTGCTCTGTTCATTGTTATTACTGTTATTGTTGTTGTTTGCTTTGTCGCTGTTGCACTGTTGTATTAAACCTCTCCTTATCTCAGCCCCGGGGCTTTGTATTTCACTCCCTTTGTGGGGGAGGGGCAGCAGCCGCGAGGTCTCAGACCCCGGCAGGGACTAAACCACCACAACTTTTGGCGCCCAACGTGGGGCACGAGAGGGCTGAGATAAGGACAAAAGGAGAAGGTGTGTTAGAGCAATCTGTGAGGTGTAATTTTTTCTGTTTTTATTTGTATTGTTTGATAAGAAACGTTTGCAATGCTGGCCAACTTGCTTGCGTGGTGGGGCTGGATTAATCCTTATATCCCCTGTGTGTTCCCAGTGCTGGTGTTTGTTCTCGGTGGAAAATGTGTCAAGGGTCTTGTTTTGCTGTACTGGCTGCAGACTGCTTATAATGTGCTTGTATCACTGCTTGTGGGGGTGAACCGGTACCTGTTTGCTGCCTGGGCTTTTGTGAGGGGTCTCACCCCCTCTATGGGTGAGCCAGGGGAAGAGATCCTCTCGGTTTTTGAGAGTTTTAGCTATCCCTGGAGCACCCAGGCCAGTGTGCTTGCGGCACTGTGCTTTCTAAATGTCTGCCAGATCTTGTTTTGGGCCATGCGGTACTTCTCCAACAATAGCACCACCCGGAAACCTGCCCCGAGGGCAGATAGTTATAAATGGCAAGGTGTGTGGGAAAAGATGGGCAAGTGCCTGAGTCAGTGGTCACCCCCAATGCTTTGGGATTTCACTCCCGAACAAATGGAGAGTCCTGATAAACTGGTGGAGTATTTGGAAAAGGTGTGCTGCCAATCTGAAAAACCCCGGGAAACACAAATCCTTGCAACGTGCTGGGGGCTTGCCCATGCCTACTGTGTCATCTTTAACGCTGTTCACTGCCCTCAAGGGGGAGAAAGGGCTGCAGGATCTGAAAGTGAACTTACTGGTACAGCAGCTGGGCCAGGGGGACAGGCAGTGCCAGTGCCAGTCGCCTCCACCAGCACAGCAGCTGGGCCAGGGGGACAGGCAGTGCCAGTACCAGTCGCCTCCACCAGCACAGCAGCTGAGCCAGAGGGACAGGCAGTACCAATATCAGTCGCCCCGATACGGAAAACCAAATACACCAAAAAATCCCCTCACAGTGTACAGGGTGATAATGAACCAGGCCCATCACGAGAGCAGGAGGAAGAGCCGGAGGTAATCATCCGATCTCTATCCTCGAGTGAGTTGCGAGATATGTGGAAGGATTTTAGCCGCATTCCAGGCGAGCAAATTTGAACCTGGCTGTTCTGATGCTGGGATAGTGGAGCTGCTGGTTTTGAATTGGAGGGGAGAGAGGCCAAGCAGGTGGGACCTTTAGCCAAGCAGGCTGGTATTGACAAGGCAATAGGGAAACAGGCTCAAACCCTCAGCCTTTGGAGGTGACTCCTGCTCGCTGTGAGGGAGAGGTACCCCTACAAGGATGATGTTCTGTGTCGGTTAGGCAAGTGGACCGACATGGAGAAAGGCATCCAAAACCTCGGGAAATGGCTGTGTTTGACGTGGTCTATGGTGATCTGAATGATGAGCAGTCACCCATGGATCCAGATCAGGCCCCTTGCACACAGCTGATGTGGCGGAAGTTCCTGCAAAGTGCACCAGAGGAACATTCCAAAGCATTAGCAGTAGCGTCCTGGTGGCGAGACACCCAGACTCAAACAGTGGACGAAGTGATTGGCCAGCTCCTGCAATATGAGGGAAGTCTCCCTTCCTCCCAACATGCTTTGGTCTCAGCTGTAGAGGAACTGTCTCAGAGGCTCCAGAAAATGGAAGAGGACATGTCCTATGTTCCACCTGCACGGGCCAATGTCTCAGCTATTAGAAGCAGGCGCTTCCCCACCCATGAGAAGGGCAGTGGACGGTGCACACCACAGGGCACTCTGTGGTTCTTCCTCCGCGACCATGGGGAAAACATGAGAAGGTGGCATGGACAGCCCACTTCCGCCCTAGCTGCACGAGTACAGCAGCTGAAAGGGAAGACCACCATGAAAGGGGAGTCTTCCAAGAGAGATGCAGCTCCAGTGTCTAGTCGGAAATCCCCCAGACAGAATAGAATGGCCAACAGTATGCTTGACCCTCTTGAGGGGACCAGGAAGTCATTCTTGCAGGAGTCACTCTTAGATCAAGTGAGTGATGGTGAGCAGGATTAGAGGGGCCCTGCCTCCAGCCAGGTGGAGGAAAGGGATAATCGGATTTACTGGAAGGTGTGGATCCGATGGCCTGGCACATCAGACCCACAAGAATATAAGGCCTTGGTAGACACTGGCGCACAGTGTACCTTGATGCCATCAAGCCACAGTGGGGTCGAATCCATCTGCATCTCCGGAGTGACAGGGGGATCCCAACAGCTGACCCTATTAGAAGCTGAAGTAAGCTTAACTGGGAAGGACTGGCATAAGCACCCCATTGTGACTGGCCCAGATGCCCCGTGCATCCTGGGTATAGACTACCTCAGGAGAGGGTACTTTAAAGACCCAAAAGGGTACCGGTGGGCCTTTGGTATAGCTGCCCTGGAGGAGGTTGAGCAATTGTCCACCTTACCCGGCCTCTCAGAGGACCCCTCGGTGGTGGGGTAGCTTAAGGTTGAACAGCAGCAAGTGCCAATTGCCACCAAGACAGTGCACCGGCAGCAGTACCGCACTAACCGAGATTCCCTGGTCCCCATCCATCAGCTGATCCGTCGACTAGAAAGCCAGCAGGTGATCAGCAAAACTCATTCACCCTTCAACAGCCCTATATGGCCAGTGAGAAAACCTAATGGCGAATGGAGACTGACCGTGGACTACCGTGGCCTGAATGAAGTTACGCCAGCGATGAGTGCTGCAGTGCCGGACATGCTAGAGCTCCAGTATGAGCTGGAGTTGAAGGCAGCCAAGTGGTACGCCACAATTGACATCGCTAACGGGTTCTTCTCCATCCCAATAGCACCAGAGTGCAGGCCACAGTTTGCATTCACCTGGAGGGGTATCCAGTACACCTGGAATCGATTGCCCCAGGGGTGGAAACACAGCTCCACCATTTGCCATAGACTGGTCCATACTGCACTGGAGAAAGGTGGGGCTCCAGAACACCTGCAGTTCATTGATGATATCATTGTATGGGGGGACACAGCTGAGGAAGTCTTTGAGAAAGGAAAGAAGATAATTGAAATCCTCCTGAAAGCTGGTTTTGCCATCAAGCGACAGAACGTTAAGGGGCCTGGAAGGGAGATTCAGTTCCTAGGAATAAAATGGCAAGATGGGCGTCGCCACATCCCAATGGAGGTGATAAACAAGATAACAGCCATGGCCCCACCAACCACTAAAAAGGAGACTCAGTCTTTCCTGGGCGCTGTGGGGTTCTGGAGGATGCACATCCCAAACTACAGCCTGATTGTGAGCCCTCTCTACCACGTAACCCGCAAGAAGAATGATTTTAAATGGGGCCCAGAGCAACAACAAGCCTTTGAACAAATTAAGCAGGAGATTACCCAGGCAGTGGCTCTCGGGCCAGTCCGGGCAGGGCAGGAGATTAAGAACGTGCTCTACACCGCAGCAGGGGAGAATGGCCCTTCCTGTAGACTCTGGCAGAGAGCAGATGGGGAATCCCGAGGCCAACCTCTAGGCTTTTGGAGCCGGGGATACAAAGGCTCTGAAGCTAACTATACCCTGACTGAGAAGGAGATACTGGCAGCGTACGAAAGTGTTTGAACTGCCTCAGAAGTGGTCGGCACTGAGACACAGCTCCTCCTGGCACCCCGACTGCCGGTGCTGGGATGGATGTTCAAAGGAAAGGTTCCCTCCACACATCATGAAACAGATGACACGTGGAGTAAATGGGTTGCGCTGATAACACAACGGGCTCGAACAGGGAACCCCAACCGCCCAGGAATATTGGAGGTGATCACAAACTGGCCAGAGAGCAAAGATTCTGGGATGTCACCAGAACAGGAGGTGAAACGTGCTGAGGAGGCCCCACCATATAATAAGCTCCCAGATGAGGAGAAGAGATATGCCTTATTCACTGATGGGTCTTGTCGCATTGTGGGAAAACATCGACGATGGAAGGCTGCGGTGTGGTATCCCACACGACGAGTCACTGAAGCTGCTGAGGGACAAGGTGAATCGAGCCAGTTCGCAGAGGTGAAAGCCACCCAACTGGCTTTGGATTTTGCTGAGCGAGAAAAGTGGCCGAGGCTCTATCTCTACACTGACTCGTGGGTGGTGGCAAGTGCCCTGTGGATGTGGTTGCAGCAATGGAAGCAGAGCAACTGGCAACGCAAGGGCAGACCCGTCTGGGCCGCTGAAGTATGGCAGGATATTGCAGCCCGGGTGGAGAACCTCGTTGTGAAGGTGCGCCATGTGGACGCCCATATACCCAAGAGTCGGGCCACTGATGAACATCAACATAACCAGCAGGCGGACCAGGCTGCTAAAATCGAAGTGGCTCAGGTGGACTTGGACTGGCAGCGTAAAGGTGAACTGTTCATAGCCCGGTGGGCCCATGAGACCTTGGGCCACCAAGGCAGCGATTCAACATACAGGTGGGCTCGAGATCGAGGGGTGGACCTCACCATTGACACCATCGCAGAGATCATCCACGGATGTGAGACGTGTGCTGCAATCAAACAAGCCAAGTGGATGAAGCCCCAGCGGAATGAAGATCGATGGATGAAATATAAATATGGAGAGGCCTGGCAGATCGACTACATCACACTGCCACAGACCCACCGAGGCAAGCGCCACGTGCTCACAATGGTGGAAGCAACCACTGGGTGGCTCGAAACTTATCCAGTGTCCCACGCCACTGCCCGAAATACCATCCTGGGCCTTGAAGAGTGAGTCCTGTGGTGGACGGTTTACAGGAGAGTGTAAATCGGGTCTGGTCAGTGCTTGTCTGAGCCCTGCACCTGATCACAACAGTCTGTCATGTCTTCTTATTAAATCCTTTCTTAACTCTCTCTCTGCATAGTATCACTCTATCCATGTGTACATGTGCTGCACAAAGTGCCAGGTAACGGGGGACCAGCATGAGCAGATTTGGTGCCAGCTACCAAATAGGAAAGAGGAAATATATAGATATACATGTGTACGTGCATATATTTATACACACCTACATGTACATGTAATGTAGGAGACATTTTGTTGATTGATTTTAACGTTTATTTTAAAGAAACCAGGAGGTTTGAGATCCTTATAGTAGCTTTACTGCTTCATTTCTCAGTTATGTTTTCAGTTTTTTATACTAGAAGACTGTATGGAAGAGCGAAGAATTTATGATCGACAGTGATATATCCTGGTAATGTTCCTTCTATCAGTTACATTTCTACAGGAGCCATTACCCTAATTCATGTCCACTAAAAGATAGATGTCTAGTCAAAATTAATCTAGGCTCCTACTCTGAAGCCCAGAGTACTGCCATCTGGACATAGGCAACATGAACTACCCCTTACCATAGGCATTTCTCCATAGCAGAACATAGGATAGTTAGATGGGAATAGTTATCCAAAAATGTTATTGTTTAAACAGAGATAAAATGTATATCACCTTTTGACTTGCGGAAACACGACTCCACGACCTATAAGGTTATAAAGTAGGTATGTTTCTTCAGCGCTGAGATGCACGGGGGATCGCTCCACCACAAACGTGCGCACATCTCGTGGCACCTTGTCTTGGCTTTATGCTACAAAGCATCACATATTCATAATACGCCTATACATATGCATGACCTATTCCCGCTTCGTATTATAATGAGCCTGAAAGTCTTTTTCATATGTTCCACCCCGGTCTCCTCCTAGTCGCATCTGCGCAGTGTGTCCCGGTGGTCATGGGCTGGGGTCGCAGAGATGAAGTAGCTCCTCTTCCTCACTGTTGAACTTTTACCTCGGTTCCTTGCACAGTCTCTGTAGCCTCCTGGACTCAGGCCAGACCATAGGGTTGGTTTTGACCAGTTTTTAGGGCTGTCTTCCTATTCCCTCAGGAAGTGTTCCCTCACAGCTTCCATTAATCAAGGTTTCCATATTATTCTGCTCTCTGGCCCATCAACTATGATCTATTATCCTATTCAATCTTAGTTATCTTTTAACTAATGGGCCTCTAGCCCCTAGCCTGATCTCTAAGTCTTCCATCTTTATCTCTAAACTAAGTTATACCTTTGTTTCTTGAGTGCCTAATTTCTATATCCTATTTTAATTTCCTAGCTCCTCATCTCAATTCCCCCCTTTTCTAAGACATTAGTAAATTCTTTTACTACCTTTAATAAATTGACTCCTGATCTAACACTTTAGAAAAGTACTTGTTTGATTCCAGCCTATGCCTAAGCTGATTCTTTTGCCATGTGACATGAGCATCTCCAGTGTTCTGGCAGCACCAAAAGAAACATTTGATTAAAATACAAGTTAATACTCCTAAAATCAACAGTGTCACTACCAGAACAAAAAGCTGTTTTAACCATGCAAAATTAGGTAGCCATGAAGTCAATTTTTCCCAAAGATTTGTGAAACCCCAGGACGTATCATCTTGTGCTATTAAATGAAATCGTTTTGAAGCTTCCCAAATCCTATGCACATCTGTCTCAATGTGGGAATATCTAGAAAAGGAAATTGACCTGATTTTGGTAATTCTGTGCATACCCAACAATCTGACAAATTATTTCCTTGAGCCATCCCGTGAAGAAGGCCTACAAAGAAATTCTGATTCCATGCTACCACAACGGCATAGACGTTGACCAAAATTATCATGAAAAATACAATTTTTCTGGCCGAATTTGTGTAACCTTCCATGGAGATCTATGGGCCTTCTTCACTCTGGTATGATGGATCCAGGTGCTCTGCTCCTTGATCTTAATTGCCGTAAAGGAGGTGAGGAGTACTTGGAACGGTCCTTCCCATTGCGGTTCCAGAGTCTTTTCTGCAAGAGACTTAACATACACATAATCCCCAGGCTGTATATTATGCACAGGTCCATCTAACCCTCTACTTTGGGTTCCAAACACATGCTTTCCAATTTTATTGAGCTGTTTACCCAATGCCACCAGATATGAAGTTATAGTCTCATCCCCTGCCTGCGTGGATATGCCCTTTTGTATGCTATAGGGTCGTCCGTACAGAATTTCAAAAGGACTTAACCCCTCTCTTGCCCTTGGCTTAGTTCGTATGCGCAGAAGGGCCACAGGAGGAGACTGAGGCCAAGCCAAATTAGTTTCCTGTCCAAGTTTCACAATCTGCTGTTTGATTAAATGATTCATCTTTTCTACTTGGCCACTTGACTGGGGATGATACGGGGTATGAAGCTGCCAATCTATACCTAAATGGCGTCTGATTTGTTGCACCACCTTTGAAATGAAATGTGGCCCTCTGTCAGAGGATATTGTTGCTGGAACCCCAAAGCACGGTATTATTTCTTGTATTAATATTCTGGTCACCTCCCGAGCTTTGGCGGTTCTGGTAGGGAACGCTTCCGGCCAGCCTGAAAAAGTATCTGTTAATACCAATAGGTATCTATACCCCCTTTTTCTTGGAAGTTCTGAAAAATCAATCTGCCATTGTTGCCCAGGCCCATTGCCTTTCTGTTTTGCTGATCAGGGATATCAATTAAACTCAGACACCAGAGTGAAAAGAGCAGGTGTATTTTACTAGAAATAACTAAATAATATAACAGAATAATACAGAAAACATACAGTAAGAAAAGACAGAACAGTGCACTTAAACAAATAGGAAAATACAGGGTAATGCATCAGATCATTACTGCCTGAGAGAGAGAATAGTGATTAAGAAAGATACATCACCACTTGCATACTTTACCATCATCCAGATCCGCAGTCGCTGGGCAGCCCCGGTTACAGCGAGGATTTGGAGAACCTTTCCCTGCAAGTGGGAAATCCTACGCGGTGCGTCCACCCGTAGGTGAGGCTTCCAAAGTTGCTGTGAGCGGGTCCAGCCTTATATACCTAAAAATCAGTAAGCCAGAATAGCTGGCACCTTTGTTTTAAGCAGAAATATCTGGTTTTCATCTCACGTTAGGTTCCCCCCAGAGCCTGGCCAAGGCTTAAGGGAGAAGCTAAGGGAGTTTCCCTGCTTATCTAGTTAATTTATGAGCAAGGTCACAAGGCCAGACAACTGTTTCTGTGGCCTTGTTATCTTGCTCACACATAAAGAAATATAAGGATACATTCAAGATAGACATGTTTTATGATGTTTAAGCTACATCTTCTATGCATATTTCACTAATGACTACATACAGAGTTAGCAGTTTCAGTTCAGGGCCTGTTGCTCAGGCTTCAGTATTCCCACCTTTTACATCAGAATAGTTGGTTTGCTATAACTTAATATAATACCTATTGCCACAATGGTTATCAGTTATAAAATGTACAGGATTCATCTATAGGTCAACTCTGGCTTGGGCCTATTGTCCAAGCCTTAGCACTTCACTTTCCCAATTAGGCCCATTTCCAATCTGGGGGTATTTTTAGGATTAGTCTGGAGGCAAAGATCACACTGCTGAGTCACTTGTCTTACTGTAGTATATAAATTTCTAGCTCTAATATCTTTAATTAAGTGTTTTTTTATAGGGCCTCTGCTCCCCAGTGTCCTTTCTTATGTTCCTCCCTTACTAGGGACCATGTTAAAGAAGAGGGAATGACTATCTTTCCTTGCAGGGTGAGGGCCCAACCTTCCTCATTATATGATCCTTCCAGATCTGTGATAAGTTTTTGATCTTCTTTAGTATAATTAGGCTTACCCTCTAGGGAAATTCGCCCATCAGAGATTAAAGCTCCTTCTACTTTTACCTCTTTTTTGGCTACTCGTTTTGCCTCTCTGTCCGCCAGCTCATTTCCTTTCTCCAAATCCGAGTTCACCTTTTGGTGTGCCTTGATGTGCATGATTGCCACTTTTTTAGGAAGCTGGACTGCTTCCAACAGTCTCAGAATTTCCTCTGCATGTCTGATGTTTTTACCCTGTGAGTTCAATAGTCCTCTCTCTTTCCAAATTGCTCCATGCCCGTGTACGACTCCAAAGGTGTATTTTGAGTCCGTACAGATATTCACAGCCTTGCCTTGGACCAACTCCAAAGCGTGGGTGAGGGCAATTATTTCTGCCTTTTGCGCAGAGGTGTTCGTGGGCAAATGCCCTGATTCTATTATTTCCTGGCTGGTAGTAATGGCATACCCAGCATGTCTTTTACCACTTAGGACATAGCTGCTTCCATCCGTGAACCAGTTCTCTGTGTTCTCCATAGGGCTGTCTCTCAAGTCCGTGCGGCTCGAATACGTCGCTTCAATGGTCTCTAGACAGTCATGTTGTACTGGTTCTCCTGTGTTCCCACTGAGGAAAGAGGCTGGATTGACAATGTTAGTAACCACAATCTCTACATCATCTTGTTCTACCATTGCAGCCTGATATTTCAAGAATCTTTGCGGGGAAAGCCAATGTCCACCTTTCGCCTCCAGCACTGCAGACACTGTATGGGATACTAACACAGTCATTTTCTGGCCCAAGGTGAATTTTCGGGCTTCCTGGATGTTTAATACCACAGCCGCGACTGCTCGCAAGCATCCAGGCCAACCCTTGGCAGTTGTATCCAACTGTTTGGAAAAGTAGGCAACTGCTCGACGATACGGGCCCAGGTCTTGTGCTAATATCCCCAGGGCAATCCCCTGCTTCTCGTGAGAGAAAAGGAAAAATGGCTTACTTACATCTGGGAGTCCCAAGGCCGGAGCCGACATCAGAGCCTTTTTCAGTAGCTCAAAGGCCTGTATAGTTTCTTTATTCCATTGAAGGTGTTTTTGTTCAGTGGTCGTCAATGCATATAAGGGTTTGACAAGCAGTCCATAATTATAAATCCATAGTCAGCACCACCCGGTCATTCCCAGGAAAGTCCATAACTCTTTCACTGTTTGTGGCCTCGGGGTCTGACATATTGCTTCTTTTCGAGCTTGTCCTAAAGTTCTTTTTCCGGCACTAATTTCATAACCCAGATAAATCACTTCGCGCTGCATTACTTGGGCCTTTTTCTTAGACACTCGGTATCCCTGAAGCCCCCAAAAATTTAGCAGGCTTACCGTCCAAGTCATGCAAGCATCTTTTGTCTTGGTGGCAATCAAGATATCATCCACGTATTGTAACAGTTTCCCTTCCTCAGGCGGGGTTGGGGCTTCCCACGACTCGAGGTCTTTTGCGAGTTGATTGCCAAATATAGTAGGGCTGTTTTTAAACCCCTGTGGTAACACCATCCAAGTCAGCTCGGTTTTACGTCCGCTTTTAGGATTTTCCCATTCGAATGCAAATATTTTCTGGCTGGCTTCGTGGAGAGGGAGGCAAAAGAAAGCATCCTTGAGGTCTAAAACAGTAAACCAGGTTAGTTCAGGTGTCAATACAGTCAGTAAAGTGTATGGATTTGCCACCACCGGGTAGAGATCTTCAGTTATCTTATTCACTGCCCGCAGGTCCTGAACCACCCGATATGACCCGTCAGGTTTACGGACAGGTAATATGGGAGTATTAAAATTAGACTCACATTCTTTCAGTAATCCTAGTTGTAGGAACTTCTCTATAACTGGCTGAATCCCTTCCTGATCCTCTCTCTTCAGAGGATATTGTTTGATTCTTACCGGCTGTTGTCCTTCTTTAAGTCTGACTTCAACAGGTGGGGCATTCTTTGCTTTCCCGGGCACATCAGTGGCCCATACTCTGGGATATACCTGGTCAATAATTTCTTCGCTGATTCTTCCTTCTGTGGGAACACTAGTTAGGGATAAGCTCATTATTTGTATAAACTCTTGGTCATTTACCTCCAGAGTAATCTCTCCTTCTTTAAATTTAATTATTGCACCCAATTGTTCTAATAAATCTCTCCCCAGAAGTGCCTTCGGGGAGTTAGGCATATATAAAAATTTGTGTATGCCCCATTGTTTTCCTAATTTATACCTTAGGGGTTTGCAAAAATATGCCTTTTCACTTTGGCCAGTCGCCCCCTTTACCATAATATAGTTGTCTTCTAAGGGCATTAGGTCTTGGTTTAAAACTGAGTATGTCGCTCCAGTGTCCACTAAAAATTCTACCTTCTTTTGTTCTTTCCCTAGCTTTATTGTAACCAGCGGATCCGCTAGGGTAGATTCCTCAGGTCCCCGTCAATCCTCCTTCATATGGGCCACTGCCCTTCCTTTCTGATTACTTCATCCCTTTTCCTTAACTTTCCATTTTTCCGGACACTCATTTTTCCAGTGCCCAAACCGTTTGCATATTGCACATTGATTTTTTCTTAATTGAGGCAGTCCTCGCCTAGGTTTCCTTTCTTCTTCTTCCCTAACAACTGCCAGTACCCTCCTCTGTCCTCGCTTATAATCTTCTTCTCTATTTCTGAACACTCTCCATGCTTCATCCAGTAATACTTCCAGGTTTCTACTTTCTGTGGAACTCAGCTTCTGAAGCTTGCGTCTAATGTCCCCTGTAGATTGTCCTAAAAACAGAGAAACTAATTGTTATTTTCCTACCTCTGACTTTGGATCCAATGGTGTGTTGCGACGCATTACGTCCCTCAGTCGATCCAGGAATTCTGATGGTGACTCAGAAGGACCTTGTTTAATTTCATATAATATTGATCAATTTATTGCTTTGGGAATAGCCCTCTCCATTCCTTTTACAATCCACTCCTGGTATGCCTGCAATCTTTCCATATGTGCAGACCTGTTTGCCTCCCATTTTGGATCTTGGAGGGGGAGATATTCTTTAACGTCTCCTCCCGTAGTTTTATAATAATCCTCAGCCAAATTCCCTGCAGTTTTTAAAACAAGTTGCTTTTCCGTCTCAGTCAAATGATCTAACAATAGCTGTATATCATTCCAATCGGGATTATGTTGTTTTACAATAAACTGAAAGTATCTGGTCACGCTTGTCGGATCGTTACGGTAATCCCTGGCAACCTTTTTCCATGCCTCTAAATCGGTAGTAGAGAAAGGTACCTTAATTAACACTGTCCCTCCGTTAGGTCCTACTGCCTCTCGGAGAGGTGCCTGCAAGACCGTTGGAGCAGACTTTTTCCTGGTGTGGGAGGATACTGGACTACCCGGGGGAGCGGAGGGTCAATCCAAGTCCTCATCCTGTTCTTGTGGTCGAGGGGGAGGCTTAAACAAATCGGTTAGATCCTGCTCTGGTACCTGATGAATCTTATATGTTCTAGTGCATCTTTGCCCAATACTGCACGCTGAACAACACCGTTTCAGTTTGCCTTTAAATTCCTTTTTATTGTCTTGTTCAAGGGCGAGTACCAAAGGGTCCTGTGGAGATACAATCCTGCTGACGGCTGACGTGGAAGTCCCGGACACAACTTATACGACCAATGGGATCAAGTTAATGCCACTTTATTAAAGGATACACAGCAATTTATACACTATCACAAAGCTTCACGTGCTGCTATCTTATTGCTAATAGGCTAAAGCTACTTGTTCACGCGCCCTTTTGCCCTCTATGAGTGGTCCCAGTGTGGTGTCCACGTGCTGCTCTCCCACTAGGTAGGCATCCTGTTTTCAACAGTCCAACTTCTTTATCTTTTGCCCAGGAATGTAGTTTCTAAATCTATCTCGGCCTTGCTTATGTCCTTGAAAACAGCTGCAGCTTGTTGTTACAGTGAGGCCCCTTGGTCTGGATCGCTCACAACATGTTCGTTGTTCTCCAGCGATTCCACAAATCCCCCTTTTTGTTTTTGAGTGATCCAGATCCCCCGTTGTTCCTGTGCTAAAAACATTTCACCGACAGTCCTCTGCAGGGCCCTTTGCAGAAGGCCTATAAGACAAGGCGACATTAAGAGCACAGTCACTACAATCAAAAGGACTACTCCGACAGTTTTGACTAATGTTATCAAACAACCAGATAATCCCCAACCTTTAAACATCCTTGTCAGCCAGTCCAAGCCATCATCTTCTGTTAAGCGTTTGACTCCATCCTTCAATTGCTGAATGCTTTTAAAAATAGATTCTGAATGATTGGATAGATTCATACAACACATTCCTCCAAATTCAGCACAACCATATCCTTGTGCTACGAGCAAAAAATCAATCGCAGCTCTATTTTGTAATGTAGCATGTCTAACACTATCAGCACCAGTTAAAAGACCACTTAAAGTTAAAGAAGTAGCATTAGTTTGTTTGCTAAGACAAAACTGCAGTGGGTTCGGCCATGTATCTACAGGTATTTCTACCAAGCATGTAGAGAATGGATTTTCAGGGCTTGCGGTGGCGTTTGGTTGTGAGACCGCCCATCCTTCACCCTGAGGCAGGTTCCAATACAGGCCGAACACACCGAGCAGGAACCCAGCAAGAACCAGCATCTGTGAAAACACAAACATAACCCCTGCTCCAAGTTAATATCTCATTCGGTTTCTGTTTCATCTTTCTTAACTTCCTTCTTCCAGGGTCGCACCCATCGACTCGGAACCCATCTAGTGCCGGTGTCGGTAATAACGCAGGCATAGCCTTGACCCGTCATTTTTAGTTCCGCAGGTCCTTTCCACTCTCCTATAGCAACATCTTTGTACTGAACAAAAACACCATCTCCACACCGGCTTATACCGGATTTCAGACCCATACTATGTATTACTACTGGTGGTTCCTCCCTATCACCTGTGAGCCGTAAGTAATTTAACACATACACCGCTTTTGCAAGTGGTTCTGCAGCAGCCAAGACCTCTCTCCCTTTTTGCTTTTGCAAAAGCGCTTGTAAAGTTTTGATGCTCTCTCTCCACTATGGCTTGCCCCGTGGGGGAATGTGGTATAGCTGTGATGTGACGTATACCCCAGAGTTGACAAAAAAGAGCGAGCTTTTTAGAGGTATAGGCTGGTCCATTATCAGTTTCACGGGACAATTGAACTAATTTCCCATATTCCCTAGCGCATTCCGACCTACCGCGATGGTAACTTCTCACAGCTTAGTACTTTTTCGCAGTTCAGTGTTGCAGCTGTCTGCTGTTTTTCCCTGCCCCCTTGGCACAACTCAGCAGTTTCTTATCTATCTTCCAAGGCCTGTTCTTCATCAACCCTAGCTATTGCTCAGAGGCTGTGTAAGGCTGACAGGCCAATGCCTCCCACATCTCCTCTTTCTTTGTTTTGCAGCTGCACCTGCAAGACTTATTTCGAGACTTTATCAATTAAGGGTTAGGCAAACTTCAAAAAGCACAGCATACTTAAAACAGTTTCACAGAATGGTAGAAACAATACAGCACTTACAGTTACTAGTTAAAAAGAGTAGGCTAATTTCAGTACCCATAATTAGGGGATATGACTAAATACTACAAAGATAAACAGTAAGGAAAATACGGAATAGCACACTTACTTAATGGGGTACTAACATTCAGATCCGCAATTGCTGGGGAACCCTGGATGCAGCGAGAATTTAGAGTGCCCTTCCTCGCAAACCGGAAATCCTACGCGATGCGTCCATCCGTAGGTGAGGCATCCAAAGTCTCTGCAAGCAGGTCCAGCCTCTAAATCAACAGGCCAAAATAACTGGCACTTTTCTTTGAGCGGAAACATCTGATCTCATCCTCCTGTTGGGTTCCACCCAGAGCCTGGCCACCACTCAAGGGGGAAAACCAAGGGAATTTCTAATAAGGTTAAACACTTGAGTTCTTAATTCTTAATATTGCTAAACAAAGGAAGTTGAATACAGACATTCTTATAGCATTTCATCCTTATTAATAACTACATTTTGTCTAAGCTACATCTTTCACTAGTGACTAGTAAGCCTATATATTTCATCAAGGAGTTGCAATTACTGTCAGCATTTTCTCTTAAAAGAGTTGGCAACTGTAGTGTGATTAAGGACAGAGATAGTGTATTTGGTCCTATTGCAGTAGCAAGCATTACCCATCCATTCTGCTTAAATGATCAGTCGAAGAGACCGCAAACTGTTGGCACAGGGGCATCCACAGCACCCACTGCCAGCTCCTGAGTGTCCACCAAAAGCTGCCTCTCACGCCTCAGGTATGGTTGCACACAGCTTGCTGGTAACCACAGGGGACTGTGACCTGTGAAAACACAAGCATAACCTCTTCCGCAGGATATTAAAGGATTGTTACGGAGGCTTCCAAATGAGCAACCCACCACCAATTTAAAAAAATAAATAGATTTATTTTTTTCATAAAACCACCAGTCAGCTCTCCATAGATTACAGATCCGAATGTCCGCAAGAGGAGAACAGAATAACTTTCTGGGGTTTAACAATAACCCGAAATACTTCACAAAGCTTCACTCCCCAGGGGTTTAACGACAACCCCAAACGCAAACTTCACTTCCTGGGGTTTAACGGGAACCTGAAAGTAAAACAAAGCCTCACACCCCAGGGGTTTAACGACAACCCTAAATGTAAACAAAGCTTCACTACCTAGGGTTTAACGACAACCCAAAACGCTCTATCACTCACCTAGAAAGTGAGGGCTCTCAACCTCGAGGACCTGCTCAGGGCAGCGTCCCAACCCAAGGCACCTCGAGGAGTTTCCCTGGGCGGCGTCCCGAACCCAAGGGGAGAGTCCTGACCACAGCGTGCAGCTCCAGGGGATGAGCTCAAAATGGCTCCCCCAGGGGACTCCGTTTATACCCAGACCGAATCTGACCTGTAGTCAATAGCGGCTCCCATTGGTCAAAGGTCTCAGCTACCGCGAGACCTTGAAAACAAAGACAGCCAAAAACTGCCACGTTTCAGCAGCCAGGAAGCTCTGTTTTCACTGGGCGGATGCACCTGCCACAAGGATATGGTCCTTCCCAGTTACCACTTTCCAGGTTTTTTGCTAACACTTGAGCCTTGCCCTGGACTTGATGTTGATCTGGTATCTGTGACGAGAAGTGATGCAATATTGATGGCACCTATTTTAACGATCCAAATGCAGCAAAGCGAGTGACATCGGATTGCCATAATTCTGAGGAGGTGAGTCCCCGGGGGTTGACACCACTAGCTGTTCAAGAGAGGGAGTCCTTCTGGCATTCAGGGCAAGTCGCAATGATGTCTTCAGCCTGAGGCCTTGATAAAGAAAACTGGTTTTGTATTGCCCTGGCGTTTTGGTGGAAAAAAATGAATGTGAAAGCCGTGCTTGCTGTGTTTCTGAGATGACATTAGCTGCACGGTGGAGATCTTGTTTCGCTGTCTCTGAAAGTACTCTGGCTGATGTCAATGAAGGATCTCTTTGCAAAATATCAAACAAGCTATGCAGATCATCATTAGTTAGGCCCAACAACAGCTGTATCCAATTTATGGCTCCCAACAGTTTCTGTAAATCATTTAAAGTCTTAACATCAGTTTTAAGTTTAACCTGTTGCGGGACAATGGTCTGTTCACAAATTCTCCACCCCAGGTACTGCCACGGTGATGATCTCTGTACCTTTTCAGGTGCTATTGGTAACCCCATTTGAGATACTGAGTCTTTGGGTAAAGCAAGAGCCTTTTCCATGATCTCCTGTGTTTCTGCTGCTATGAGGATGTCATCCATATAATGATATATAACAGCCTGGGGGACCTGCATTCTAACAGGGCTCAAAGCCTTTGCAACAAACCACTGACACATCGTGGGGCTGTTTTTTATGCCTTATGGTAAAACAACCCAGTGGTACCGTCTTGCAGGTTCACTAACATTAATACTGGGAACAAAAAGGCAAATTTAGGTGCATCATCCGGATGCAAGGGAATGGAAAAAAAAATCAATCCTTTAGATCAATTATTACAAGATGCCAGTTTCAGGGAATCATTGTTGGGGAGGGCATTCCTGGCTGTAACGTACCCATATCCTCCATGGCATCATTAATGTATTGGAGATCATGTAAAAGTCACCATTTACCACTTTTCTTTAAAATAACAAACACCGGGGAGTTCCAAGGACTGGTGGCAGGTACGATATGTCCTGCACTTAACCGTTCCTGAATTAAATCATTAAGGTGGCGTAACTTTTCCATTGGCAAGGGCCACTGACCCACCCACACAGGTGATTCTGTTTTCCAGGTTAGTTTCAGGGTGGGTTTAGGGGTGGGTTGTGCTGCAGTGGCAATTAAGGCAAATTTGATCCAATTTGAGTTCCCCATTGAGCCATACAGTCACGACCCCATGATGTAATAGGGGTTTCCAATATAAATGGATGAATATTTGCTACCCAGTTTTCTGGGCCCCTTATATGAATGAGATCTTTGCTGAAAAGCACTCAAGTTGCCCGAGCTAACAGCCAATCCGCTCACAGATATTACAGTCACATCCGTGCCAGTATCTAAAATGCCTGTTAGTTCAACAGATTTTTCTGCTTTAGTGAGGTTGCATTTTATCAGAGGTCGACTTTGTCTCACTGTGAGCTCAAAATATTTGAGGAGTATGTGCTGACCCAAATCCTGAGTCACCCGAGCTTCTCGGCATAAGGGAGGGGGGGGGCGCGCAGTAAAATAAACAAGCTGAGTAATTTTTGACCTTTTTGTTATTGAACATGCATCTATGACCTCTGGTAAAACGAACAACCCCTGTAAGGTTGTAGACAGATAGATGGTACAAAGGTGCACTCTCCCCGCAGAGTATGCACCTAAATTCAAGACAACAATTAACACAGAATTACTGCCTCCCGCTAGAGGAGATATTTCACCTGTGACACTTAAAACACTGAGCCCGAACAAACAGGCTGCACCAATGACCCAGCAGGCACTAGGGCGCTCTGTCAGAGAACTCCACACTCCGCAGCTGGGCGGTGTGGTGTCCACACGCTGCTCTCCCATGAGGTAGGCATCCTGTTTTCAACAGTCCAACTTCTTTATCTCTTGGCCATGAATGTAGTTTCTAAATCTATCTTGGCCTTGCTTATGTCCTTGAACACAGCCGCAGCTTGTTGTTACAGTGAGGCCCCTTGGTCTGGATCACTCACAACATGTTCATTGTTCTCCAGCGATTCCACACAATCCCACAGTCCCTTTCCCTCTCTGGATGATTTCGGAGAGTGAAAAACATGTCTGCATATGATACCTCATCCCACTTCCCTTCTCTCCTCAAAAACAACATTAGTTGTAAAAAGGTGTTATAATCGAGAGTCCCATTAAACGGCCACTTGGCTTCATTCTCTAATGTATATAGTGGCCACCATTGATTACAATATTTAACAAGATTTCTTTTGCTTTCTGTGTTTCCTGTCCCAGCAATATCTTTCCAGTGGGCCAATATGCATCCCAGAGGGCTGCTCTTTATAACTCCCCCTTGTGTGTTTCCCATTTTTTAAAATTATTTTCTTTTTAATTTCCACTTAAAGCGTTTCTTACACTGTATGTTAACTCTGTCCCAGTTCTTTTCCCATACGTCCCAAAGCTCTGGAATTAAGCTACTCTTACCACATACACATTTTATTATTGTTGACTCCTGTCTAGCCCTTTCCCAATTATAAAGATTCGGAAGTGCCGTTTCGGGTAAGCATTTAGGGCATTCAGGCCTTTGCCTATCAGATGCACAATACCACCTTTGTTTACAGAGCTTACACTCCAGCAATACCCAGGCTTGATGGTAACCCCCTCTATTATAAAAGTTAAAAGGTATTAATCTACAAACAAAACAAGGAATTCTGTCTTCAACTGGGAGAAGAGCGATTTCAGAGGGTTGTTCCCAATCTAATGCTACAGGTCTCGCTAGAGGGGTTACATATAATCCCTCCAATCGATATAGACCGTTTTCCCTTCTTATCCACTCACTCTCATCATTCAAATAATCACTGGGTTCCAGCCCAAACCACCAGAGGAGAGACTCACTATTCCTTCTCCTCCTACTCATTCATTCATTCCTGCATGCTTCAGAGGCATTCAACACAAAGACTGGATTACAAGAAAAACCTCGGGCTTGTATATGGGGGCACCAAAAATTAATCACAGGCTCAAAAAACACTTTTCACAATCTGACATACACTTCATTCGCTTTGTTCGTCTCCAGCCGCTCTCCTCGCGGAGAACACGGAACCGCGGATCAGAACTCCACACTCGCTTCGCAGCTGTGCTGCGTCTCATACACACACACAGATACTCATTCACTCATCTAAAAGCTAGCTTAATATAATGTTGTTTATAACTGATCTGAGTTGTTTACTCTTGGATCCACAATTTGCTGATGTTGTATCTCGGTACCGGGCACACCATACAAACGTTTTTAGGTGGTAATATGGTTTCCTAAACATACATAAAATTCCTAGGCATTTCACAAATTAAATACACAATTACTACATTCCAGTTGATATCCTTCCAACAGCTGTTAATGTTTTACCAAAACCACTTAAGAGGTTCCGCTTACCCTTCTCCTGCTTCTTACACAGTCATTAACAGGTCCATCCTGGCTCCCAAAACTGGGATGCAGTGGTGACCTCGGATTCACTCGATCTACTCCCAAGATCGCTAGCGGCCGCTCTATCGGTCAGCGAATCCCCTTTACCAACATACAGGGTACCCTCCTCCCATACAGGGACTGTGCTGTACGCCAGACGTCTCTGCGTGATTTATCAGCAGCCCCAGCCAAGCATACGACTTATTGGCTTCCCTCGTTAAACATACCGTTTGTCCGCAGCTGTAGATGGTCGTTGTTTGCCCCCGCAGTGAGTGGCTGGGAGTGGAGTTCCTCCAAGAAAGGACTCAGGGCGCGCCTAGGATGTCCGCTCCTCAGTCTATCCTGCAGCCGAGCAAAGCACGTCCCATCTGGGTCGCCAAAATGACTTGCGGATACACGACTCCACAACCTATAAGGTTATAAAGTAGGTATGTTTCTTCAGCGCTGAGATGCACGGGGGATTGCTCCACCACAAACGTGTGCACCTCTCGTGGCACCTTGTCTTGGCTTTATGCTACAAAGCATCACATATTCATAATACGCCTATACATATGCATGACCTATTCCCGCTTCGTATTATAATGAGCCTGAAAGTCTTTTTCATATGTTCCACCCCGGTCTCCTCCTAGTCGCGTCTGCGCAGTGTGTCCCGGTGGTCGTGGGCTGGGGTCGCAGAGATGAAGTAGCTCTTCTTCCTCACTGTTGAACTTTTTACCTCGGTTCCTTGCGCAGTCTCTGTAGCCTCCTGGACTCAGGCTGGACCATAGGGTTGGTTTTGACCAGTTTTTAGGGCTGTCTTCCTATTCCATCAGGAAGCATTCCCTCGCAGCTTCTATTACTCAAGGTTTCCATATTGTTCTGCTCTCTGGCCCATCAACTATGATCTATTATCCTATTCAATCTTAGTTATCTTTTAACTAATGGGCCTCTAGCCCCTAGCCTGATCTCTAAGTCTTCCATCTTTATCTCTAAACTAAGTTATACCTTTGTTTCTTGAGTGCCTAATTTCTATATCCTATTTTAATTTCCTAGCTCCTCATCTCACTTTTGCATATCAAAAGCCCTCTTAAGTCTGTCCTTGGTGTGGCTTTAAGTAAGAATTCACTCTCTTTCCAAGGAATTATTTCATGCTAAAAAATAGACTGTGTAGACAATATTTCAAGCCTCTGCTTTCTGAAGATTTATGTCACCAGTTTTTTGTTACCTTGGTCTTTTTAATCCTCACAGGTTGTTGTCAAGCAGTTATAAATGAAAGAACGAGCATATGAGTCACATCTTAGACCTATTAATTTCTCATGCAGTTAGTTTTACTACAAAAAAAACAAAAACAGGAACAAATGTTGGGGCGTCCTTCCATTTGTACTTATCAAAATAAGCATTAAGTTGACTTGGGAGTAGAAATCATGATTTTCCCTTGCTACATATATTTTAAAAATCATTCAAGTTTCTGCCCCTTCCTGCTTTAGGATAGGAATACCTGACTAATACATTCCTGTCACCACACTGTGTCTCTCTTCACCCTTTTTTCTATCATGCAATCTAATTACACATACCTGCAAACAGTCCAAGTTTCTTGAAGAACAGATTTTTCTGAAATATTTTCTTTTTCTTGTCCTAAAACACTTAAGAGTATAATACTCACATGTCTCAGTCTCTTTAGGACGTGGATTACCTTCAGTAGCCACCAATGGTTCTCTGAACTATGAAAACTCAAAAATGGAAATAATATGTTCACATATGTGAACAGACCATCAGTGTTAAAATCATCATCCCAAATAACAAGTATATTCTGAGGAGGGAATGGAGATAAATATCTCTCAGCAATGTCTATACTCAGCATATAATTAAACCTCTCTATGTGCAAACTGAGTTGTCACCAAAACAGGATAAAAGAACTTATCGACACCAATGTGATGTAGATAAGCAGACACTCCTTTATTAACAGCCGGGTGCGCAGGGGAGTCGTCTCACCAACAACGCACACCTAACTTGTGTAACATGCTGATTCTATTGGATACAGTAATACATATTAATCAAGTTCTCATACATAAATATGGTAATCCCTGTAACTCATTTTCATATTCCCACCTCTTCCCAGTCATGCACATTTGAGTCCTGAAATGAGTCGGGGGGCTGCTTTTGTGACCACCACGGACTACTGACTCAAAAGAAAGACCCCCCCCAATGTCCTTGCCTCAAGGACTTTGGCTCACATTGCAATTTTAACATGCTTCGAGGCCCTTTCACAATACAACTCTCAAAACACCTGGTCTACAGGGCAATAAATCATCCTCACCAGACAGTCTAACAACGGTACCTCCTCTAGCAGCGTAACTGGTTGTATGGTTACTTCAAACTAAATACAACATCTCTATGACTACTTAAAACATTACACCACTATCTTCTGTAAAAACCGATATTCCTGTGAGATTCCATTTAATTGATTAGTCCTAATCATCACCAAAAATCATCAAGTCAAATTAATAACAAATCAATAACAATCAGTAACAGAGTGGCTCCAGACTGAGGGAAGATATTCAGGTAGCTCCATTGCAAATTCACAGGCATTTAATAAAGCCCATTACTGTGCAAAGACTAGTAGCTGGGAATGATTCGCGGAAAGAAACTACAACTCAGAGAGTGTTATACAGCAGGTATGTTTACTCCGGCGCCAGGGTGCAAGGGGATTTCTCCACAAAACTTACACACCCACAACACATTTTACCAGAAATTTATAGAGTGTGTATATACATATTCATTGGATTACATAATACAAATATCCATATGCATGAGTAAGGCTGGGTTAGTTCAAAAGGCTGGTGTCAGCAGTTTATGTTCTCTTTGCACCTGCGCATTGCCTCCTGGTGGTCGTCTTCGGGGGTCTTCTGGAGGAAGGCTCGTAGTCTTTCTCACCTTGTACTTTTCCTCGGAGCATGCGCAGATGCTCTTATCCAATTTCTTGAACAAGAGTGGTTCCAGACGGTTTACTCATTCTATCTTATCTAAAAGCACCAGTATATCAATTTCTACTGTCCATATATGGCTATCTATTAATTACCAAGACTAAACTAGTTAGAGCACATCTGCTTTCCAAGGACATGTTTCTTATTTTTGCTGAATATTGTAGTTCTTGGTAGGTTTACACAGAAAACTGCTTTGTTTTGATGAACATAGTAGTCCTTGGTAAAATTCCACAGAACAGTCTGGGCAAGCAGGATTATTAATCAATATTAGCAATATTCAAAAACACTATAAGTTGCTATAAGTAAATAAGTTGCAAAGCAGTTGCTATAAGTAAATAAGTTGCAAAGCAGTTTGCTATAAGTAAATAAGTCACAAAGCAAGTAATCATTTCTCTGTATCAGGAAGGAGCAATTAGCTCATCCAACATGAAATCTTTAGAGGAAAAATGGATCATTTAAAAGGCATAAAGAGTCTGTAGAACTTTAAAGAAGAAGCCTAAATGATAAATCAGGATGGAAAACCAGAGTATCTTAACTAGTAACAAAAGTTAAAATCTTGTAACAACCCCAAATTCTCAGACAGACCTGATGAATCGGCTGTTGCAGAGTGTGTCAGCTCTATGGATTCAATGAATATAAAGGATCTATATTTAATTTCCTTGCATTTCTTTTCATTTTGGGTGGTAAGGATGAGTAAAACTTGTGAGCAAGTTGACACAGCCTCCCCTGGGTAAGATGGCTTTGGTAACAACTGCTGATAAGATAATAGAGTGCAGAAGACTTGTGGGAAAAGAATACCCAAAAGTGTCTGTTCTGAGAACTCTTTCTGAAGTATACTGCCATACCATAATGGCAGCTTCCTTCCTGAATCAGCTCAACAAACTTTAGGCTGTTATTATCTCAAATTAATCTCTTTGTCCCACATGCTTCCCTATCTCACCTTAACTCTTGCAAAGGAAGTACTTTGACAAGGAGGGAGCACATCCACTTGATCTGAATGGGAGGGCATGGGTGATGGGTTCTTTTGAAATTTCTTTGACACCAAAGTTGAAAGCTTTCACTGGGAGTTTAAAAATTATATTCCTTAATAGCTAAGAGAAAGAAAATAATGAAGATATTTTCACTGGGAAAAAGTGGAAGTTGATATGGCTATCTTTACTCATTACCAAGACCCAACTAGTTAGAGCACATATGTTTCCCAAGGACAAAAACATGATATTTTGCTGAACACTGCAGTTCTTGGTAGATTTTCACAGTAAACTGCTTTGTTTTGATGGACACAGTAGTCCTTGGTAAAATTCCACAGAACAGTCTGGGCAAGCAGGATTCTTAGCAATATTCAAAAATACTATAAGTAATACTATAAGTTGCTATAAGTAAGTAAATAAGTAAATAAGTCTCAAAACAAGTAATCATTTCTCTGTATCAATTCCCCCCTTTTCTTTTCCCTAAGCAAATTCTTTTGCAGTCAAAAGGGTTTCATTATATTTTATTACTGTCTGTAAGGTCCATATCTGTTTTGTTACGTTCTTCAATTTACACCAAAAGATAAGATTTACTGTCATTAATATTGTCATGATTATTAGTAATATTAAAATCGGGTGAGTCAGTATATTTAAGATTTTGGTAGCTGATGGGGAATACCCTGTAAATACATCCCACCAATAGTGTTCTCCGTCTGACTTCACTCATTTCATGATTTGATGTATTCTCTCTGTATCATGCTGGACAGTAATTAAAGTCTTTTGTCCACCTTTTTCGACGTGTTTCATCAATCTTTTTAAATTTTTATGATGCAAAAATTTTCTTACTAGAGTCAGATCCATTCCAATAGGGGTGGGCTTCCAATTTTGAATTAACTTATAATTTGATTGTAATAATTGATAAGATGTGACAGGAACAGTATAATTGAAATCACACCTTGTAAGACTAACAAAATTGCAGATTGTCCTGGTTTAGCTAGGATAGGGTTAAGTTTCCCCAGCAGTTGCGGGGAAGCTCTAGCCGGGTTATTCAATACCATGCTGACGTCACATCCTGGCACCCAAGCGTGGGAGTGCAGGGGATTCGGGGAACGCGTGTGTTGTGCGATCTCTCTCTCACACTGCTGTATCGGTAGATATCTTGCTCTGTTCATTGTTATTACTGTTATTGTTATTGTTGTTGTTTGTTTTGTTGCTGTTGCACTGTTGTATTAAACCTCTCCTTATCTCAGCCCCGGGGCTTTGTATTTCACTCCCTTTGTGGGGGAGGGGCAGCGGCCACATGGTCTCGGACCCCGGCAGGACCTAAAGCACCACACAGATACAGATGTTCGAATGATTACTTGTGTCTATTATAAGATCATCTACTTGTACAAAATCACACAGGGTTCTTAAACAAACACATCCTATACCCATGTAAATTATAATAGTCTCTGGGGTTTCATTAGGGTGAATCTCGAATTGGCATGTTGTCATATATTGGAACGGTTGCTAAATTCATCCCCAATAGATTCTTTCCCATAATAACTGTATGTCCAAAATAAGCATCTGTCCAAGGCCATTCCCAAGCACTTGTTAAATTATAGTTCAGCAAAATTATAAGCACTTATACCCATATCACCATTTTTGGATGCGAAGCTTTAGCGGTCCCACAGGTGTCGATTTCCATTTTGGCTTAGGGGCCTTCTTCACCCTAGTGTGGTGTATCCACGATGTCTGTTTCTTAATTTTGATTGCTGTATGGGAAGTTAATAACACCTGAAACAGACCTTCCCATTTTGGTTCCAGAGGTGAATCTGAAAAAGATCTGATCTATACATAATCACCCGGTTTAATGTTGTGTACAGGCCCATCCAGACATCGAGCTCTGGTCCCTAGGACCGATTTCTCTATTTCTCGTAGCTGCTTTTGTAGACTTATAACATAATCTGTTAGTATTTCATCTCCAACCTGGGTTGATGTTCCTGCTTGTATCATATATGGTCTCCCATATACTATTTCAAAAGGACTTAATCCCTCCTGAGTTCTGGGTTTGGTTCTGATTCTTAGAAGGCATAAGGGCAATGCTTGGGGCCAGGACAATCCAGCTTCCTGGCCTAGTTTTACTATTTGTTGTTTAATTAAATTATTCATTTTTTCTACTTGACCACTGGCTTGTGGATTATATGGGGTATGTAATTGCCAGTCTATTCCTAAAAGTTTACTAACCTGCTGGACAATTTTTGCCACAAAATGTGATCCCCGATCTGAGGATATTGTTGCTGGAACCCTAAACCTTGGTATTATTTCTTGTAACAATACCTTGGTTACTTCTTTGGCTTTATTAGTTCGGCAAGGGAATGCTTCTGGCCACCTGGAAAAGGTATCTGTCAAGACCAAAAGGTACTGAAACCCCCCTTTCCTTGGGAGTTCAGAAAAATCAATTTGTATTTTACCGTCTGGAACCAAAGACTGCACTTCTACTTCACCTTCTCCAGCCACTGTTTTGGCTTCATGATATGCCATAGCGTTGCCAAGTACATGGGTGGAACTTCCTCTTTGGTGAGCCTTACAATGCATTATAGCCACCTTTTCAGGTAGTTGCACTGCTTCCAGGAGGTTGAGGATTTCTTTGGCATACTTTATATGTTTTCCCTGTGCAGACAAGAGTCCTCTTTTTTCCACACTGCCCCATGAGCATGGACCACTCCAAAAGCGTATTTAGAGTCTGTCCATATATTAATTTTCATACCCTTGGCCATTTCCTGTGCCTGAGTTAAAGCTATTATTTCTGCCTTTTGTGCTGAGGTATTTGGAGGAAGGGCTTTAGATTCTATTACCTGATCTTTGGTGGTTATCGTGTATCCTGCCTTGTGGATACCTTGTCGAATAAAACTTCTCCCATCTGTATACCAGGATTCATCAGTGTCCTCTAATGGTTCCTCCTTGAGGTCTGGCCGGCTGGAATAAACTGCTTCAATCGTTTCCAGGCACTCATGTGTCACTGGTTCTCCTGTGGTTCCACAGAGAAAAGCAGCTGGGTTGACAATATTAGTAACCTCTATTTTTATATCATCCTGTTCTACTAGGAGGGCTTGGTATTTCAGGTACCTTTGAGGTGAAAGCCAGTGTCCTCCTTTCATGTTGAGTACTGCAGACACTGTGGGGGATACTAGTACTGTAATTTTCTGACCCAATGTGAATTTTCGTGCTTCCTGGATATTTAAAACTACTGCTGCTACTGCCCTCAGGCAGCTAGGCCATCCTTTGTTTACTTCGTCAAGTTGTTTAGAGAAGTATGCCGCTGCCCTTCTACCTGGTCCCAAATTTGGGGCCAGGACCCCTAGGGCTATTCCCTGTTTCGCGTGGGAGAATAACCAGAAAGGCTTAGTGATGTCTGGTAAACCCAAAGCAGGGGCATCCATCAGCTTCTTTTTCAGCTGATGGAATGCTCTGTCCGCCTCCCCATTCCAAGTGAGGGTTTTCAGATTTGATTTTAATACTTCATAAAGGGGTTTTAATATGAGTCCGTAGTTATATATCCACAGGCAACACCATCCGGTCATTCCTAGGAACGTACGGAGCTCTTTAGCTGTCTGTGGTCGAGGGGTCTGACAAATGGCCTCCTTCCCTGCAGTTCTAGGGTCCGTTGACCAGCCGTGGCCTCGTATACAAGGTAAGTCACTTGCTGCTGAGCTACTGGAGCTTTCTGTGGAGAGACTCGATAACCATTAAGTCCCAAAAAATTTAATAAACTAATAGTCCACATTATGCACATTTCTTTAGTCTCTGTGGCTATTAATAAATCATCTACATAGTGCAGGACTTCCCTGACTCCATGCGGTTGCTCCCATTGCTCCAGATCTTTAGCTAGTTGGTTTCCAAAAAGAGTGGGGCTATTTTTAAACCCCTGGGGTAGCACAGTCCATGTTAATTGCATCTTCCTTCTGGATTCCGGGTTTTCCCATTCAAATGCAAACAATAACTGAGTTTCGGAGCTCAAAGGCAAGCAAAAGAAGGCGTCTTTTAGGTCCAGCATGGTAAACCAAGACAATTCTGGTACTAATCTAATTAATAGTGTATATGGGTTTGCTACAACAGGATGCAGATCTTCTCCTCTCTTATTGCTATATTCTCCCTATGCTATGTCCAACATGGTCTCCAAATTCCTACTCTCTGGCAGTTTCAGTTTCTGCAACTTCTTTCAAATGTCATGTATTGATTGCCCTATAAATAATGACACTAACTGTTATATTCCCACCTCTGGCACTGCCATATAATGAGTTACCAGAAGATGAAATGCATTATGCTCTGTTTACTGATGGATCCTGTCGTGTGGTAGGAAACCATCGGAAGTGGAAAGCTGCTGTGTGGAGTCCCACAAGACAAGTCATTGGGGCCACTGAAGGAGAGGGCGAGTCAAGTCAGTTTGCAGAAGTAAAAGCGATCCAACTAGCCCTAAAGATTGCTGAACGAGAAAAGTGGCCAGTACTGTATCTCTACACTGACTCCTGGAAGGTGGCTAACGCCCTGTGGGGGTGGCTACAGGAGTGGAAGAAGACCAATTGGCAGCGCAGAGGTAAACCCATCTGGGCTGCTGCATTGTGGCAGGACATCGCTGCCCGAGTGGAAAACGTGGCTCTAAAGGTACATCATGTAGATGCTCACGTGCCCAAAAGCCGTGCCACCAAAGAACATCAAAACAATGAGCAAGTAGACAAGGCTGCCAAAATTGAAGTAGCTCAGCTGGACCTGGACTGGGAGCACAAGGGTGAGCTATTTGTAGCTCGATGGGCCCATGAAACATCCGGGCATCTTGGGAGAGATGCAACGTACAGATGGGCTCGTGATCGAGGGGTGGATCTGACCATGGAGGCCATCTCACAGGTCACTCATGAATGTGAAACATGTGCTGCAATCAAGCGAGCCACACGAGTAAAGTCTCCCTGGAACAGAGGGCGATGGCTGAGTTTTCAATATGGTGAGGCCTGGCAAATTGACTATATTGGACCATTGCCACGAACACGCCAAGGCAAGCGCTACATACTCACCATGGTGGAAGCAACTACTGGTTGGCTTGAAACGTACCCTGTAAATCATGCCACTGCCCGAAATACCATCTTAGGTCTTGAAAGGCAAATTTTATGGCGACATGGTACTCCTGAAAGAATCGAATCAGACAACGGGACCCATTTTCAAAATAATCTTATAAACTCCTGGGTAAAGAAACACGGCATGGAGTGGGTGTATCACATCCCTTATTACCCACAAGCGTCTGGAAAGATTGAAAGATACAATGGACTGTTGAAGACTATGTTGAGAGCATTGGACAATGGGGAATGGAAGCACTGGGATATAAATTTAGCAGAAGCCACTTGGCTAATTAACACCAGAGGATCTGTTAACCGTCCTGGTCCTGCCCAAACCAAACCCCTTCATACTGTGGGAGGAGATAAGGTCCCTGTAGTACACACAGGGAAATGGCTGGGGAAGGCAGTGTGGATTGCTCCTCCCTTGGGAAAAGGCAAGCCCATTCGTGGGACTGTTTTTGCTCAGGGACCTGGATGTACTTGGTGGGTAATGCGGGAGAATGGGGCTACTCAGTGTGTGCCTCAAGGAGATTTAACCTTGGGGGGGAAATAATCTGTGGGCTGAGTTGTATGTTGCAGGAAGTGATGGAGGAAATAGGAAAGACGAAGAGTGAACCAGATACGTGCGATGATGACCCAAACCTAGCTGGTGCTGGAGTCCAACAGTCAAACATATTGCTCTGTCCTGAACATCCATCTTGACAGATGGGAGCCAAGTCACTGAACATCTGGAGGAGAGAAGAAAGCTTACGGAATGGATAGATGAGTGTTATGTGGGACCTGGGCATGACGTAAATGGGATGGAATAAGGGGTGGAGACTGTACTGGATCTGGCTGAGCCGGAATTGGTTTTCCCCTGTAGCAGCCCTCATGGTGCTGTGTTTTATGTTGGGAGCTGGCAGGGTGTTGATAGCACACTGGTGTTGTGGCTACTGCTGAGTAGTGCTTACACAGCACCAAGGCTCTTTCTGACATTTCCCCCCCCACAGTGGGACGGGGTGGGCAAGATCTTGGGAGGGGACACAACCAGGACAGCTGACCCGAACTGACCAAAGGGATATTCCATACCATATGACGTCTGCTCAGTATAAAGCTGGGAAAAAAGAGGAAGGGGTGGGGTCACCCTTGGTCCTCCGAGGCAACCACTACGCGTATTGGAGCCCTGCTTCCTGAGAAGGCCCGACATCGCCTGTTAATGGGAAGTAGAGAATAAATCTGTTTTCTTTTTTTTTGCTTCCGCGCGCGGACCTTTGCTTCGCTTTGCTTATATTAAAACTGCTTTTGTTTTACCCACAAGGGTTGGTGGTTTTTTTTTTCCTATCTTATTTTCTTTCCCCTCTTTGCTCTGTTGAGAAAAAACGGGGAAGGGGGGGGAAGAGATAGAGCGACTTGGTGGGTACCTGGCATTTAGCCAAGGTGAAACCACCACAATCCTTTATTTCGGCCCCTTTCTCTTTCCCTTCCTTCTTATATTCTTTTTCCAGTGCCAGCACTAGTGGTTGTCGTGGGGGTGCCAGGCCACAGTCTATTTGATATTCAGGATGGTCTCGGAGGGTGAAAAACATGTTTGCATAGGAGACTTCATCCCACTTCCCTTCCCTCCTTAAAACAGCATTAGTTGTAGCAGGGTGTTAAAATTCAACGTCCCATTAAGGGGCCATTTTTCCCCTCATCCAATTTATATAGGGGCCACCACTGACTGCAATATTTTATTAGTGTCTTTTTATTCACACTTGTGCCTGGAGGTCCCCCTTTCTTTATGGGAGACCTCGGCTGGTCTGAGGGATCAGAATGTAAGTTTGGTATTGACCTTGAGCAGATAACCGTGTACCCTTAAGAGACTTGAAAGTCCCGAGAAGAGCTGAGTAAACAAGAGTAAGGAACTACCAGACCAGAACTGCCTGACCACAAGGAGAGGAAGGTTATAGAGGTTGTAACAGGGAAGAGGTCATCCAATCATGAACTGTTAGTCTCTAATTAAACCAATCATATATGGACACATACTCTTAATAAAGTTATAAAAAGGCTTGTTAGAACAATAAAGGAGCCATTTTGCACAATTCGGTGTTTGTCATGTCCGTCTCAACAACGACAAATGGTGACCCCGATGTGATCCCAACACCGAGGAAATAAATAACGGCGGCAGGAAGAGTCGCGGAGACGGAGCCCAGTCAAGCGTAGCGGCGGGGAGAGCTGCATAGTCCGGACAACCTTTTGAAATTTGACACTGTACAGGTGAGCGGCTAGGAACAAAACGATGGGTGCTAGCCTCTCCAAGGAGGAGGGTATGATTATGACAATGTGGAAGTTTCTGCTTCAGTGCAGGGGAGTCAAAGTGGATGACGTAGCGCTCAAAAAAATGTTGTTGTGGAGCAAAGTGCAAGGATATGAAGCTAGCACTGTTACTGCATTTAGTGTGAGCAAATGGGAAGAATTGGGACAGAAATTGCTTGAGTGTGTCTCTCAGGGTAATAAGACTGCGACCAACCTCCTCACAACCTGGAGGTTGTTAAAAGAGACTTTAAAGGACTTTAAGGTGGAGAAAGAAAGCTCAGGGGAAACCCCTTATAATCTAGGGGCGTCCACGGTCCGGGTCCTGGCAGCAAGAGGTCAAGATATGGACCTAGCAGGGGGAGCCCGTCCTAAACATAGACCGTGGTTGAGGGCGAGGGGATTGTATAAGGACTCTGATGAGGAAGCACAAGATGAGTTGTTTTCTTCACAAAGACTGAATGAACAGAAATCCCCTCAGGCAGCCCCTCCTTCGCCTCCTGTCGTGAAGCCCTCTGCTCCGCCACCTCCCTCTGATGAAGAAAAAGCCACGCGCACTTTGCTTATTTGGTGCAAAAGGAATGGGGTCCCTGCTGATGCACTCTCTGCTTTTGATCTCAAAACATGGAAAGAGGCAGGGAACGCCTTATTCGAGGCAGCCATAAGGAAGAATACCATCGCTGCATCATCTTTAACTACATGGCAACTGGTAAATGATTCCCTGAAACAGTTAAAAATTCACTGGACTGCCGTGGCAGCTGCAGCCGATGCCAAGTCACCTAGTGGATCTGATTCTCCGACGGATCCTACTGTTGTGGCTGAAAAACCTCCAGAAAAGACGCGAGACCCTTCCACATGTCCACTGCCTGCTGATAAGGACTTCATTTTTCTGTTATTAAAGAACTACAGAAAAGCATTAATGAGGATGGACTTAAAAACTCACTTACAACAGGTATACTGGAGGCAATCGCTCATGGCTGTACTCAGCATTCCCACACCCCCACCTGCAAGCGCTGAGTTGGCAGTGGTGGCCCCAGGCCTTCCCTGACCCCACCCCCGCCACGGAGTGACCGCCTGCAGCCAGTCTAGCACCACACCCCCGGCGTGTGTCCGTCTGTCCCGCCCCCCCCGAACACCAAAAGCAGCAGTTTTTACAGAAGGTGCTGACACTGGGATGCGGCATCCCTTGTTCATTCTAAAAAGACACTTTAAATCTTTCTGATGGTCAGTGCACTAAAAGCCCTGATTTTAAAACAAAGAAGGGGGAATTCTCTGGATACACCACATAATCAACTGGCAATGGCTTTCTATACTCTTAATGGTGTTTTGATGTTTGTAGTATTTGTCATTTTATGTTGTGTGAGTAATAAGTGTAAGAGGCCCCTTTGTGTGATTGTTTTGCGTGTGTGAGACGCAGCCCAGCTGCAGCTGTGGAGTGTGGAGTTCTCTATAATTTAGTCGATATCGATCAGGTGTGGATCTGTGGTAAATGGCAAATGGCAAACAGCTTATGGTATAGGATTTATGCTTTTGGCTTTGATTTATGACTTTTATGATTCAGCAATTGTTGTAATTTTCTTAAACAGAACTCATTTTGCTTTGATTAGTAAAATCTGTATTGTGTATTCAACTTCCTTTGTTTAGCAATATTAAGAATTAAGAACCCAAGTGTTTAACCTTATTAGAAACTCCCTTGGTTTTCCCCCTTGAGTGGTGGCCAGGCTCTGGGTGGAACCCAACAGGAGGATGAAATCAGATGTTTCCCCTCAAAGAAAATTGCCAGTTATTTTGGGCTGTTGATTTAGAGGCTGGACCTGCTTGCAGAGACTTTGGATGCCTCACCTACGGATAGACGCATCGCGTAGGGTTTCGAACTTGCAAGGAAAGGTACTCTAAATTCTCGCTGCATCCAGGGTTCCCCAGCAATTGCGGATCTGAATATTAGTACCCCATTAAGTAAGTGTGCTATTCTGTATCTTCCTTGTTTTGTAATACTTAGTCATATGCTTTAATTATTAGCAGTAGAACCAGACAAGGGCCAAAAGAACCATTTCTGCCATTTGTGGAGAAATTACAAGCAGCCATAGAGAAACAGGTCTATGATGCCAATTTAAGATTGACATTAACAACACAGTTAGCTAGGGATAATGCTAATGAAGATTGTAGAAAGATAATTGAGGCATTGCCAGGGGATCCAACCCTGGAAGCCATGGTTACTGCTTGTGCTAAGTTTGGGTCAGCGGAACATAAGATGGCAGCCTCAGCCAATGCTATGGCAGCTGTCCAAGTAAAAGAACAAAAATGTTATCACTGCAGTCACACAGGACATTTAAAAGCCAGTTGTCCTGAGAAGAAAGTGATAAAAACATCTGGTCCCATAGTAACGCCTTGTCACCGATGCGGAAAAATGGGACATTTCGTGAAACAGTATAAATCTAAATACCATATTAATGGACAACTATTGTTGGGAAACGGGAAGTCGAGCACAAAGGGACGCGTGTTGACACAAGTATTCCCTTCAATGCCCCAGCAATTTCCATCAAACCTATCCTCTGCGAACAACTCGCAGGACAAACCATGGGGGCAGCAGGAATGGATGTATCCACCGCCAAGCAAGTAACTATATCATCGCATTCCATGCAAAAGGTGCCCCTTGCGGCGCATGGACCAATTGGCAGAGGCCTGAGTGCATTGTTAATAGGACGTTCAAGTGCGACCTTACAAGGTATCAATGTACATCTTGGTGTTATTGATGCTGATTATACTGGACAGATAAGTGCCATGGTTTCTACTCCAACGCCACCCTTGACAATTCCAAAAGATACTCGTATTGCTCAACTTGTCCCTTTTAAGAGTTGTGTTCCCAGGTCACATCCAACAGAGCGTGGAGATGGTGGATTTGGATCTACTGGTGTCCCTCAAGTCATGTGGACACAAAACATCTCAGACAAATGGCCTCAAATGACTTGCATCCTCACGATGGATGGTGCCACCCCCTCACAGGTGAGGGTATCTGGGCTATTAGACACAGGGATTGATGTTACCATAGTCTCCCAACTCCATTGGCCTCAGAGTTGGCCCGTTGTTACAATGGACACTGGGGTATTGGGGCTGGGAGGCGTGACCCAAAGCTTAATGGCGGCTAAACCTGTAACAATTTGGAATCCTGAAGGACAGGTTGCCACAGTACGACCATATGTTACTGCTGCTCCTCTGAATTTATGGGGAAGAGATGTCCGGGGAGCATGGGGTGTGAGGATTAAAACGGATATTTAACAGGGGCCACTGTCCTTGAGGGCGTACGACAACCTACCCTGACTTTAACGTGGCTGACTGATACACCTATTTGGGTAAATCAGTGACCCCTCAACCCAGAAAGTTAGACGCCCTCCAGAACTTGGTAAAGGAACAACTACAGGCTGGTCATATTGAATCCTCTCACGGTCCCTGGAATACACCTGTGTTTGTAATAAAAAAAGAAATCAGGAAAATGGCGACTGTTACATGATTTACGACAAATCAATGCCATTATCGCTAGTATGGTGTTTTGCTGATTAAGGATACCAATTAAACTCGGACACCAGAGTGAAAAGAGTAGGCGTATTTTACTAGTGATAACCAAATAATGTAACAGAGTAAAACAGAAAACATGCAGTAAGGAAAAAGCAGAATAGTGCACTTAAAGCAACAAACAGGAAAATACAGGGTAATGCATCCAATCACTACTACATGAGAGAGAGAGAATAGTGATTAAGAGAAATACATCACCACTTGCATATATTATCATCATCACCCAGATCCGCAGACGCTGGGGAGCCCCGGTTACAGCGAGGATTTGGAGAGCCAGTCCCGGCAAGTGGGAAATCCTACACGGTGCGTCCACCCATAGGTGAGGCATCCAAAGTCGCTGCGAATGGGCCCAGCCTTATATACCAGAGATCGACAAGCCAGAATAGCTGGCACCTTTGTTTTGAGCGGAAAATATCTGGTTTCATTCTCCTGTTGGATTCCACCCAAATCTTGGCCAGGGCTCGGGGGGGAACCAAGGGAGTTTCTAACAAGGCCAAATACTTAGGTTCTCAGCCTTGAAGAAGGCTGCGAAAGGAAAGTTGAATACATTCTCTCCTCACTACTGATTATATTTTGTCTTTCACTAGCGAGTTTACATATTTTATTAATGACTACATGGTAAGTTAACAGCTTCAGCTTGGGGCCTGTTGTTCAGGCTGCAGTATTTCAATGCTTTAGCACTTTTTACACCAGCATAAGTGGGTTGTTATAACTTAGTACAATACCTACTAGCACAATGGTTATCAGTTATAAAATATACAGGATTCATCTATAGGTCAACTCTGGCTTGGGCCTGTTGTCCAAGCCTTAGCACTTCATATGGGCACATTGCAACCAGGACTACTGTCACCCACTATGATCCCAGAAAGGTGAAATATCTTAATTGTGGATCTGAAAGACTGGGTTTGGGGATTTTTGTCACCATTCCATTAGCAGAACAAGATAAAAACAAATGTGCTTTTTCGGTTCCTGTCATCAACCACACAGAGCCCATGAAACGCTATCTGTGGAAAGTGTTACCTCAAGGCATGAAAAATTCTCCCACAATTTGTCAATGGTTTGTAGCTCAGGCACTCTCAGGCCTGCAAGAACAATACCCTCATTCTTATTGTTATCACTATATGGATGATATTCTTCTTGCAGTATCTGACCTGACCCAGTTGGATGACATGGAACGATCAGCATTATGTCATCTTAAACAATATGGGTTGGTTGTGGCTCCAGAAAAGGTTCAACGTACAAGTCCTTGGTTATACCTAGGTGCAAAAATATTGGATCAGACTGTAGCTCCACAGCCAGTAACGCTGAATAGGGAAGTAAAAAATCTCAATGACATCCAAAAGCTGTTGGGAGCAATTAATTGGGTTAGGCCCTATTTAGGATTGACATCTTCTCAATTGAGCCCCCTAATGGAATTATTGACAGGGGATTCTGATATTTGTGCACCGAGACGGTTAACCAAGGAAGCACATCAGGTACTCGATGAGGTAGAAAAAGCAATACAGAACAAATATGTTTATCGCCTGGAACTAACAGAAGTTGTGCAAGTTTTTGTTTTAACAGATCACATGATTCCATATGCATTACTTTGTCAATGGAATGAAACCTGAGTGGATCTGTTACATGTGCTGGAATGGACGTTTTTACCCTATCGATTCAAAAAGACAGCACCAAGCATTTTTGAATTGGTGGCTCACTTGTTAATTAAAACACGGACCCGTTGCCTTGAACTTGTGGGACGGGATCCAGCAACCATTGTTATTCCAATTCAAGCTGAATATTTTGAGTGGTGCCTAGCAAATAACATGGTACTACAATCCGCATTGGCAGACTTTCAAGGACAAATAAAATATCACCTCCCCAGCCACCCAATGTTGAAACTGGTGCGTGAAATTTCGACTGGGAACAAAGGGCTACATTCCACGAAGCCAGTGGAAGGGTTAACTGTGTTTACAGATGGATCAGGAAAACCAGGAAAGGCAGCTGTAACGTGGTTTATGAATGGTGAGTGGCACAATATTGTCACAGAACAGCAAGGGTCACCGCAGATTGTAGAACTTAGAGCGGTAACCGAGGCCTTCCACAGATTTCCAGAACCTTTTAATTTGGTTACAGATTCTGCTTATGTTGCAGGATTGGTTCAGCAGTTAGAAAAAGCAATCATCAAACAGGTGGACAATGAAAAATTGTTTAATTTGTTACGGTTCTTGTGGGAATTGATCCAAAAACGTACGAATCCCTATTATGTGTTGCACATTCGTAGTCATAGTACCCTACCAGGATTTTTAGCAGAAGGCAATGCACGGGCTGACAGGCTTGTGTCTGTAGCCATGGTGCCAAATACTCTGCAACAAGCCCAATCATCACATCAATTTTTTCATCAAGGTGCCAGAGCATTACAAAGACAGTTTCATCTTACAGCTACAGAGGCCAGAGCCATTGTAGCATCATGTCCTGATTGTCGGGGACAGCAAGTGCCATATTACTATGGGGTGAACCCCAGGGGGTTACAGGCATTGCAAATCTGGCAAACAGATGTTACACACATTGCAGAATTTGGAAGGTTGAAATATGTACATGTTTCCATTGATACTTTTTCACATGCAATGTTTGCTTCCGCACATACAGGGGAAAAAGCCAGAGATGCCATTCGACACTGGCAAAAGGCATTTTCTGTTTTGGGTGTCCCTGAAACAGTAAAAACTGACAACGGCCCTGCATATGTCTCCAGACCGGTTTGGGAATTTCTACATAGATGGGGGATTCAACATATTACTGGCATCCCACATTCCCCTACGGGACAGGCAATTGTTGAACGTGCCCATGGTACCCTAAAACGCCTGCTTCAAAACCAAAAAGGGGGAATGGAAGGGGAGCCCCCAGAGGCCCGGTTGGCAAAGGCCATTTATGTATTAAACTTTTTAACCATGCCCGAGCAAGGGTTGGTCCCTCCCATTGGGAGACATTTTGCCTCTTTTTCTTCAACTCAGGAGGTACGGGGAACTGCCTTGGTGCGTGTTAGGGATTTACAGATGGGGTAATGGTCTGGGCCTTATAACCTAGTCAGCTGGGGCAGGGGTTATGCTCGTGTCTCCACAGAACATGGGCCGCGTTGGTACCCTGCCCGTTGTATTTGGCCTGTTGTGGCTGTTGACTGATGTTGATAGTGTTAGGCATGCTACATTACAAAATAGAGCCGCAATAGATTTTTTGTTATTAGCCCAAGGACATGGTTGTGAAGACTTTGAGGGAATGTGTTGTATGAATTTGTCAGATCACTCAGAATCAATACATAAAAGTATCCAGCTTCTGAAAGGAGTGAAGAAGTTACAGGCAAATGATGGATGGGATTGGTTGAATAACTTGTTTAAAGGATGGGGACTGTCAGGGTGGTTGTTATCTTTAATGAAAACTGGGTTGTTGCTTTTGTTCATCATTGTAGTTGTGTTATTAATGTTGCCATGTCTTGTGTCTCTGTTGCAAAAGGCCCTGCAGCGGACGGCACAGGCAATTTTTGTGGCACGAATACAAAAAGGGGGAATTATGGGAGACCTCGGCTGGTCTGAGGGATCAGAATGTAAGTTTGGTATTGACCTTGAGCAGATAACCGTGTACCCTTAAGAAGCTTGAAAGTCCTGAGAAGAGCTGAGTAAACAAGAGTAAGGAACTACCAGACCGGAACTGCCTGACCACAAGGAAAGGAAGGTTATAGAGGTTGTAACAGGGAAGAGGTCATCCAATCATGAACTGTTAGTCTCTAATTAAACCAATCATATATGGACACATACTCTTAATAAAATTATAAAAAGGCTTGTTAGAACAATAAAGTAGCCATTTTGCACAATTCGGTGCTTGTTGTGTCCGTCTCAACAGCGACATATCTTCTTCCAGCATTTTAATATACAGCCGTGGGGACACTTTTTGATTATTCCCCCACTCTGGCCGCTTCCCATCTCGTCTACTTTACCTTAAAATGCTACCCAAGTAAGCTGACAATATCCCCCTCAGGCAGATGGTACAAAGGTGCACTCTCCCCACAGAGTATGCACCTAAATTCAAGACAACTATTAACACAGAATTACTGCCTCCCGCTAGAGGAGATATTTCACCTATGACACTTAAAACACTTAGCCCGAACAAACAGGCAGCACCAGTGACCCAGCGGGCAGGCACTAGGGCACTCTGTACTAAGGAAAGTTAACTCATCCTGCACTACCCCCCCCACTGGTACAGAGTCTGCCCTGCGCTTCGTTCCTCTCCGGCCGCTTCCCTCGCGTGATAACGGAACTGCGGGTCAGAGAACTCCGCACTCCGCAGCTGCAGCTGGGCTGCGTCTCACACCCGCAGAACAATCACACAACCACACAAAGAGGCCCCTCACACTTATTACTCACACAACATAAAATGATAAATACTACAAACACCAATTACAACAATTGCTAAACCATAAAATTCATAAATGACAATGAAACCAACTTTTGGGTGTTCTGAAAGTGAACTACCTTCATTGTAATAGTAAAAACTGCACCCACGGGTCAAAAAGACCCCTGCCCAGGTTAAGACCCTTCCCCTGAGCACGGATAGTATTAGAAGCACTAGGTAAGGTGTATTATAATTGTATGTTAATCACTAACCAATCAGTATCTAATAGGCGTGTTATGGAAAAGTACTAACTTCTGGGTTTTGTGTATAAAAGGAGTATGAAAGCAACCTGCTGTTGGTGTCCTTGATTTGTGGAAAAGTCCACTGAGCACCCAGGCTTTCCTGAGCATGTTAAGATTGGTTCATTGCATGCCGGGCACAAATCCGCTTTTCAGGTACCGGGAGACATGACCAGCTGATATTTGGATTGCCAACAGAACACATAAACACTCTGGGAGGATTAATCAGGTTTTTTGTTCCTCCCTGTTGCTCCCACTAATGATTAGTTTTGGTCAGGTCACAGACTGATCTGTTCTGTTATCAGCAATTTTCCCATCCACAGGAACATGTCAGTAAAACAGAGTGTGTGAGACAGCAGAACAGCGGAAAATGCTGCATCCCCTTCCCACCTCAAGGGCCTTTAACAGCACTGCGTTATCTGCATGCAAAGGACATATGTGCCCTTCTAGTACTTGGTTCTCCTGAAAGTACAACAGGCTACACAGGGAGTTGGTGTTTGAGTAAACCCATCACCAATTCTGTCTCCGGCTTTATCTTCCTGCAAGCTAGCTCAGAAGGACATTCTTGTTACCTTGAGTGTCAGTTTTTTTCAGTGCATCTGTGGCAGGTGTGATAAAAGGAAATGATCACCTACTTTACAACTTATTTACTTATAGCAACTTATAATGATTTCTGAATATTGCTTAATAATCCTGCTTGCCCTGACTGTTCTGTGGAAACTTACCAAGGACTACTGTGTTCATCAAAACAAAGCAGTTTTCTGTGGAAACTTACCAAGAACTACTATGTTCAGCAAAAATAAGAGACATGTCCTCGGAAAAGCAGATGTGCTCTAACTAGTTTAGTCTTGGTAATGACTAAAGATAGCCATATGTGGACGGTAGAAGTTCCACTGGTACTTTTAGATAAGATAGAATGAGTAAACCAGCTGAAACCACTCTTGTTCAAGAAATTCGCTAAGAGAATCTGCACATGCTCCGAGGAAAAGTACAAGGTGAGAAAGACTACGAGCCTTCCTCCAAAAGACCCCCGAAGACGACCACCAGGAGACAATGCGCAGGTGCAAAGAGAACATAAACTGCTGACATCAGCCTTTCGAAGTAACCCAGCCTTACTCATGCATATGTATGTTTGTATTATGTAATCCAATGAATATGTATATCCACACTCTATAAGTTTTTGGTAAAATGTGCTGTTAGTGTGCAAGCTTTGTGGAGAAATCCCCTTGCACCCCGGCGCCGGAGTAAACATACCTCCTTTATAACTCTACCCAAGTTGTAGAGTCTTCTTCCGCGAATCAGGTACACCCACCAAATGAAAATAGGGCTTCTTGTCTGCTGAAGTGTAGCAGCTATTGATTGCCTTTGTTCTTGGGGCTTCAGGGTAGTTGGGGCCTTTGGCCAATGGGAGCTGCTATTGACCAGAGATCAGATTCGGCCTGGGTATAAATGGAGTCCCCTGGGGAACCATTTTGAGCTTGTCCTCTTGTTACTGATTTGTTATTAATTTGAGTTGATGATTTTTGGAGATTTTGATAAGGAATGATTAGGAATAATCAATGAAATGGAATCTCACAGAAATATCGTTTTTTATAAAAGATAATGGTGTAATGGTTTAAGTAGTCATAGAGATGTTGTATTTAGTTTAAAGTAACCATACAACCAGTTACGCTGCTAGAGGAGGTACCATTGTTAGACTGTCTGGTGAGGATGATTTATTGCCCTGTAGACCAGGTGTTTTGAGAGTTGTATTGTGAAAGGGCCTCGAAGCATGTTAAAATTGCAATGTGAGCCAAAGTCCTTGAGGCAAGGACATTGGGGGGTCTTTCTTCTGAGTCGGTAGTCCGTGGTGGTCACAAAAGCAGTCCCTGACTCATTTCAGGACTCAAATGTGCATGACCGGAAAGAGGTGGGAATATGAAAATGAGTTACAGGATTTAGCATGTTTATGTATGAGAACTTGATTAATATGTATTACTGTATCCAATAGAATCAGCATGTTAAACGAGTTAGGTGTGCATGTTGGTGAGACGACTCCCCTGCGCACCCAGCTGTTAATAAAGGAGTGTCTGCTTATCTACATCACATTGGTGTCGATAAGTTCTTTTATCCCATTTTGGTGACACTCTGGAGCAGCAGGCTGTGGTTGAGGACTCTCCCCTTGGGTTGGGATGCTGCCCAAGGAAACTGCTTGAGGTGACTTGGCTTGGGATGTGGCCCTGAGCAGGTCCTCAAGGTTGAGAGCCCTCACTTGTTAGGTGAGTGATAGAGCGTTTGGGGTTGTCCTCTCACAGACATTCGAACCTGTAATTTGTGGAGGGCTAGTTAATTGTGTTGACAATAAATTTTTAATTTTTGGTGGTTGGTTGTTTATTTGAGAGCCTCTGAAACAAATGGGTGTAGTCAACAGGATGTCAATAGAGGAGTTATTACAGAAGTATAGTTGTGTCCTGTGGTGGTTTAGGCCCTGCCGGGACCTGAGACCACGTTGCCACTGCCCCTCCCCCACCCTCGGCCTGGACAGGGCAGGGAGTGAAATACAAACCCCAGGGTTGAGATAAGGAAAAATTTAATACAACAGTGTAACAACAACAAACCGAACAACAACAATAACAATAACAATAATAACAGTAATAACAATGAACAGAACAAGAGATATACAGCACAGATACTGCAGTGAAGGGACCGACCCAGACCAAAACTGTCACTGCTCTTCCCGCGATTGGGCGCCCCGACCTGACGTCAGCATGGTATTGAATAACCCGGCTAGAGCTCCCTCCCCACTGCTGGGGAAACTTAACCCTATCCTAGCTGAACCAGGACATAATCCTCCCCTTTATTCTATACCATCTGCGTCATGCCCACCTGCCATTTAGCAATTGGCAATAACAAAAAAAAAAACAATTAACAAAAGCACAATATAACTCACGGTATGTTATCACCCAAAATCAAGTCCCCTTGTGGTACGCATCGGACCTCTCCATCCTTCTGCATCACCCACCAGGTGCACCCAGGTCCTTGAGCAAAAACAATCCCGTGGATGGGTTTGCCTTTGCCCGGCGCAGGACTAACCCAGACCATTTTTCCCAGCAGGTCCCTCATGCGCACCACAGGGACTCTATCCCCGTCCACAACACGTGGAAGTTTTGACTGAGCCGGGCCAGCTCGATTGGCAGATCCTCTTGTGTTCACTAACCAAGTGGCCTTTGTCAGATGTGTGTCCCAGTGTTTGAAGGTTCCACCCCCCATTGCTCTCAATGTAGTTTTTAACAGTCCATTGTAGCGCTCGATCTTCCCGGAGGCTGGTGCGTGGTAGGGGATGTGGTAGACCCACTCGATGCCGTGTTCTTCTGCCCAGGCATCTATGAGGTTGTTTCGGAAGTGAGTCCCATTGTCCGACTCAATCCTCTCTGGGGTGCCGTGTCGCCACAGGACTTGGTCTCAAAGGCCCAGGATGGTGTTCCGGGCGGTGGCGTGGGACACTGGATAAGTTTCGAGCCATCCAGTGGTTGCTTCCACCATTGTGAGCACATGGCGCTTGCCTTGGCGGGTCTGTGGCAGTGTGATGTAGTCGATCTGCCAGGCCTCTCCATATTTATATTTCATCCATCGATCTTCATTCCGCTGGGGCTTCACCCGTTTGGCTTGTTTGATTGCAGCACACGTCTCACATCCGTGGATGATCTCTGCGATGGTGTCAATGGTGAGGTCCACCCCTCGATCTCGAGCCCACCTGTATGTTGCATCTCTGCCTTGGTGGCCCGAGGTCTCATGGGCCCACCGGGCTATGAACAGTTCACCTTTACGCTGCCAGTCCAAGTCCACCTGAGCCACTCTGATCTTAGCAGCCTGGTCCGCCTGCTGGTTGTGTTGATGTTCATCAGTGGCCCGACTCTTGGGTATATGGGCGTCCACATGGCGCACCTTCACAACGAGGTTCTCCACCCGGGCTGCAATATCCTGCCATACTTCAGCGGCCCAGATGGGTTTACCCTTGCGTTGACAGTTGCTCTGCTTCCATTGCTGCAACCACATCCACAGGGCACTTGCCATCACCCACGAGTCAGTGTAGAGATAGAGCCTCGGCCACTTTTCTCGCTCAGCAATATCCAAAGCCAATTGGGTGGCTTTCACCTCTGCGAACTGGCTCGATTCACCTTGTCCCTCAGCAGCTTCAGTGACTCGTCGTGTGGGATACCACACCGCAGCCTTCCATCGTCGATGTTTTCCCACAATGAAACAAGAACCATCAGTGAACAGGGCATATCGTTTCTCCTCCTCTGGCAGCTCATTGTATGGTGGGGCCTCCTCAGCACGTGTCACCTCCTGTTCTGGTGACATCCCAGAATCTTTGCTCTCTGGCCAGTTTGTGATCACCTCCAATATTCCTGGGCAGTTGGGGTTCCCTGTTCAAGCCCGTTGTGTTATCAACGCAACCCATTTACTCCACGTGGCATCTGTCGCATGATGTGTAGAGGAAGCCCTTCCTTTGAACATCCATCCCAGCACCCACAGTCGGGGTGCCAGGAGGAGCTGTGTCTCAGTGCCGACCACTTCTGAGGCAGCCCAAACTCCTTCGTACGCTGCCAGTATCTCCTTCTCAGTCAGGGTATAGTTAGCTTCAGAGCCTTTGTATCCCCGGCTCCAAAAGCCTAGAGGTCGGCCTCTTGATTCCCCATCTGCTCTCTGCCAAAGGCTCCAGGAAGGGCCATTCTCCCCTGCTGTGGTGTAGAGCATGTTCTTAACCTCCTGCCCTGCCCGGACTGGACCGAGGGCTACTGCCTGGGCAATCTCCTGCTTAATTTGTTCAAAAGCTTGTTGTTACTCAGGGCCCTATTCAAAATTGTTCTTCTTGCGGGTTACGTGGTAGAGAGGGCTCACAATCAGGCTGTAGTTTGGGATGTGCATCCTCCAGAACCCCACAGCGCCCAGGAAAGACTGAGTCTCTTTTTTGGTGGTTGGTGGGGCCATGGCTGTTATCTTGTTTATCACCTCCATTGGGATATGGCCACGCCCATCTTGCCATTTTATTCCTAGGAATTGAATGTCCCTTCCAGGCCCCTTAACTTTCTGTCGCTTGATGGCAAAACCAGCTTTCAGGAGGATTTCAATTATCTTCTTTCCTTTTTCAAAGACTTCCTCAGCTGTGTCTCACCATACAATGATATCGTCAATGAACTGCAGGTGTTCTGGAGCCCCACCTTTCTCCAGTGCAGTATGGACCATGTCCTGGTTTAACCAGGATAGGGTTAAGTTTCCCCAGCAGTGGGGGGGGAGCTCTAGCCGGGTTATTCAGATACCATGCGGATGTCACATCCTGGCAGGTCACATTTTCCTGGCGCGGGAGCGCGGTGCACTCGTGGTTTTGTACATCGTGCTTCCCACTGCTGTTATTTGGTAGCTATTTTGCTCTGTTAATTGCTATCACTAATACTGTTATTGTTATTGTTGTTGTTTGTTGTGTTGCTATTGCATTGTTGTATTAAACCTTTCCTTATTTCAGTCTTGGGGCTTTGTATTTCACTCCCTTTGTGGGGGAGGGGCAGCGGCCGCGTGGTCTCAGACCCCGGCAGGGGCTAAACCACCACAACTTTGGCGCTCCAACGTGTGGCTGGAGAAGACTGAAATAAGGACAAAAGGAGAAGTGTGTTAGAGCAATCTGTTAGGTGTAAATTTTTTCTGTTTTTACTTGTATTGTTTGATAAGAAATGTTTGCAATGCTGGGCAATTTGCTTGAGTGGTGGGGCTGGATTAATCCTCATCTCCACTCTATGCTCCTAGTGCTAGTGTTTGTTCTCGGTGGAAAATGTATCAAGGGTCTTGTTCTGCTCTACTGGTTACTGTCTGCTTATAATGGGCTCGTTTCGCTGCTTGTGGGGGTGCACCGCTACCTGTCTGCTGCCTGGTCTTATGTTTGGGGTCTCACCCCCTCTATGGGTGAGCCAGGGGAAGAGATTCTCTCGGTTTTTGAGAGTTTCAGCTATCCCTGGAGCCTCCTGGCCACTGTGTTCGCGGCACAATGCTTTCTAAATGCCTGCCTGATCTTGTTTTAGGCCATGCGGTACTTCTCCAACAATAGCACCACCCGGAAACCTGCCCCGGGGGCAGATAGTTATAAATGGCAAGGTGTGTGGGAAAAGATGGGCAAGTGCCTGAGTCAGTGGTCACCCCCAATGCTTTGGGATCTCACTGCCGAACAAGTGCAGAGTCCTGATAAACTGGTGGAGTGTTTGGAAAAGGTGTGCTGCCAATCTGACAAATCCCGGGAGACACAAATCCTTGCGATGTGCTGGGGGCTTGCCCATGCTTACCGTGTCATCTTTAACACTGTTCACTGCCCTCAAGGGGGCGAAAGAGCTGCAGGGTCTGAAAGTGAGCCTGCTGGTACAGCAGCTGGGCCAGGGGGACAGGCAGTGCCAGTACCGGTCGCCTCCACCAGCACAGCAGCTGAGCCAGAGGGACAAGCAGTGCCAGTACCAGTTGCCCCGATACGGAAAACCAAATATACCAAAAAATCCCCTCGCAATGTACAGGGTGATAATGAACCAGGCCCATCACGAGAGCAGGAGGAAGAGCCGGAGGTAATCATCCGGTCTCTATCCCTCAGTGAGTTGCGAGATATGCGGAAGGATTACAGCCGCATTGCAGGAGAGCAAATTTGCACCTGGTTGCTCCGGTGCTGGGATACTGGAGCTGCTGGTTTGGAATTGGAAGGGAGAGAGGCCAAGCAGGTGGGACCTTTAGCCAAGCAGGCTGGTATAGACAAGGCAATAGGGAAACAGGCTCAAACCCTCAGCCTTTGGAAGCGACTCCTGCTCGCTGTGAGGGAGAAGTACCCCTACAAGGATGATGCTCTATGTCGGTTAGGCAAGTGGACCAACATGGAGAAAGGCATCCAAAATCTCAGGGAAATGGCTGTGTTTGATATGATCTATGGTGATATGAATGATGAGCAGTCACCATTGGATCCAGATCAGGTCCCTTGTACACAGCTGATGTGGCGGAAGTTCCTGCAAAGTGGACCAGAGGGACATTCCAAAGCATTAGCAGCAGCATCATGGTGGCGTGACAATCAGACAGTGGATGAAGTGACTATGCAGCTCCGGCACTACGAGGGAAGTCTCCCTTCCTCCCAACATGCTTTGGTTTCAGCCGTAGAGGAACTGTCTCAGAGGGTCCAGAAAATGGAACAGGACATGTCCTATGTTCCGCCTGCACAGGCCGATGTCTCAGCCATTAGAAGCAGGCGTTTCCCCACCCAAGAGAAGGGCGGTAGAAGATACACACCACGGGGCACCCTGTGGTTCTTCCTCCGTGACAATGGGGAGAACATGAGAAGGTGGCATGGACAGCCCACTTCCGCCCTAGCTGCACGAGTACAGCAACTGAAAGGGAAGACCACCATGAAAGGGGAGTCTTCCAGGAGAGATGCAGCTCCAGTGTCTAGTCAGAAATCCCCCAGACAGAATAGAATGGCCAACAGTATGCTTGACCCTCTTGAGGGGACCAGGAAGTCATTCCTGCAGGAGTCATTCTTAGATCAAGTGAGTGATGGTGAGCAGGATTAGAGGGGCCCTGCCTCCAGCCAGGTGGAGGAAAGGGATAATCGGATTTACTGGAAGGTGTGGATCCGATGGCCTGGCACATCAGAACCACAAGAATATAAGGCCTTGGTAGACACTGGCGCACAGTGTACCTTGATGCCATCAAGCCACAGTGGGGTTGAATCCATCTGCATCTCCGGAGTGACAGGGGGGTCCCAACAGCTGACCCTATTAGAAGCTGAAGTAAGCTTAACTGGGAAGGACTGGCATAAGCACCCCATTGTGACTGGCCCAGATGCCCCGTGCATCCTAGGTATAGACTATCTCAGGAGAGGGTACTTTAAAGACCCAAAAGGGTACCGGTGGGCCTTTGGTATAGCTGCCCTGGAGGAGGTTGAGCAATTGTCCACCTTACCCGGCCTCTCAGAGGACCCCTCGGTGGTGGGGTCGCTTAAGGTTGAAGAGCAGCGAGTGCCAATTGCTACCAAGACGGTGCACCGGCGGCAGTACCGCACTAACCGAGATTCCCTGGTCCCCATCCATCAGCTGATCCGTCGACTAGAAAGCCAGAAGGTGATCAGCAAGACTCACTCACCTTTCAACAGCCCCATATGGCCAGTGAGAAAACCTAATGGCGAATGGAGACTGACTGTGGACTACCGTGGCCTGAATGAAGTTACGCCAGTGATGAGTGCTGCAGTGCCAGACATGCTAGAGCTCCAGTATGAGCTGGAGTCAAAGGCAGCCAAGTGGTACGCCACGATTGACATCGCTAACGCGTTTTTCTCCATTCCAATAGCACCAGAGTGCAGGCCACAGTTTGCGTTCACTTGGAGGGGCATCCAGTACACCTGGAATCGATTGCCCCAGGGGTGGAAACACAGTTCCACCATTTGCCATAGACTGGTCCATACTGCACTGGAGAAAGGTGGGGCTCCAGAACACCTGCAGTTTATTGATGATATCATTGTATGGGGGGACAGCTGAGGAAGTCTTTGAGAAAGGAAAGAAGGTAATTGAAATCCTTCTGAAGGCTGGTTTTGCCATCAAGCGACAGAAGGTTAAGGGGCCTGGAAGGGAGATTCAGTTCCTAGGAATAAAATGGCAAGATGGGCGTCGCCACATCCCAATGGAGGTGATAAACAAGATAACAGCCATGGCCCCACCAACCACCAAAAAAGAGACTCAGTCTTTCCTGGGCGCTGTGGGGTTCTGGAGGATGCACATCCCAAACTACAGCCTGATTGTGAGCCCTCTCTACCATGTAACCCGCAAGAAGAACGATTTTAAATGGGGCCCAGAGCAACAACAAGCCTTTGAACAAATTAAGCAGGAGATTACCCAGGCAGTGGCTCTCGGGCCAGTCCGGGCAGGGCAGGAGATTAAGAACGTGCTCTACACCGCAGCCGGGGAGAATGGCCCTTCCTGGAGCCTTTGGCAGAGAGCAGATGGGGAATCCCGAGGCCGACCTCTAGGCTTTTGGAGCCGGGGATACAAAGGCTCTGAAGCTAACTATACCCTGACTGAGAAGGAGATACTGGCAGCGTACGAAGGAGTTTGGGCTGCCTCAGAAGTGGTCGGCACTGAGACACAGCTCCTCCTGGCACCCCGACTGCCGGTGCTGGGATGGATGTTCAAAGGAAAGGTTCCCTCCACACATCATGCAACAGATGCCACGTGGAGTAAATGGGTTGCGTTGATAACACAACGGGCTCGAATAGGGAACCGCGACCCCCCAGGATTAGTGGAAATGATCATGAACTGGCCAGAGAGCAAAGATGCTGGGATGTCACCAGAACAAGAGGTGAAACGTGCTGAGGAGGCCCCACCATGTAACGAGCTGCCAGAGGAAGAAAAACAATATGCCCTGTTCACTGATGGGTCTTGCCGCATTGTGGGAAAACATCGACGATGGAAGGCTGCAGTGTGGCATCCCACACGAGAAACCACTGAAGCTGTTGAGGGACAAGGTGAATCGAGCCAGTTTTCAGAGGTGAAAGCCATCCAATTGGCTTTGGAGATTGCTGAGCGAGAAAAGTGGCCGAGGCTCTATCTCTACACTGACTCGTGGGTGATGGCAAGTGCCCTGTGGATGTGGTTGCAGCAATGGAAACAGAACAACTGGCAACGCAAGGGCAGACCCATCTGGGCCGCTGAAGTATGGCAGGACATTGCAGCCCGGGTGGAGAACCTCGTTGTGAAGGTGCACCATGTGGACGCCCATATACCCAAGAATCGAGCCACTGATGAACATCAGCATAACCAGCAGGCGGACCAAGCTGCTAAGATCGAGGTGGCTCAGGTGGACTTGGACTGGCAGCGTAAAGGTGAACTGTTCATAGCCCGGTGGGCCCATGAGACCTCGGGCCACCAGGGCAGAGATGCAACATATAGGTGGGCTCGAGATCGAGGGGTGGACCTCACCATTGACACCATCGCAGAGATCATCCACGGATGTGAGACGTGTGCTGCAATCAAACAAGCCAAACGGGTGAAGCCCCAGCGGAATGAAGATCGATGGATGAAATATAAATATGGAGAGGCCTGGCAGATCGACTACATCACACTGCCACAGACCCGCCAAGGCAAGCGCCATGTGCTCACAATGGTGGAAGCAACCACTGGATGGCTCGAAACTTATCCAGTGTCCCACGCCACCGCCCGGAACACCATCCTGGGCCTTTGAGACCGAGTCCTGTGGCGACACGGCACCCCAGAGAGGATTGAGTCGGACAATGGGACTCACTTCCGAAACAACCTCATAGATGCCTGGGCAGAAGAACACGGCATCGAGTGGGTCTACCACATCCCCTACCACGCACCAGCCTCCGGGAAGATCGAGCGCTACAATGGACTGTTAAAAACTACATTGAGAGCAATGGGGGGTGGAACCTTCAAACACTGGGACACACATCTGACAAAGGCCACTTAGTTAGTGAACACAAGAGGATCTGCCAGTCGAGCTGGCCCGGCTCAGTCAAAACTTCCACGTGTTGTGGACGGGGATAGAGTCCCTGTGGTGCGCATGAGGGACCTGCTGGGAAAAATGGTCTGGGTTAGTCCTGCGCCGGGCAAAGGCAAACCCATCCACGGGATTGTTTTTGCTCAAGGACCTGGGTGCACCTGGTGGGTGATGCAGAAGGATGGAGAGGTCCGATGCGTACCACAAGGGGACTTGATTGTGGGTGAAAACACACCGTGAGTTATACTGTGCTTTTGTTAATTTTTCTTTGTCAATGCTAATTGCTAAGTGGCAGCTGGATGTGACGCATATGGTATAGAATAAAGGGGTGGATTATGTCCTGGTTTAACCAGGATAGGGTTAAGTTTCCCCAGCAGTGGGGGGGGAGCTCTAGCCGGGTTATTCAGATACCATGCGGACGTCACATCCTGGCAGGTCACATTTTCCTGGCGCGGGAGCGCGGTGCACTCGTGGTTTTGTACATCGTGCTTCCCACTGCTGTATTTGGTAGCTATTTTGCTCTGTTCATTGCTATCACTATTACTGTTATTGTTATTGTTGTTGTTTGTTGTGTTGCTATTGCATTGTTGTATTAAACCTCTCCTTATTTCAGTCTTGGGGCTTTGTATTTCACTCCCTTTGTGGGGGAGGGGCAGCGGCCGCGTGGTCTCAGACCCCGGCAGGGGCTAAACCACCACAGACCAGTCTATGGCAAATGGTAGAACTGTGTTTCCACCCCTGGGGCAATCGATTCCAGGTGTACTGGATACCCCTCCAAGTGAACACAAACTGTGGCCTGCACTCTGGTGCTATTGGGATGGAGAAGAACGCGTTAGCAATGTCAATTGTGGCGTACCACTTGGCTGCCTTCGACTCCAGCTCATACTGGAGCTCTAGCATGTCCGGCATGTAATCCAATGAATATGTATATCCACACTCTATAAGTTTTTGGTAAAATATGCTGTGGGTGTGCAAGCTTTGTGGAGAAATCCCCTTGCACCCCGGTGCCGGAGGAAACATACCTGCTTTATAACTCTCTCTGAGTTGTGGAGTCTGTTTTCCGCAAATCACTCTCAGGTTCCCCTTCTTAAATATGTTATCACAGAGGCACAACCACTGTCACTAATTAGGTTGGCCTTGGCCATGCATTAGTATACATACACTTGAGGTGGTTGGTCTTCTGGTTCTCATCTTGGGAGGCAGCTAAGGAACATTTGTCCCTGCTCTGGTTGGCCTGGCTTATTCCCCATTTGGTTGCAATGGTGTGAGCATTGCCACTTTGGACCCCACCCCTGGGTCCTTCAGTTTAAAGCCCACCTTACCAAATTGGCCAGCCTGCTGACAAAGATTCCCTTGCATCTTCTAGATGGTGGATCCCATCCCTCCCTAACAGTCATCGAAGAATGTCCCATTGTCATAAAAGCCAAAACCCTCACAACAGCACCAGCCACAAATCCAGAAGTTGATTTGTGTTATACGTCTATTTCTGGCTGCACCCTTTCCTCTAACTGGTAGAATGGAAGAAAAGATAACTTGGGCACCAATACTTTTCACTTGCACCCCCAGGGCTTTGTAGTCTTCCTTGATTCTGCTCACATTCCAGCTTGCCGTGTCATTTGTGCCCACATGAATGAGTAGCAATGGATAGTAGTCTGTGCTCTTTACAAGTTGTGGCACCTTCTCGGGAATATCTCAGACTTTAGCTCCCACAAGTCAGCATACCTCTTGTGACTCTCTGTCAGGCCAGCAGGTGGGTGCCTCGGTGCCCCTTAACAGAGCACTCATTGTTTCTTTTTGTGGTATCTGCTGTGTGCTGCTGGTACAGTTTCTCCTTGCAGACCTTGCTCGTGGGTGTATACAGCTGTTAAAGCTTCATATTTGTTTTTGGTTGTAATGCTGGAGGGTGGGGACTGAAGCAGAGTCCTGATTTTGTGGTTCACCAGGGTCCAAGGTGCCTCATTCTCTCTGGTGTCCACCATGGTTCTGAAACCACTTATCTATCTCCATCTTGGCCCTCTAATACTGTGCAGCCTTTTAACTGCTTCCTGCAACTCAGCCACCTGACACAACAGATCATCAACCTGTGCACATCTGTTGCAGGTACTTACCTTTTCTCCAGGAGAAGGGTCTGGGCACTCATTGCAACCTATCGTCTGTACTGAAGTCTCCTTCCTTAGCAGTTCTGTATGGGTGGAAGCATCAGAGGGCTCTCTGAGCAAGAGGAACTGTGAGGCAAGTGCCCACCATTATGGCAGAGACCTAGAGCACTTCCCTGGGCTGTGGGCCTACAAGCAGGGTGCACAGCCCTTCTCATGCACCCTTCTGTGCCCTCTCGATCCCTGTTTGCACACCCTGTTCACAGTACTCCTAGTCGCTAGCGCTCCCTAGGGCCTTTAAATCCCCCACAGTTGCCTCTGGCAATGCCTAAACTGCATCAACCTCTCTTGCAAGAGCTGCTGGCTCCTGGTGGGGTTCTCTGCTCTTTCTCGGGTTTCCCTGGCTCCGGGAACCCCCCTGTACGCCTCGATCTAGCACTCAGCCACAGAACTTACCGTTGCCGCAGCTGCGTGCCTCGCCAACTATTAACCCCATATCAGTAGCAGAGTCTGACCTGCCGGGAAGCTTGTGGCTGTATCCTGCAGGGATGCACCAGCATCATGGAGAGACCCACACCAGCTCACGCCCACCGGACTGCTCTGAGCAGGCTTATTTCTGGTAACCATGCTGGTTTTGGTGTCTCTGCATTGCTTCCCCCCATTTCCTGATGCCTGGAGGGTTTTTAGCTCATCTCAGCATGAAGGTGGCTGCACAGACTCTGGTGGCTTTTGCCTGTACAAAGTGCTGCTGCAAAGCTGGTATCCCCACGCAAGCTTGACTGTGCTATAAGCCCCCCGGAGCCATGCGAGTCCAGCTCAGGTCTGGAGCAGAAATATTACCTGGGGTTTTTCCTTATCCAGAGAATCCCAGCCCCTCACTACTGGGAATAAAGGAGAGTTTACTGCACAGGTCTTTTAGTCCTAATTGCTGTAGGAGCTGGGAGTCGAAAGTCCCGCTCCCATCCTCTTAAGTGAACAAACTCCTCCTTCTCAAGACAGAAGGAAAAAAATCTACAAAATCAACTATTTCCCCATTTCAGGGCTCTCTCTGACTCCTGAGCCTGCACACAACATCCGTGTGCTGCTCCAAGCTGCAAGTAGCAGCTGCAGCAGCGTTTCGGCACAGCATCCCGCTGCACACAAAGAGCTGCTCTGCCTGCATCCTTGGGAAGGAGCTCCATCTGCTGAGCCAGTGGCCCCGGGCTGAAACCCGCAGAGTGGTGCCAGACTGATCCCAGGGCTGTGGGGTGACCAGTTATTGGGTGTCCCCTGGGCAGCGCCGAGCCCATCAGACCCTGTCAGGTCAGGATCGGTGCTTGTGAGGAGCTCCAGGGAGCTTTGGAGGTGCCTTTCCCTGATGAAGAAGCAAACCAGAGAGCAATAAGAAAAGTGCAGACAATGGGAAAAACAGGTTGTCATGTACTGCAGCTGCAATCGTGCTGGGCAGGCTGGGGGGCAGTGGAAATACAGGAAAAGGGGGGGGGAGGGAAAGGTGCTCTTATCTCAGGCTGCTCTGAATGAAGTCAGTGAGCTGGGCTCGTGCCAGGTGAAAGATTAAGCCAAGAAGGGACCTGGGTCTGAGCTGGGCTTTGCCCCACTTAGACCCAGGCTCAGTCAGAGGCTCTGTTTGGAGAGAGAGCCCTTGGGAGCTTCCTGCAACAGGAGTGAGATAAAGAGGTTCAATAGCTTGAAGACCTTCACCTAGGAGGGGGAACCACTCTTGGTTGTTATTTGCTTGTGAGAATAAGCCAGAGACCTACTGTGAGCATCAAACACTGCAGGTAGGGCCCTGAAGGATGCTTCGAGCTCTGCATGGGTTAAGCCAACTGCCCTGCCAGGGCAAGGGGTCCTGGGCAGATTATCTCATGCCTGTCCCCATGGGACTTCTTACAGCATCGATGCACCCACAGTGGGAGAAGAGCCTCTCAGGCAGGCTGAGAGCATCTGCTCTGGGCTCTCTACAGTCTCAGCCTGCTGCTCACATGGGAGCAGGGCTGTAAGGACCACATCTAACCCAGGCATCTCTGGAGATGCTGCTTTATCCCAAACTGGCTTGACTTCCTGGCCACGGGAGAGTTTGGATATGTAAAAATCTCTTCTGCCTTCTGCATCCCTTCTTAAAGATACAGGATCTTTGCTGTGGTTACTTTCCTACACATTTGATGCCAAGGGCTTCTCTGCAATCACTGCAGAGACAACCCCCACAATGGCCAGACCCCTCAGCTTGCCTCAGCACTTATCCACCTTCAACCAGGGCAATGAAAGACCATCTTCAAAGTGGATGTGGATGGAGGAATGAATTAGTTCCAGCCAGCAGACAGAGGGGCATGCTAGGGGTCTTACCACTGAAACTCAGCCTGGTAATAAGCAAGACTTCCCTGAGTTTTTCAGAAATTACCCAGGATGGCAGAAGGCGATCCTTTCACAAGCACTTTGAACCAGGCACACAGACAGAAAAACCTGCAAAAGGCCAGATGGCTGAAAAGAAAGCTAATGAGCATTTGCACTTATGCCCGAACAAGGTTGCCCAAGGGGAGAGGAAAATTTCATCCCTAAAATACTGAACAATCATAGACACTCCCCAGAGCCCCAGCCCTCATCACCTCAGGGGACCCAGTGTGAGTTTTCCTGGGATGACACTGAGAGTACAGGATTGTGTTCAGATTTTAAGCTGCTCGCTGATGTCCCCAGTCTCATAAAGAGTCTTGCTGGCTCCAGGGTTGTAGTGAAAGCCTAATGGATGGCTGTGCTGGTCCTCAGAATCCCTCAGGTTTTAGGCTAGCAAAATATTTGGCTTTGCTTACTCTCCAAGCTGCTGCGTGCCAGAAAGCAGCACTGGTCCCACACCAGACAGGGCTATATTTGGGTGACTGGTGAGTGATCCCTGTGTTTGAAGATGTGGTGGATAATACCATGTCCCCATCAGGAGATGAAGTTTCACTTGCTCATCACTTCAGTCTGATTAAATTCACTGAGCTGCAAAATGAAGAGGAAAAAGCAATGCACCCATCAAACTGACAATGAAGCCAAGAACAAGGTTGCTCCATGGGACTTGAGTTGGCAAGGACTAATCGGACATGGAAATTATGTGACTGAGAGCCAGCAATTATGGGACTATCTTGCTCCATGTGGGAGAGACCACAGTTGGAAAGTAGCTTGCTCTCTCCTAGGGGCAGCCTGGGAAAAGCTGTGGAAACAATTTGGAGAAAGTATCCCTACGCATGAGGCTACACCATTCCATAAGCAAGCCAATGCACTGCGGAAGAATGGGCTCTAACGGCTACAGAGCAATTTTATATGCAAATACTTTCCTGTATGTATAAGAAATAAGACCAAAGTGCTGCCCTGAAACCCTAAAAATCTCAGTGGCTGATGTTAAGCTGATTCATTTTTGTCTGTGCTGACACATCACTTTTACACTAACCACTTTTCTCCAGGGCTTAAAAATGACATTGGTTTCTGGGTTAGGCTTTCCTCAATTCAGCACTAGTGGGAAGTTCAGTGGCAGCATGAACATCCTATATCTCATTAAGGGATTGCCAAAGCCAGAAAAAAGGGATTTGCCTTTGGATACAGTGTTACGGTGCATCTTCGGATGGAGCAGATCTCTGGATGGAGCAGACCTCCGGTCCAGTGCCCCAAGGGAGGGCTCTGTGCTGCGGCACCCCTCGTTACCCTTGAAGCCAGCCGGAGGTGATAGCACTGGACCCAGGGGACAGCTGAGCAGAGCTGCTTCAGGACACCACATTGGAAGGGGAGCATCAGCACATGCCCACTAGAAGTTAGAGACTTTTCCTTCCTTTCCTTCCTTTCCTTAGGGCAAGGAAGTGAGCTTGGCTTAACAGAAGGTGAGAGAGGTTATTTGAAGTAAGAGGATACTGTGGCAGGTGCACCCACCCAATGAAAATGGGGCTTCCTGGCTGCTGAATTATAGTGGCTATTTTCTTTTTTTGTGCCCTTGTTCTCAGGACTTTATGGTAATTGGGGCCCTCAGCCAATAAGGGCTGATATTGACCACAGATCAGATTCGGCCTGGGTATAAATGGAGTCCCCTGGGGGAGCCATTTTGAGTTTATCCCATAGAGCAGCATGCTGTGGCTGAGGACTCTCCCCCTGGGTCTAGGTGCTGCCCAAGGAAACTCCTTGAGGTTTCCCCTATGGGTCTGGATGCTGCCCAAAGAAATTCCTTGAGGTTGAGAGCCCTCACTTTTTAGGTGAGTGACCAAGTGTTTTGGATTGTTGTTAAATCCTAGGAGTCTGTGTAGTCTTTTCATCTCACGGACATTTGGATCTGCTGTTTGTGAATGATTGCTGGAGTGCCAATTGATTGTATTAAAATAAATTTTATTTTAATTACTATGTGTTTATCTTGAGAGCCTCCACAACAGATACCCTTCAAAAAGCTGGAATCACACCCTGGTGAAGGAAACAGAGAGGCCCACCCATAATGGCAGATAAATGTAAATGTGGAAAGATGAAGTGAACTCAGCTGCATTCCCAGTGGAAGATGCTGAGGGAGCCCTGCATCCTGTGCACATCTCTCTTTGAGGATTGAGATGCACTCTAATGAGCCTCCTTCTTTGCACTTCTTTGAAAGAGTCTAAAAGTATGGGAATAAAAATGGTCCAGTGGAAATAGTACACCTGGATTTCCTAAAGACAGAGTTAAAAAGGCCCTGATGAGAGGAGACTCAGAATAAGAGGGAAGGTCCTGACAAGGTTAAATATCTGCAGAATGAAGGGAAGCAGAGGGGATGAGGGCATGATTGTTCTCCCCACAGATTTGACAGGGGCTTGCCCAGGGCAAAATCTGAGCTGCCCATCACACAGAGGCAGGAGATCTGCTGAACACACCAGGATTGGGAAATCCTGAGCTGAAAATGGCAGGAAAAGAGATGGACACACTGATTTCTTAGTTTTCCCTCAGCATCCTCAGATTCAGACCTGGGGGGGTATACCTGTGGCATGTCCTGGTATGGTCCTTCTCACACTAAAACTGCAGTAAATATTCCTGAGAGCCCCATGCCTGGCAGGAGAAGGACACCTTCCTGGCATGTACAGGGAAAGTCTTTCTGGGTGTTAAAAAGCAACCGTGATCCAGTGAATTGGGAGAAATCTGGGATTCAGGAGCTCAGAGACAGCCTTTGTGGCTTTGGGCAGATGGCAGCCTTGGTTTCCCTTGTATGAAATGAATGGAAGGGCCAGAAGGAGAAACACAGGAGATGTACTGTGGGAGGCATTGGCCTGCCAGCCTTGCACAGCCTGTGAGAAAGTGCTAGGCTTTGATGAAAAACAGACCTTGGAAGAAAGATAAGAGGCTGTTGAGCTATGCCAAGGTGGCAGGGAAAAACAGCAGACAGCTGCAACACTGAACTGTGGAAAAGTACCGAACTGTGAGAAGTTACTGCCGCGTGAACAGCGCGTGAACAAGAAGTTGATTGGTCTGCACAGCGCGTGTGAGAGTGGCCTTATGCTGATAGGAGAAAAGGTTGATAGCTGTCTAATTGCTGATTTGTTAACTATGAAGTAAGAGCTTTTCCGACAGTGTCCGAGAGCATAAGTATGTATCATTGTAACAATAAACTCTCTTTTTCTCTCTGGATTTCTTCGGGAGTCCGTGCCTCAGTTGCCACAAATGGTGCCCCGTGTCTGCGGGAAATAAGTGTGACCAACTTGGATCACCACGGTAGCAAACCCCACAGAACTTAACTAGCTGCTGAAAGGAAGCAGGAGCCGGCATCAATCACTGTTGCAGGGTGAGCAAGGTGAGCTGTGGGGAAGCGATGGGTAGGTCTATACCCTCGGAAGAAAAGTCAGTGCTTGCACTGATGGAAAGACTGTTAGCTAAATATAAGGTGCATATTAATCTGCATGCCTTGAAGGGAATTTTAAAGTGGGTAGCAGCCGCGGTTACTATATTCACTGTTCCGATATGGGATAAAGCAGGAGTAAGACTGTGGGACTGTGCAACCCGAGGGAATCAGGTTGCGGCAGAACTCTTACCGACATGGAGAACTCTTTTTGAGGTAATAAAAAGACAAAATAATGAATGCGGCCAGGCTGTTAAGACAGAGGATGAGGACACACAGGGCGAGAACACATGTCCTGAACCCCTGCAGCAAGATTTATATGCTGGGTCTTTTGACTGTGATAATCTTTTAGACCCTGACACTGTAGATCCTAAAAGAGAACCTGGCCTGTGTCCTCCCTTAGCTGGGGATGATCGTGGGTAAAAGTGAGGCAAGAAGCCTTGGCGCAAGGGGATATGGACATGGCCAGAAAGATTGTTGCTCCTGTAATCTATGAGCCGGGACATCAGCCACGTTGGGAAGGACTGCATTTTTCTGTTATTAAAGAACTACAGAAAAGCGTTAATGAGGACGGGCTTCAAAACTCCTTTACAACAGGTATACTGGAGGCAATCGCTCATGGGTATCAATTGGTCCCGTGGGATTGGCTGGCACTTTTAAAAACGGTACTAACGCCGGCACAGTATTCTATCTGGAAACCGAGTATGTACATCTCTGTACTCAACATTCGCGCCCCCCCACCTGCCAGCGCGGAGTTGGCGGCGGCGGCCCCGGGCCTCCCCGAGCCCCCCCCACCGCGGAGCGACCGCCTGCGGCTGAGCCCGGCACCGCGCCCTCGGCCCGCCCCGCCCCAACGCCAGAAGCGGCAGTTTTTACAGAAGGGGCTGACACTGGGATGCGGCGTCTCTTGTCTGCCAACACCACATAATCAACAAGCAATGGCTTTATATCTTCTTAATGGTGTTTTGATGTTTGTAGTATTTGTCATTTGATGTTGTGTGAGTAATAAGTGTAAGGGCCCCTTTGTGTGGTTCTGTGATTGTTTTGCGTGCATGAGGCACAGCCCGGCTGCAGCTGCGGAGTGCGGAGTTCTCTGACAGAGCGTCCTAGTGCCTGCTGGGTCACTGGTGCTGCCTGTTTGTTCGGGCTCAGTGTTTTAAGTGTCACAGGTGAAATATCTCCTCTAGCGGGAGGCAGTAATTCTGTGTTAATTGTTGTCTTGAATTGTTGTAATATTTCAAAGCAAAGATCTCATTCATGTAAGGGGCCCAGTAAACTGGGTAGCAAATATTCGTCCATTTATATTGGAAACCCCTATTACCTTATGGGGTCGTGACTGTATGGCTCAATGGGGAACTCAAATTGGATCAAATTTGTCTTAATGGCCACTGCAGCACAACCCACCCCTAAACCCACCCTGAAACTAACCTGGAAAACAGAATCACCTGTGTGGTTGGAACAGTGGCCCTTGCCAATGGAAAAGTTGTGAGGATATGGGTACGTTACAGCCAGGAATGCCCTCCCCAACAATGATTCCCTGAACCTGGCATCTTGTAATAACTGATCTAAAGGATTGGTTTTTTTACCATTCCCTTGCATCCAGATGATGCACCTAAATTTGCCTTTTCTGTTCCCAGTATTAATGTCAGTGAACCTGCAAGACGGTACCACTGGGTTGTTTTGCCACAAGGCATAAAAAACAGCCCCACGATGTGTCAGTGGTTTGTTGCAAAGGCTTTGAGCCCTGTTAGAATGCAGGTCCCCCAGGCTGTTATATATCATTATATGGATGACATCCTTATAGCAGCAGAAACACAGGAGATCATGGAAAAGGCTCTTGCTTTACCCAAAGACTCAGTATCTCAAATGGGGTTGCAAATAGCACCTGAAAAGGTACAGAGATCATCACCGTGGCAGTACCTGGGGTGGAGAATTTGTGAACAGACCATTGTCCCGCAACAGGTTAAACTTAAAACTGATGTTAAGACTTTAAATGATTTACAGAAACTGTTCGGAGCCATAAATTGGATACAGCCATTGTTGGGCCTAACTAATGATGATCTGCATAGCTTGTTTGATATTTTGCGAGGAGATCCTTCACTGACGTCACCCAGAGCACTTACAGAGACAGCGAAACAAGATCTCCATCAGGTAGCTAACGCCATCTCAAACACAAGCATCGCGATGTGTGCCCGGCCATCCGTATCAACTGATATTGATTAATCCTTCAGGGCAGCCCTATGCTCTTCTATTTCAATGGGATGAAACACTTAGTGACCCTCTTGTTATTATGGCATGGATTTTTTTGTCACACCAAATGCACAAGGTGGTCACTACTTGTCCAGAAATGTTTGCCAAACTGATCATGAAAGGTAGGCAGCGCCTACTATTACTTGCTGGTCAGGAGCTTGTTTGTATCATTGTTCCGGTTACTATACACATGTTACATGGCTAATACAAATGTCTTTAGAATTCCAGACAGCAATCTGTGACTACCCTGGACAGCTTTAGTATACAGCCCGTCACACATTTGGAACGTTAAAATGTGTACATGTGTCTGTTGATACCTTTTCTGGAGCAGTGTTTGTGTCCTGCCATACAGGTGAAAAAGCACGCGATGTGCGAAGACACTTTTCAGCTGCATTTGCTTCCTTGGGCGTGCCACGACAGATTAAGACAGACAATGGACCTGCTTATGTTTCTGCTTCTCTTTCTTCTTTCTTTCAACAGTGGGGAGTCAAGCATCTGACCGGCATTCCCCACTCGCCGACCGGACAGGCCATTGTGGAGCGTACGCATGGCACGCTAAAGTGTCTATTACAACAACAAAAAGGGGGAGATGGAGGGTATCTATCTACACCTCACGAAAGGCTAAATAAGGCATTATATGTCATGAACTTTTTAAACATTTCCCCTGTCTCACAGGTGCCACCAATATTGCATCACTTCTCGTCACAGATACCAGATCAACAAGAAGTCCAGGGCAAGGCTCAAGTGTTAGCAAAAAACCTGGAAAGTGGTAACTGGGAAGGACCAGATCCTTTAATAGCCTGGGGAAGAGGTTATGCTTGTGTCTCCACAGGTCACGGTCCCCGGTGGTTACCGGCAAGGTGTGTGCGACCACACCTGAGGCGTGAGAGGCAGCTTTTGGTGGACACTCAGGAGCCGGCTGTGGGTGCTGAGGGTGCCCCTGTGCCGACAGTTTGTGGTCTCTTCGACTGATCATTTAAGCAGAATGGATGGGTAATGCTTGCTACTGCAACGGGACAAAATACACTATCTCTGTCCTTGATCACACTACAGTTGCCAACTCTTTTAAGAGAAAATGCTGACAGTAATTGCAACTTCTTAATGAAATATATAAGCTTATTAATCACCAGTGAAAGATGTAGCTTAGACAAAATATAGGATGTAATGCTGTAAGAATGTGTGTATTCAACTTTCCTTGTTTAGCAATATTAAGAATTAAGAACCCAAGTGTTTAACCTTATTAGAAACTCCCTTGGTTTTCCCCCTTGAGTGGTGGCCAGGCTCTGGGTGGAACCCAACAGGAGGATGAAATCAGATGTTTCCGCTCAAAGAAAAGTGCCAGTTATTTTGGCCTGTTGATTTAGAGGCTGGACCTGCTTGCAGCGATGTTGGATGCCTCACCTACGGATGGACGCATCGCGTAGGATTTCCGGTTTGCGAGGAAGGGCACTCTAAATCCTCGCTGCATCCAGGGTTCCCCAGCAAGTGCGGATCTGAATGTTAGTACCCCATTAAGTAAGTGTGCTATTCTGTATTTTCCTTACTGTTTATTTTTGTAGTATTTAGTCATATCCCTCAAAGTAGTGAAATTAGCCTACTCTTTTTAACTAGTAACTGTAACTGCTGTATTGTTTCTAGCCTTCTGTGGAACTATATTAAGTATGCTGTGTTTTTTCAAGTTTGCTTAACCCTTAATTGATAAAGTCTCGAAATAAGTCTTGCAGGTGCAGCTGCAAAAGAAAGAAAGGGGAGATGTAGGAGACATTGGCCTGTCAGCCTTGCACAGCCTGTGAGAAAGTGCTAGGCTTTGATGAAAAACAGACCTTGGAAGAAAGATAAGAGGCTGTTGAGCTATGCCAAGGTGGCAGGGAAAAACAGCAGACAGCTGCAACACTGAACTGTGGAAAAGTACTGAACTGCGAGAAGATGCTACCGCGAGAACAGCGCGTGAATGAGAGGGTGATTGGCCTGCACAGTGCGTGTTAGAGTGGCCTTATGCTGATAGGAGAAAAGGTTGATAGCTGTCTAATTGCTGATTTGTTAACTATGAATTAAGAGCTTTTCCGACAGCATCCGAGAGCATAAGTATGTATCATTGTAACAATAAACTCTCTTTTTCTCTCTGGATTTCTTCGGGAGTCCGTGCCTCAGTTGCCACAGATGTACCACCTCCCAGGGTCAGAGCCGTAGCATGATCCATGGTAGAAGAGCACAGTGACCTTTTCACCAGGATATTTGCTGTGACACTCTCCATCCACCAGGGAGACACCTCCACCCCAAGCTCTTCCCTCTTCTCCTCCTCCCCAGGAGAGACATGCTCGCTCTGCAAACGCAGTGGAGAATATTTGCGTTTTCAACCCCAGTCGTGCAGAGGAGAGTTTAACATTTGTTCTTTTTTTAAATTAAAAATGCCTGGTATTTAGTGCAACTTGACACATTCCCATGGGGAAAAGTGACCAGTAATCCCAAAGAAACCAGTAATACTAGTTCTGCAGTATTTTTCTGAACCACAACACTACTGCCAGACAGGAGCACCCTTGCCAAAGCAAGAACTTACCCCAACCTTCCCTTTTTTTTTTTCTGTATCTGTATCCACGTGGGAAGAGGTCGGTCTGGTTTGAAGTCAGATACCCTCTCTGAGAGGAGGAAAGCTGGGAGCCGACAGCCCAGGGCTGGGCACAGAGGGAACTGCACCTTTGCAAGACTCTGGCCCAAGCCCATACCCTTGCATGGATGCCAACACTGCACTATTTTAATTTGACAGCTCAGCTGCTAAACGAATCAGCTCTCAGCTCTTGAGTGACTCCTGGTCTCATGGGCAGATGTGACACTGGTGCCATTCAGGACTAGACCCCAAAAGTAAATGTGAAGCCATCATTTTTATGTGTTTTTATGCAACAGAGTTAATGATTGTATTGGATTTGTGCAGCAAGGTTTTGGTAGTGGGGGGGTGGTGGTGCTACAGGGGTGACTTCTGTAAGAAGCTGCTAGAAGCTTCCTCTGTGTCCATGTGGCAGTGCAATTCCCCTCCCCCCTCCTTGCTAGGCCGCTTGGTGTGATTCCAACCCCCCTCCTGGGCCATGTGCCAACCTAGGGCAGTATGGATTGCAAATGGCAGTGGACCAGAGTGTTAAGGCACCCCCTTGATGTGCCTGGCTCCTGCTCTCCCTGTCGCTTGGGAGTGGTAATAACAGTCACAGAATCACAGAATCATTCAGGTTGGTCAGCAGGTGGTGAGCAACTGCATTGTGCATCACTTGTCTTTTCTTGGGTTTTATTTCTCTCTCACTTTTTGCTATATTCATTTTCATTACAATGATTATTAGTATTATTATATTTTAGTAATTACAACTGTTCTTATCTCAACCCATGAGTTTTACTCCCCCCCCCCCCCCAATTCTCTCCCCCATCCCACTGGGAGCAGGGAGGAATGAGCGAGTGGCTGTGTGGTGCTTAATTGCTGACTGGGGTTAAACCACGACAGCCCTTTTTTCCGCCCAACGTGGGACTCAAAGGGTTAAGATAATGACAGATCTGATCAGAATGTGTTAAAAGAAATTTGTTATAACTATTCACTGTATTGGTTTAATAGTTGCTGGTCACAACGTTGATTCATATGCTCTCAAAGTTGGTGCGCTTGTTCTTAAAGCTGCATTATGTAGTACCTTACTTGCAGAGTATATGCTCCCTGTTGTGCTGTTTATCACCCGTGGGAACTCAGCTAGAGTTATCATGTTGTTGGTGGCAATGCTGGCTCATGATATAAGTGTTAGTCATGAAACTAATTGGTATTTATACTCAGCATTGTTGTCACCTCTGTATTTCAGGAGCCCGCTATTGGAAACTATTCATACTTACACCTTTACCTTTTCTTGGAGAGCCAATGTATGAAGGAGACATCTTCCCAGATCTTCCCCTTCTCCGCCAGGCTAATTACAATAGCGTTTGAGAATTCTGAAAATTTTGAATATCCTTGGAATGTTGAAACCAGCATGGTCCTATTGCTAGGAATCTTGAATGCGGTTCAGGTCTTGTTTAGGGTTAAACAACTATTTAAGAATACCACCCAAAGATCAACCCCCGTGACAAGCACTGCGGCTACTCAAACCCCAGCAACAGGCAGTGCACCTGAACCAGCAAACCAACCCATGCCGGTATCAGTCGCCCCATACAGAAGAAGAAATATACAAAAAAATCAGTTTGCTTAGTAAGGGATGAAGATGAACCAGGGTCATCACGAGAATAGGAGGAAAAGGCAGAACCAGAGGTAATCATCCGATCCCTATCCCTGAGTGACCTGCAAGATATGCAAAAAGCTTTCAGTTGTCATTCAGGTGAGCACACTTGGATGCTCTGATGCTGGGATAATAGGGCCAGTAGCTTGGAATTAGAGGGTAAAGAAGCCAAGCAGCTGGGATCCCTGTCTAGTGAAGGGGGCATTGACAAAACAATTGGGGAAAAAAAAAAAAGACACAAGCCCTCAGTCTCTGGAGGCAACTTCTGTCAAGCATGAGGGAAAGGTATCCCTTCCAGGAAGACATTGTATGTCATCCAGGCAAGTGGACCACCATGGAGAGAGGTATCCATTATTTGAGGAAATTAGCCGTGCAGGAGATGGTTTATTATGACCCAGACGATGCGCAGTTACCCACAGATCCAGATGAAGTCCAATGCACCCGGCCCATGTGGCGGAAGTTTGTACAGAGTGCACCATTGTCATATGCCAAAGCATTGGCAGTAACAGACTGGAAAGATGAAGAGGGACCAACGGTGGATGAATTGGTTCACTGACTCTGGCAATACGGAGGAAGTCTCTCTTCCTCCCTTGTCGTGGCTCTGGAGAAGTTACCGGACATACTAGCTGAGAAAGTATCCCGAGAGTTCCAGCAGTTCAAAGAGGATATAGCCTATCCCCCACCTGTACGTACTAGTATCTCAGCTATTAGGATTAAGAGTTCCCCTGCTCAAGAGAGAGAAGATAGAAGGTACACACCATGGGGTACCCTGTGGTTTTACCTGCGTGACCATGGAGAGGACATGAGAAAGCGGGATGGAAAATGTACCTCAACCCTAGAGGCATGGGTATGTGAGTTGCAAGGAATAACAATCACAAAAGGGGATTCTTCCAGGAAAAATGCCACTCCAGTTTCCAGCAGGCAGTTTCCCAGACAGAGTGGAAGGGCTGCTTTTACTCCTGATCCCATGGAAAGGAATTCTAGTCCATTTTTACAAGAAGCGAGTAGAGCATACTATGACCAGGACTAGAGGGGCCCTGCCTTCAGCCAGATGGAGGAAAGGGACAACCAGGTTTACTGGACTGTGTGGATTTGATGACCTGGAACGTCACACCCTCAGGAGTATAAGGCTCTAGTGGACACCACCACATTACCCCAAATAAGTCTTCAGCACAGTCTCTGTGCTAAGCTGTTTGTTGGTTTTTGAGGTATAGAAGCAGAAGACCAGGATGAAGCCAATCTTTACTGGCAATCCTACAAAAGAGAAAAGGAAGACTTATTAATTCATGTCACCGGTCATCCATCTTTATTTCTTATTCATCTGAACATTAAGCTCTTTTTAAACTGTGATCCAAAGCCAAATCTCATTTAGCTCTCCAGAAGTAAATGGCTTATTTGCTTTTCCAGAGCACCACATAAACCACTTGACTTTTAATCATTCTGACCCCATCCCTTGGATACTAGGGTATTCCTGTTAAGAACAGGGTCAGGATGCAGTTGCACTTTTATAAGCACAAGCTCCATAAGAAGAGATAATCTCTACTGTAACACAAATTCATAATTTTAGTTTAATGCAGTAGGTTGGGATTTGTGAAACAATTTGAAACATTCATAGATCATTGCAGCAGAACACTTTGTAAGATCATAGGATTACACCATGCAACTCCCTGTGCATGTACACAACATAGTATCAAACGTTCTGTTGCTTCTTGGAACAAGCGTTGTAGCAGCCTGTTTTGAAGATATGAGTAAAAAAGCTGAATAGTAGCAATAGATAACCACCTATAGTTTCTGTATAGTTGTGGTTTGAACTCGGCCGGCAGCCAAACACCATGCAGCCAGTTGCTCACCCTCCCCCTGCCTGGGGGATGGGGGAAGGTGACTGAAGGGGGATGGGGAGACTCGTAGGTTGAGATAAAAAAAAACAGTTTAGTAATTGCAATAAAACAAAACAATAACAATAATAGAAAGTACAAATGGGTAATTCACAATGTGATTGCTCACCACCTGCCGACCGATACCCAGCCTGCTCCTAGCCAGCGATCCCTAAAGAACCAAGATCCTGTTGTTGCAATCCCAGAAGTAAGAAAGAACCCCCTCCTTCCCAACTGCCCCCCCTTCATATATTGTGCATGATGTCACATGATATGGAATGCTCCATTGGCCAATCCAGGTCCAGCGCTCTGGCTGTGCACCTTCCCAGCTCAAGAAAAATTAACTCTATCCTAGCCAAAATCAGGACAATAGTAACAGTAATTGGAAAGGGGGGAATACTTTTAATGGTAACTGACAACTATTTTACAGTTGGACCATGATGCAGATCTTCTCCCTGCAGCAATACTCCTACATCCTTTACAACTGACAGAGTCAGTTACCAGAACTACAATTAATTTCAGTGTTCTTTGAAACAGGCTTAAAACCAACAACTAAATGTTGGGGTTTTTCTGTTTTCAAACAGAGTATTTTTCATAATCATTCCTTCACACTAAGTATGGTGACCTCAGCAGAAAAGACTCCATCCTACAGCTGATTCCTGACAACTGCTTAAAACAACAGCTGCATGAAAATAGGAAGTGTCTAATATTCAACATGACACTAATAAAATATTCTGAGTTATGTTAGAATGCTGATTATTTGAAAATTGTACCTGAGCTTCTCTTGCCAGCAACATTTACCAAATGGCTGTCAATATTTATTTCACAATTCACACAGAATCACAGAATCATTCAGGTTGGAAAAGACCCTTGGGATCATCGAGTCCAACCATCAGCCCTACTCTACAAAGTTCTCCCCTACACCATATCCCCCAACATCTCATCTAAACAACCCTTAAACACATCCAGGGATGGTGACTCCACCACCTCCCTGGGCAGCCTATTCCACTGTCTGACCACTCTTTCTGTGAACAATTTTTTTCCTAATGTCCAGTCTGAACCTCCCCTGTTGCAGTTTAAAGCCATTCCCTCTTGTTCTGTCACTAATCACCTGTGAGAAGAGACCAGCACCAACCTCTCTACAATGTCCTTTCAGGTAGTTGTAGAGAGTTATGAGGTCTCCCCTTAGCCTTCTCCTCTTCAAACTGAACAGTCCCAGCTCCTTCAATCGCTCCTCACAGGATTTATTCTCCAGGCCCTTCACCAGCTTTGTTGCCCTCCTCTGCACTCACTCCAGCACCTCGATATCTCTCTCGTATTGAGGTGCCCAAAACTGGACACAATACTCCAGGTGTGGCCTCACCAGTGCAGAGTACAGGGGGACTATCACCTCCCTACTTCTGCTGGTCACACTATTTCTAATACAAGCCAGGATGCCGTTGGCTTTCTTGGCCACCTGGGCACACTGCTGACTCACGTTCAGCTGCTTGTCAATTAGAACCCCCAGATCCTTCTCTTCCAGACAGCTCTCCAGCCACACCTCCCCAAGCCTGTAGCGATGCATGGGGTTGTTGTGGCCCAAGTGCAGGACCTGGCACTTGGCCTTGTTGAAGTTCATCCCGTTAACGTTGGCCCACTGATCCAATCTATCCAAGTCTCTCTGTAGTGCCTCCCTATCTTCATGCAGATCAACACTCCTGCTTAACTTGGTGTCATCTGCGAACTTACTGATGATACACTCTATGTCCTTATCAAGATCATCAATAAAGACGTTGAACAGAAATGGTCCCAACACCGAGCCCTGAGGAACACCACTTGTGACCAGCCGCCAGCTGGATTTAGCTCCATTGACCACCACTCTTTGGGACCGTCCATCCAGCCAGTGCTTGATCCAGCAGACTGTTTGCTCATCCAGGCCATGGGCAGCCAGGTTTTCTATGAGAATCCTATGGGGAACTGTGTCAAATGCTTTTCGAAAATCCAGGTAGACAATATCCACAGCTTTTCCCTCGTCCAATAGTCCAGTCATCTTGTCATAGAAGGGGATCAGGTTTGTCAGGCAGGACCTGCCTTTCATAAACCCATGCTGACTAGGCCTGATCCCCTGGTTGTCCATTATATGACTTTCAATGGCACTCAAGATGACCTGCTCCATGACCTTCCCTGGCACCGAGGTCTATAGTTTCCTGGATCCTCCTTTCTGCCTTTCTTGTAGATGGGTGTCACATTTGCCACCCTCCAGTCCAATGGGACCTCCCCAGTTAGCCATGACTTCAGGTAAATTGTATCAAAACAAACCACCATGCATCTGGAATTATACTGTACAACTCAGGGGGGTCATAGTTACTGAATATAGCCCTTTAAGGATTTATAGCTTCCCTCACTGAATGTAGTCCCAGACTGAGGAACTTCATAGCTTCATCCACTGGAAGAAAAAGCATAGGGCTGAGGCAGGGGCATCACATCCTGCCAACTGCTGGGCCCCTCCCGCAGCAACCCCTGCACCCCGCCATGTTCAGCCTCTCCTCTCCTCTCCTTCCCTGTGATGTTCTGCCCCATTTTGGTTGTTTGGGTTTTTTTTTCCCCTCTCTTGCCCGCACACACCAGAACCGGGCAGAGCCCGTAGGAGAGGGTGGCCCAGCAGATCGAACTGCAGCCAGCTCGGGCTCCACAGCAGGACAGGGCTGAGAGAAACCACGACGTTGCCCTGCCACCTGGGAAAGGTGACAGCCCCCGGGGGAATATTCCCTCGGCGCAGCCGCTCACTTCACCCTCACCTACTTTCACTCTCACCTACTTTCACTTCACGACAGGAAGGCACCCTCGCGGCCGGAGGCCCCCGCAGCCACTCACCGGCAGTGACGCCACTAAAGCGAGGGACGGATGCTCCAGCAGCAACAACTAGACCAAGTCTCTATAGCATGAACACCTTTCCCGCTTCAAATGCTCACGCGCGACTCACACCCACAGCCAACAAACGGGACGAGGGGGAAGTGCAGATGGGACATGTCCCGGCGGGGAGAAACCAATCCGAGGTCTCTGCGGCCGGAGGGGGCGGAGCCGAGAGAAAAGCGGAAGGGGGAAGCGGGACGGAATGAGAGGGGAGGAGCTGCCTCCGGCGCCTGTGCCGCTGTGATTGGTTGAAGCTACCTTCAGTCGTGCGCCACGCCCCGCCTACTCCCTGGCCTAGAAGTGAAGGTGAGGGTGTGGGTAGTTCGGGTCCTAAACTTTCATGGTAGGTTTCTTCAGTGTTTTGGTGTGCATCGGATCTGTTCCGTTTCCATATCAACGCTCTGAAGGGGCTCTGCTTTCCTCCGGGCCGCCAGGCCTAGTCTCTCCCGCCTCAGCCCGATGCTGGGGATGCTCTGCCCTCTGGGAGTGGCCCAGTAGCACCTGGGGACCCACCCTCTACGGGTGGGAGGGAAGGGTGTGGTGGCCCCGGGATGACTGGCAGCGCCGGGAGGGGGGCGGGTTTCGAAGCCTAGCAGCCCTCAGAGGTGTTTGTCCTTTCAGGTTCTGGGCGTCTGAGCGCTGCGTTTCCAGGCACGCGCGGGAGATGGGGCTGGTCTGCCGCTTTGTGCGGCCTCTTGGTAGAGTTGATCCCCGTGCTGTCTGTGGATTTGGTGGCTGATAGTAGGTGTTATCTTTGGTATGGCTGATCAGAAACTAATTGAGGTGTTGAAAGAGAGGTTAACCCAGACAGCTGGGGCTTGGTTGCTGGTAGAAGAGTCTGTTGTGGTTTCACAGTTTGGAAACTGGAGGTGTCACGATACCTCACTGGGCATCCCAGGGAAAACCACTGTTGTGTAAATGTATTATTTATTAAAATGTGTAGTTCTGTCAAAGTACAAATCTTTGCCTGGGACTGGGGATTGTCATATTCTTTAAAATGGATTTCTCATTTCCATTGCAGTCTGTATTTTTCTGTATAGGACCGGTTGTCCTGGCTATGTAGCTTATTGATTACAATATTTGTCACTTAAGAAGTGTATTCTTTGCTATTTACATCAAATTAGTGCTTGATGTGTATGCCAAGAAGCTTTTAGTTTTGTATAATAGTCTCACGTCTAGCCAAGACAACAGAGAGCCTGTTGATACAGGGAAATGATCACCTGCTTTGCAACTTATAATGATTTCTGAATATTGCTTAATAATCCTACTTGCCCTGACTGTTCTGTGGAAACTTACCAAGGACTACTGTGTTTGGCAAAAACAAGAGACACTTCCTTGGGAAACAGATGTGTTCTAACAAGCTAAGCCCTTACGGAGTACAGATAGCCATGTATGGACAGTAGAAACTAGTATGCTAGTGCTTTTAGATAAGATAGAGGGAGTAAACTGGTTGGGACCACTCTTGTGGTTCAAGAAATTATTTAGGAGGATCTGCGCATGCTCCGAGGAATGGAGTGAAAAGTACAAGGTGAGAAAGACTACGAACTTTCTCCAGAAGACCTCTGAGGACGCCCCCCAGGAGGCAATGCGCAGGTGCAAAGAGAACATAAACTGCTGACACCAGCCTTTTGAACTAACCCAGCCTTACTCATGCATATGTATGTTTGTATTGTGTGACTCTATGAATATGTATATCTACACTCTATAAATTTCTGGTAAAATGTGATGTGGGTGTGCAAGCTTTGTGGACAAATCCCCTTGCACCCCGGTGCCAGAGTAAACATACCTGCTTTATAACTCTCTCTGAGTTCTAGAGTCTGTTTCTGCCCATCACTGTCCTCTGGTATTCTTTTTCTCAGCTCTGCCATGGGCATCTTGAGGAATTATCTGCTGCAGGGGATCTGTGTTCGGTAACTATTTCTGTATGCAAATAATGTTGAGGTATTATCTTTGCACAGGGCTTTTGGATTTTTGCAGTGGAAAAGCTTCAAAGTGGGAATCACTGGCATTCCTTTTGCTTTATATTTTTTTTTCTCCCTACAATGTGGTTTGTAATATATCAGCTGCAAAAAAATGTCATGCAGGTCATATTTCATGCTTCTTGATAACTTTTTTTAGAGCTTTATATAGATTCCTGTTTCCTGGTTTTAAAAGGAATGGACTTTTTACATTTCAAATATAATTATTAGGATGCAGTTTAATTGTTTAGTAACTGTAAAGGGTTGGATGACTTTTAGCCCATGCTAAGATACATTTCCTGACTAAATACAACTAGTCTGTTTGAACTCCATGTTGTATGTTGTTCCTGCTCGATCCCCTGTGTTCTTCCACATGCAGTTAACAGAGGAGCATGGCTGTGAGAGCATGTGGCTTGATCATCTACAGGAGGCTGCAGCACCATCTTCAAAGGTCACAGATGGTATTGAATATCTCCTTCTTCAGACATACTATGGGACCCATTGCTGGACTCCACCCAAAGGTGATGTTTGTTCTGATAACAAACTTGAAGGCCCTTTGTCAGGAGTGAGTGAGATTACAGACTGAACTTTGACTGAACACTACTGAAGTCAGATTTGGGGGGCAGTTAATCAGTTGACAGTAGCCGCTGATTATGCTGTTTGTGCAGCAGAGGGGAGTTTTGTGGGGAAAATTCTTTGCAAGTTGTGGCGGTATAAACTATTGGGCATGACTGATTAGGGTTGGGGGGGTTCACCTAATCCTGCTCCTCAGATATTTAATGTTTCTGGCAGATATCGTGCAGCCAACTGAAATAAGGTAGCTAGAGAAATTGTTACCTTCTCGCTCAGGTCTGACTCTCTGCCAGATAGGACTGTTGCCAATGCACAGTTGTTTCACCAATGTAAAGGGTCATGGTTTGCAGTGCAATATTAGAAAACCTGGATTCTAGGGTTGAAAGCATCCTTTCTATGCTCCGAACCCTCACTTTTAGGGCCCGAACCCTCACTTTTATCCTCAAAGGCTTCTTTTTTAGAGTCCAAAGCTTTGATTCTGGGGTTGAAAGCCTCATTTTTATGTTCTAAAGGCTCCTTTTTATGCTCCAGCCCTTATTTTTAGGTTACAAACCCTCATTTTAGGGTCTGAACCTGCCTTTTTGAGGGTACAAGCCCTTTTTTTGGGTCCAAACTACCGATCTTGGACCAGCCAGGATTGGGGCGACACGCAGAAGAATGACAAACTCGCTCAAGTTTGTTGAAGGGGGAGCATTGCCAAGAGCAAATGCTGCTGCACTGTGTGCCAGCTCCCAATTTATTACCACTTGTTTACATAGGTTCATTTCTACTTCTACATCCTACTGACCTTCAGATTTTGTCTGTTTACTGCTCACACGCTCACCATGCGCTCTGCAGGTGGTGTTCCGACCTGTTGTTTCTCAAGCTCACAACACAGTGTTCCGTAATGTTGCCTCCTTCATCCACAATCATTCTTCTAACCTCAAGGTCAGTTTACATTTTGCTAACTACCAATTCTTAATTCCCACACCAAGGGAAAGAAATTATTTGTTCCTTTCACCTTATACATGTTAAAATATACTAATGTTTTTCCAGATGGTACTTCTAAAAGGTCATAAGACATCTCATGCAGGTGAATCATATTAGATAGCAAACAGATTGACAGTGGTACCACCTGTATTTTATTAAAAGTTTGCAAAGCTTTCAGCCTAAGATCCTGCATTCCTGAACAAACTTATATGGCTAAATTTCAACCATTAACTCCCAGCATCTTAGCAGCACTGATATTTTAAATAAGCTATTTATTAATTAAGGTAGCAAAATCCATCTCAAGTCAACACCCAAATGAGAAAAAAAATGGTTGTTGTAAAATAAAAATGGAATGAAACTTTCTAGTGAATTGTAGAGATTGCTTAAAATAGAAGAATTTTGACAATCTCCTCCTAATGAAGACATGTGCTGATAAAAGCTCCCTTGTATAGCAAGACGTTATGTAAATATATATATATTTTTTTTTTTTAAATTGAATCTGTAAATTATTTAACTGTCTCTGCAGTCACTAGGGGTCAGGGCAGTCACAGGAATGGGGTCGAACACCGCCTTAGAGTGAACCTTCAGTAGCTCTGCTTTATTCCAGCTCTCCAGAGCCAAAGCCTCTCTGCAGTGTTCTGCAACGGCTTTAAATTAAAAGAAAAGGGTGCAGTAGGCTTGTTATGCTTCCTCATGGCCAACTCAGGGGAGAGGTACAACTTATATTCAAAATTGCTAAATAGCTATTTTTTCTCTTAAAACACAGTGATGATGTCACTACTTCTCCGTCATCCTACACGTTTTCTAAAAGGCGTTTCTGTTCCCTCCTGAGCTAGAGAGCCCTCACCACAGCTTCTCCTCAGAGAAACAGTCTTTGAAAAGAGGTGATCCCAGACTGGGAGTCTCCTTTAACCTTTCCAGTCTGGAAATATTTTAGATATTTTTAACTGCCTTTGCTTTTCACGTTCTGGGTTGTTTTTACAGGTGAAAATAATGTAATATTTGAGGCACCTGAGAGTACAACTGTTATGCTTAAAATACAGGGGAAGTCTTGTTGCTTCTTTCCTCTTTTTATTTCCTAAGAAAAAGGCAGTTCGGCAGAACTAAATATTGAAATTTACAGGACCTTTTGAGAAGGTAAGGTGAACATGCAAGACACTTTACTTGGTTTAAAAACACATATGCAAAATACACTTTTTTTTTTTATGACACATTTTGCTTCCCCTGGACAAAATTAATGTCTTCAAACATTGGTATTCTTGTTGCTGCTGTTCATACATGATGAAGGCTTATTAATGAATTTCCACTGTAAAGATAGAATGTGCTTCTTACATCTTCACAACTCCTTCCACCCCCCAGGAGAATCTGCAGAGCAGATTTTGAAGATTATACTGCCTTACAGGAGTATGCACCAAGCACAACATACTCTGACATGACCCATGGTAATTCTATTGACTTCAACACAATTATTCATGTTCTTAAATTCAAGTGTATTTTGACCGATCACAGCAGAGTGTCTTCCAAGTTTTTCATTGCAGCATGCATTGCAGCCTGCCAAATTGATATTGTTCTTGGAGATGAATGAGGATGTAAAATCCATCAAGACTTTATTTAACCTATGAGGCAAAATTTGCAAACTGGGCAAATATAGTAGAGAACTATAGGAGGAACAATAAATTATGGAAACGTGATGATCAGTTGCAAATTAGATAAAACATGCCTCGTACCAGCTCTTTCAGTTGCCTAGTGCCAATCAAAACCTTTGTTCTGTTGGCATAGGGAGTATCTGATGGTGAAGGGAAGACAGAAGTCTTGAATAGCTTGTGATCATAAGTACCAGACCATTATCATTCAGAAATGAAGTATTTGTTTTGGGGGATTATTTGGTTTATTCCATTATGTTTACATCTGTAGGTCTTTCTCACAGGTCAAAGCACATGTCAGCAGGATAGTGCCAGTACAGTTTGGATGGATGGACTGTTGAAGTAGACGCTGATATGACTTCTCCTGTCACTGCCAGCTGCCAAGAGAAGTCTTGAGGCTCTTAAAAAACTAACACTGACTAGTTTGTGGCTGTATTTCTGTGGCCAGTATAAGGAATTGAAAAATATGATAACAAAATTAATTAAAATTGGATCTTTGGGAGAGGGAGTTGTTCAATGTTTTGTGAAGTGGCAATCATGTATTCCTTAGTGAGAATGACACATGACAGTAGCACTGCGATTCCTGGTACACTAACAGTAAAATTTCCTCCAGGTAAGGCAGCTGCAATCTTTCAAGTCTGGAAACTGGCAGATGTTTAGCATTTCTCACCTTGAGGCCACAGATACCTGCTGTTTGATTTAAGGCATTAGAAGAACTATAAGCATGACTTGAAGTTGCTGTAGAATAAATAGCTGCAACAGTTGAACTCTCCTGATTTCCTATTGTTTTATTTGCCCTAGAGTGCACTATTTTAAAGTGATGCACCTCAGGGATTCACAGCAGACTCTCCTCCCCTTATTCCAGCATATCTGATCCAACATTTGGTTTGCTTGAAAAAGCTGTTTTAAAAGCCATTATTTTAAAATCCCTAGGATGGTACATACTAACATTATTTAAAAGCCAAGGAATAGCAGTGCATAAGATCTACTCTAATAGACTAGCAACCACTTCTTATTAGGGTACATAATGGAAATAGGTTTTAGCTTACCAGATCATATCCTTCATCTCTCAAGAATTTGATATATGACTTGACTCTCATCAGAGCTTCTCTAGAGAAAACCAATTTCTTAATTCCCATGTAAACTCCAGGCAAACAGTAGCAAAGAGCTAATGTCCTGAAAAGAAGGGTTCCTGACTTTTTATATATATTTTTTTTAAATGTACATTATTTTACTGTTGCTAAAAGTAAAATTTTCCATGTTACATGGCTTGTTTCAGTGACCTCCTTGCACTGTAAATTCATAACCTGTATGTCATTTTCTTAGAATCTACAAGTTGCAATGTGGCAACTGAGATATGGACTCTCTGTGAAGTGCAGAAGGAAAGAGAGAGTTTATTGTTACAATGGTACATACTTATGCTCTCGGATGCTGTCGGAAAAGCTCTTACTTCATAGTTAACAAATCAGCAATTAGACAGCTATCAACCTTTTCTTCTATCAGCATAAGGCCACTCTAACACGCGCTGTGCAGACCAATCACCTTCTCGTTCACGCGCTGTTCACGCGGTGGTAACTTCTCACAGTTCAGTACTTTTCCACAGTTCAGTGTTGCAGCTGGCCGTTGTTTTCCCCTGCCACCTTGGCACAACTCAGCAGTTTCTTATCTTTCTCCCAAGGCCTGTTTTTCATCAAAGCCTAGCTATTTCTCACAGGCTGTGCAAGGCTGACAGGCCAATGTCTCCTACATCTCCCCTTTCTTTGTTTTGCAGCTGCACCTGCAAGACTTGTTTCAAAGCTTTATCAATTAAGGTTTGGGCAGACTTCAAAAAACACAGCATACTCAAAATAGTTCCACAGAAGGCTAGAAACAATACAGCAATTACAGTTACTAGTTGAAAAGAGTAGGACAATCTTTTTCACCGTCACATTTCCAGGACACTGGGATACACTGGGTTGACTGAGGACCACAGCTGATTTAATTTACCCGGCACAGTTCAGCACTCTCATCAGACCCTTCCTCGCAGTCCGGATCCCCATCACACTGCCATCTGTTAGGCACAAACTGACCACTGATGCACACAAAATCAGATTCAGCACACATGGTCTTCACACAAGCAGTGTCATCACTGCCATCGTCTTCACTGTTATAGACTACTTTGTCAAAATGATGTAAGTTAGGACAAATTATATTTCAATTATTTATTTTAGTAAGTGGTAATAAGTAAAACAGCGCTGGGCGGCCGGGGAGTCCCTGCTCCATCAACGGCGCGTGCTTACTTCCCGAGGGTCCGTTTTTTTTATATCCTCTGCTTTCCGGTATCGGGTCTCTCTGAGAGGTGTACCCTGCGTCTGCGCACTTTGCAGCTAGGGGGTCGCTCCATCCGGGTCTTCCTCGCGTCACCAACTCCTCGTATTTCCTGCTTTCCTGAGAGTGGCTCACAAAGCTTTTGTTTATATCTTACAGAATATAGACACTACCCCCTTTTTTTTTTCTTCTTCTTCTCCCCTTTGTCTTTCTCCCCTTTGTCCTTCTTCCCTTTCTCCCTCTTTTCAGTCTTTTGCACAGTAGGAGTCCTTGCTTCAGCATTTCAACTTAGATAAGCACTTATAGTCAGTTAGTCGTTACACAGTGTAATAGTTAAGATTAAGCTTAGGCCTACATAGTTTATGGAATAACATGTCATGAGCTCCCAGTATCTTTAATGGAATTTGATGAACAAACAGTTTACTGTCTATCACAATCCCCCCTTTTTCTTTTTATCATTTTGTTCATCGAATCGTTGTAATTCTTGTTGACTTAACAGGAGAGTTTTTTTCAATTTAAAGTCGTCATCTAATTGGTCGTTTTTGGTTTTAATGAGTATTGGACGGGTGACAGACATCAGATATGTTACCCGTTGCATTATTCTCCAAGTTATGACATATAATATTATTGACAAAGTCAAACTGATTAAGATTAATATCAAGAGAACCACAATGGGGTGACACAACTTATTCAAGATGCCTGTAGCAGTAGGTGACCATCCAAAAAGGGTGTCCCATCAGTTATGTTCTGTATTCTTTTTTGTTCTTTCTAAGACTCGGTGTATTTCTTCTACATTGTGATGAACAGTTATTAGAGTTTTCTGTTTGTTTTCTCTAACTTTCTCTAAAATTTTAACTAAGTTTTTGTGTTGAAGTAACTGCTTAACCAAAGTGAGATTCATTCCAATGGGTGTAGGTTGTAGATTATGTATTAACGTATAATTGGATTGCAGGAGTTGGTGAGACATGACCAGGGCTAAATAGGAAAAGTCACATCCGATTATCTTTGTGAAATTGCAAACACAGAGATTTGAATATTTTTTAGTCTCTACTATGACCTTGTCTACGGTTAAGAATTCACAAACCGTCTTCAAATATACACAACCTTTGCCAATATATATAAGTACTGTTTTAGGATTTTCATTGGGATGGATCTCAAAGTGACAAATATTTTGTTTGGTATCTAAACAAATATCTTGTGCCTCAATTGCATTGCCTTCACAAATGAATCTTTGTTGTTCCCGTACAATGTAAGACTCTAGATTGACAGTTTGCCATTTTTCGTTTACCTTTCGGGCCCATACTCTATGCTCAGAAGGATAGAGTATGGTCCCGTTGTGATTCAGTCCTAATGCAATGACAGGATAAATTTGGTATATGGTGGCATTGTAAATAGTGAGTATAAAGGTAGTAGTTGTGTTTGTGATGGGGTCATAGGTAAAGTTTACCAGGTTCCACCAGGATTGGAGCTTCTTTTCAAAATTAGTAGCACTGTCTCAAATTATTCTCCAAATTTCAGTAGGAAGAATACCTTCTTCACCTTCTCTTATAATTGAGGCAGCTATCGACTGCATCCATATTTGAGCCTGGATGCAGCTGAGAGCTAAAGATAGGTTATTTTGGAGTATACTGAGTGCATCTGTAATCAATTCATGATTCTTTATATTTATTTTTTCCTCTTTTGGTAATATATTTGACAACAGCCACTGGTTAGTCCCCAAAGTCAATAAGGAAGATCGCAAAGGCCGTTGTATATTAGTTAACTCATTAATTGAGGTAGCTAATTTGTTCATTATCACCTCCGAATCAATACTATTTAAAACTCCCAATCTTGTTCCCAAAGTATCGGTTAAGTCTTTCTGCGTTCTTTTCGTGTGAGGAGTTTGTTTTTGCAGCCAGGTTGTCCATCCCTCGTAAGAAGTCTTTAGGAAAGGTGAGCAGGTTGGCTGAATATTTGAAACATTATTTTGCATCAGCAATTCAACTTGTTTGAGAGACCACGCCGGGTTAAACAGCATTTGTTGTTGACCTGTATTTTTAATTGCATATGGTTCAATTTCAAAGATTCTTGGGTTAAGCATGACTGTTGGTTGTGTTGGAACAGTATGAGTAGTTTGAGTAGTCTCTTTGGGAGTGTGGGTTGTGGTTGTTGTAGTTTCCTCCTGTATGTTCAATGGAAATCGGAAAGATATAGCTTGATCCCCTGACTTGGTCCCTCCCAAACAAACTATGGACACTGGTTGAGTTGCAGTAAATGCATACCAACAGGCCTCTGACTCACAATGGGTTTGAGCTATTTTAGATTCTGTTTTGTCTCTGATAACGATTTGAGTAAAAGGGGGCTGACGGACGGTTTGAATTAAAGGGTGCCGACTTATTATTACATTTACATTGAACACTCTGCAGCCTAACTGTATCTCATCTCCTTTTTTAGCTGTCCAGGTATGGGATGAATTCTCCCATTTATATGTTTGGAGTGTTAGGTTATTGCTTAGTATGGTAGTTGTTAACTCTGTCTCATATAAATTTGTATCCATACTTCCTGTATGTCCATAATAAGCGTCTGTCCAAGGTCATATAATTTGGTTTGTTACGGTATGTTCAAAAGGTTGGTGGGATTGGTTAGTCATTTTAGCCCATTCTGGTAGTGTATTCATTGTAGCTAATACACCTAGTCAGACTATCCAATAGCTCCAATAGAAGGGATTCTATAGATTTGTATATTTTTTTTTTAGTCTCTTTTGTATCAGGATGTTTGGTACTCTCGTCTGGCCCTTCTCCCTCAGAGGCCTTTTTTTCTTCAGAGTAGGGCAGTAAAGTTTTCCCCACTTTGGTACGTCTCTGCCTCCTCTGCCTACTCTGTTGCTTAGAGCAGCAGGGTGTTCCATCTTCTCGGCAGCAGCCGTATTCTTCAGGGGTACGTTTGCCTCTACTCCGGGACATATAGGTCTCCCAGTTTTTAACTTTGACCTCGGGTTCACGACAGGGGACCCAGGGGATCTGCTTTCTACAGATCACCCTTAGGATCTGAGGGTGATCTTCAGTAGGCCAATTAGGGTGAGTGCACTCTCTTTCGGGATTTATCCCTTTAGTAAATATTTTCCACCAAGTTTTAGAATCTTCAATTATTTTCCCGTTTTTACTCCAATTTTTAGGGTCTGATTAGTTAATCTCCGTTCTCATTGATAACGCTGATTATAACTAGACCGGAGATTTATTCTATGTGCATTATGAATCCCCCAACCTTCTTTATATATATTACACTTTATGCATATAAAAGGAAAACAAATACAAGTTTCAATTGGACAAAATATCAGGGTCTCACTCATCGAGTCCTTCGTAGGCTCTTATCTCACAATGTGTAGAGAGCTCTTTCAGGTTTTCCGAAGGGTGACTCGTAGATCCCCAGGAGGGCTGGTCACTTTCCAGGCCGAATCCTGTATAGGTCCCTTTACTCGGCTTGCGTGTGTCCACCCCTTCTCAGCAGTCCGAACAGCAGTTTCTGTAGTGATAAGAGCAACATAGGGTCCTTCCCAACGGGGGGTCAAAGAAGATTCTTTCCATGATTTGATTAGTACTTTATCTCCTGGTTGGATTTGATGCATGGTCATATCCAATGGAGGTCTTTGTACTACCATCCCCCAGGCTTGCAGTTGTTTTCTCCTTGCCATTAGCTGTATCAGGTAGGATTTTATCTTTAAGTCTTCAAGTTGGGGGTGATCCGGTGGCATTTCTAAATCATAGGGCATCCCATATAGCATTTCAAAGGGAGAAATGCCTACATCAGTTCGGGGCTGAGTTTTGATATTTAACAAGGCTAAAGGGAGACACTTTACCTATGACATTTTGGTTTCTAACGTTAGTTTGGTAAGTTGTTTTTTTATTTTTCCGTTCATACGTTCAACTTTCCCTGAGCTCTGCGGGTGCCACGGAGTGTGGTATTGCCACTGTGTACCCAGGGCAGCCAAAGTCTCTTTGGCTACTCTGGATACAAAGTGTGGACCCCTATCTGAGTCTATTGCTTCTATTGTTCCATACCGAGGTATAATTTCTTCAAGTAATATCCTTGTTACTGTGTGAGCTGTGGCTCGGGCTGTGGGAAAGGCTTCTACAAATTGGGTTAAATGATCTATAATTACTAGTAAGTATTTATACCTCCCCACCTTTGGTAATTCAGTAAAGTCTATTTGTATTCTTGCAAAAGGTCTATGAGCCAATTCTCGCCCCCCATATACTCGTTTTCTTATTTGATGTTTATTTACTTTTTGACAAACGAGACATTCTCCTGTCACTCGTTTGGCTATATCATATATTCCAATGCACACGTATTTAGTTGCAAATTGATCTACTAATGCCTGAGTTCCCCAATGAGTGTTTTTATGGAATTGTTGTATTATCTTGGTAGCTATGGGTTTTGGGAGAACTTCTCGGTCGTCTGGGAGTTCCCATTTTCCATTAGCTTTTTGTTTAATCCCCATTTGATTTAATTTTGTTTGTTCTTGAACAGTAAAACTTAAAAGTTCATAGGATTTTCCATGAAAAAAGCACCACTTAAACCCTGGTCTTTCACATACACATTCTATGCCGTCTACTCCGAATTCTTTCCAGCAACCATAACAGGGGAGGTAATTATTTCCACAATTAACACACCGCTTTCTGTCCTCTATCGGATCATCCAAGTGCAGTGCTAATAGCGCTGCTCTCTTTGTCTCTTGATCAGCAAGGTTATTCCCCGTACTAAAGGATTTAGTCCCCTCTGGTGTCCTTTTAAGTGTACTACCGCAATTTCGCTGGGCCCTCGTATAGCTTGCAAAATTTGTGATATTAACTCCTGATGTACTAGGTCCTTCCCCCGAGAATTGATTAGGTCTCTCTCTTCCCATATTTTCCCAAAGGTATGTACTACTCTGAAGGCATATCTAGAATCGGTGTATATAGTTCCCACTTTTCCATTTAGTAATTGTAAAGTCTTTAATACTGCATATAATTCACATGCCTGTGCTGACCAGCTGGGATTCAAGGGTCCTGATTCTATCACCTTAAAAGTTTTTCCATCAATTATGGCATACCCTGATTTTCTTTTTCCTTCTACCACTCGAGAGGATCCATCTACAAATAATTTTTCTCCTTTCCCTAATTCCTCTTCTTCCAAATCTGGTCTTATCTTAGTCTGCTCCTCGATGTTACGGAGGTAATTATGAAAAAGATCTTGACTAGGTTCTCCATACAAAAATTGGGCTGGATTTTGTAACGATGTTGTTTCAAGGGTCAGGTAGGGGGATGTAATGAGGATTGCCTCATATTTTACCAGTCTAGCATCGGTTATTCATTTTTCTGCTTTTTGCTGTAACACACCTCTGATATTATGGGGTGATAGTACCTTTAACTCACTACCAAAAGTTATTTTATGCGCTTCCTCAATTAACAAAGCAGCTGCCACCACAACTTGTAGGCACGTAGGCCATCCCCGACTTACGGGGTCCAGTAATTTTGAAATATATGTTACTGGTTTCTTTTTTCCTGCCCATTCCTGGGCTAATACTCCAAATGCAGTTCCTTCCTCTGTGTTGACAAATAAGAAAAATGGTCTTTTTAGGTCAGGCAAGCTCAGAACGGGAGCATTTACTAATTCAGTTTTTAGTTCTTTTAACCGTTGATCATCTTCCTGAGTCCATTTTAATAATCCATTTTTAGTTATTTTGGTGTATAAAAACTTTACCTTTCCACTATATCCTTCAATCCACTGCCTACAATATCCAAATAGCCCTAATAGCTGCCGGACTTGTTTCTTAGTTTTTGGACTTGGTAGGGAAAGTATCCCTTTAACTCTTTCCGGATCCAATTTCTTAGTTCCTTGGCTTAATCGATGCCCTAGGTATTTAACTTCCTTTTCAACAAATTGCAATTTGGATTTTGACACCTTCAGTCCCTTTAAGCTCAGGAAATTTAACAATTTGATGCTTTCTTCCCGAACCCTTTCCTCATCCTCCCCTGCTATTAAAAGATCATCTACATACTGAACTAGGGTAAGGGTATCTCCTGTCTGGTAATCCTGTAAAATTTGTTCTAAAGCTTGCCCAAACAGGTTTGGGGATTCAGTGAAACCTTGGGGTAGGACTGTCCACCGGAGTTGAGTTTTCCTGTGGGTATCTGGGTCCTCCCACTCAAAAGTAAAATAGTTTCTGCATTTCTCTTTTAGGGGGCATGCCCAGAAAGCGTCCTTCAAGTCTATTACACTGTACCACCGGTCGTTCGGGTCTAATTGACTTAAGAGAGAGTGTGGGTTAGCTACTACAGGGAATCTAGTTACAGTCCTTTTGTTAATTTTCCTTAGGTCATGGACTAATCTATACCCCCCATCTGCCTTCTTGACAGGTAAAATGGGAGTATTAAAAGGGGACATGCAGGGTTCCAATAATCCCTGCTTTATTAATCTCTGAATTTCTGGTTTTAATCTTTGCCTTCCCTCCAGAGGTATGGGATATTGCTTAATCCTCACCGGTACCTCAGGATCCCGGATGGTTACCATAAAAGGTTCAACATTCAATTTTCCCACCGTATCTGGAGTGTACCATACTTCAGGGTTGATTTTAGTCTCATCTTCAACCCGTAGGGGGCATAGTTTGATTTCAAGTTTGTGTTCTGTTACTTCCAAACTAATTCCTAATTCAATCATTAGATCTCTCCCCAGTAGGTTATAATCTGCCTCAGGCACTAACAACAAGGATCCCACCCCCACTTTAGAATCTGTTTCAAGGAGTACATCTTTAATTACCGGTACTCCGAATGGTTCTCCTTTCGCCCCAACTACTTGTACTTTTTCTGATGAAATCTTACACCCTTGGGGCAATGATTGAACGGTAGATCTCTCCGCTCCTGAATTTACTAAAAATTCTACCTCCTGTTGCCGAGGACCTACTTTTAACTTTATCAAGGGCTCAGTTCGTTCTCGGGTCCCCAGCAAATAGAGCCCCTGACACCCCTAATCTTCTTTAAACATTCTCTCATCCATCATTCTCCTTCTGCAGCTCTTCTTTGTGTGACCTTTTCTTCCGCAATAAAAGCAGACAATACTCCCTTTCTCTCTCTCCGGTTCCTTTGATCTATAGCCTGTTCTTTGACCTTCCTGTTTTCTCCCAGCACCGTTCACTCTCTGTCCTTCCCTTATCGCAGCTACCATCATTCTGGTATGTTTTTTTTGAGTCTCGTCCTCCCTTCGGACATAGACTTTCTGTGCTTCCCTCAGTAATTCATCCAATCCCCGATCCTGCCAATCTTCTATTTTTTCTAGCTTCTTTCTAATATCTGTCCATGCTTTTGCCACAAATTGTGTTTTTAACAATGCCTGTCCCACTGGGGTATTAGGATCCAGTCCTGAGTAAAGCTGAAGATTTTTTCTCAGTCTCTCTAACCACTCAGTAGGGGTTTCATCCTTTTTCTGATGTTCACTAAAAGCTTTGTTTATATTTTGTCCTCTAGGGACTGATTCTCTTATACCCTGGATTACAATCGTCCTCAGGTCTTGCATATGGCCTCTATCAATTTCATTTTGATTATTCCAATTAGGTCGATTTAGAGGCCATTTTACGTCTGCTGCCAGACCTTGCTGATGCTGTTGGTCCCAAATTCTCATTCCTGCTCTCCTGATCATGTCCCTTTCTTCGACAGTGAATAGTATAGCCATTATGGCTTGTATTTCATCCCAGGTATAGATGTTTGGTCCTAAAAACTGATCCACCCGCTCTGCCACACCTAAGGGATCCTCCAATAGATTCCCCATCTCTTTTTTAAATTCTCTGACGTCCCCTGAATTAAGAGGGACGGTCACATATCCCATGCCAGGTTGGGGTCCTCCCATCGCAACCTCCCTTAGGGGGTACAAGCTACTGTCACCCCACCCCATTCTAGTTTGACTACGGGTTATTCGTCTTGGTTCTTTCGGGGATTCAGGTGGGGAATCTGAATTCTCTGGGTCCTCCGGCGCAGTCGGAGGAGGTGAAGGCGCCGGAGGTGGGGGTGGAGGTATGTAAGGAGGAGGAGAGGTGGGAGGTTCGTCCTCATCACGTACCTTCTTTTTCTTAACTTTTTCTTTTAGAGGATATAGATTTATTCGGGTATCTGATGCTATCCATACCTGTGCATATTCACTCTCCTCCAAATTAAAGGGTTCCCTTGAGTTGACATAAATGTTTAGGGCTTGGCAAACCCACTCTTCAAAGGACCCAAAAACAGGCCAATAGAGATGGTCGCCTCTGATTTGTTTCCCTCCCCAAACTTCCATACAATAATAAATCATTTTTGCTTTGTCCTTACCCCGCCTAGAGGGGTAATCTTCCCAATGGTTTAACATCAAGCCTAAAGGGCTATCTGGTGGTATTTGGGGGTACCTCACCTCGGGTCCCAAATCACCCATGGGATCAGAAAGCTTGCTCTTCTTCTGTCCCATCTTCCGGAGCGCCTTCACACACTCACACAATTCGTTTTCCCCCTTTTCGTGACCCAGTCCCTCGCGGGATATGGGAAATGCACTACCGAGGGGTCCGCACTCGCTTCACCCTGCTGGGCGTCTCACACACCACGCTCTGGGAAACCCAACCCCAACCGAACGGATAACCGGCCTATACTCACGCAACCCTGCGTCTTCGTCCGGGGCTTCGTGCACAAAGATTACGGGGTTACCGGTATTTCTTTTGCTTGTTGCCGATTTTTGGAGTTCGTCGGTAGAGGGTGTGATGTGATAGCACTCAGCCGGGGCCGCTGAACTCAGCGGGGCGCGCCTCCCCGTATGGGGCTTCCCACCAGATTGCCTCTATCCGAGTCACGGCACCAATTTTGTTATAGACTACCTTGCCAAAATGATGCAAGTTAGGACAAATTAAATTTCAATTATTTATTTTAGCAAGCGGCAATAAGCAAAACAGCGCTGGGCGGCCGGGGAGTCCCTGCTCCACCAACGGCGCGCGCTCACTTCCCGAGGGTCCGTCTTTTTTATATCCTCCGCCTTCCGTTATCGGGTCTCTCGGAGAGGTGTACCCTGTGTCTGCGCACTTTGCAGCTAGGGGGTCGCTCCATCCGGGTCTTCCTCACGTCACCAACTCCTCGTATTTCCTGCTTTCCTGAGAGTGGCTCACAAAGCTTTTGTTTATATCTTACAGAATATAGACACTACCCCCTTTTTTTTTTCTTCTTTTTCTCCCCTTTGTCTTTCTCCCCTTTGTCCTTCTTCCCTTTCTCCCTCTTTTCAGTCTTTTGCACAGTAGGAGTCCTTGCTTCAGCATTTCAACGTAGATAAGCACTTATAGTCAGTTAGTCGTTACACAGTGTAATAGTTAAGATTAAGCTTAGACCTACATAGTTTATGGAATAACATGTCATGAGCTCCCAGTATCTTTAATGGAATTTGATGAACAAACAGTTTACTGTCTATCACATTCACCACACAATCAATCTCATCATTAATGAGGTACTAATATTCAGATCCACAATTGCTGGGGAACCCTGGATGCAGCAAGGATTTAGAGTACCTTTCCTTGCAAACAGGAAATCCTATGCAATGCGTCCATCCGTAGCTGAGGCATCCAAAGTCTCTGCAAGCAGGTCCAGCCTCTAAATCAGCAGGCCAAAATAACTGGCAATTTTCTTTGAGCGGAAACATCTGATCTCATCCTCCTCTTGGGTTCCACCCAGAGCCTGGCCACCACTCAAGGGGGAAAACCAGGGGAGTTTCTAATAAGGTTAAACACTTGAGTTCTTAACTCTCAATATTGCTAAAGAAAGAAGGTTGACTACACACATTCTTATACCATTTCATCCTTATTAATAACTACATTTTGTCTAAGCTACATCTTTCACTAGTGACTAGTAAGCCTATATATTTCATCAAGGAGTTGCAATTACTGTCAGCATTTTCTCTTAAAAGAGTTGGCAACTGTAGTGTGATTAAGGACAGACATAGTGTATTTTGTCCTATTGCAGTAGCAAGCATTACCCATACATTCTGCTTAAATGATCAGTCGAAGAGACCGCAAACTGTCGGCACAGGGGCATCCACAGCACCCACAGCCGGCTCCTGAGTGTCCACCAAAAGCTGCCTCTCACACCTCAGGTATGGTCGCACACACCTTGCCGGTAACCACCGGGGACCGTGACCACAAGCATAACCTCTTCCCCGGGTTATTAAAGGATCTGGTCCTTCCCAGTTAGCACTTTCCAGGTTTTTTGCTAACACTTGAGCCTTGCCCTGGACTTCTTGTTGATCTGGTATCTGTGACAAGAAGTGATGCAATATTGGTGGCACCTGTGAGACAGGGGAAATGTTTAAAAAGTTCATGGCATATAATGCCTTATTTAGCCTTTCGTGAGGTGTAGATAGATACCCTCCATCTCCCCCTTTTTGTTGTTGTAATAGATGCTTTAGCGTGCCATGCGTACGCTCCACAACGGCCTGTCCAGTCGGTGAGTGGGGAATGCCGGTCAGATGCTTGACTCCCCACTGTTGAAAGAAAGAAAAAAGAGAAATAGAAACATAAGCAGGTCCATTGTCTGTCTTAATCTGTCGTGGCACGCCCAAGGAAGCAAATGCAGCTAAAAAGTGTTTTCGCACATCGCGTGCTTTTTCACCTGTATGGCAGGACACAAACACTGCTCCAGAAAAGGTATCAACAGACACATGTAGGAACTACCAGACTGGAACTGCCTGACTGCAAGGAAAGGAAGGTTATCGAGGTTGCAACAGGGAAGAGGTCATCCAATCATGAACTGTTAGTCTCTAATTAAACCAATCATATATGGACACATACTCTTAATAAAGTTATAAAAAGGCTTGTTAGAACAATAAAGGAGCCATTTTGCACAATTTGGTGTTTGTCGTGTCCGTCTCAACAGCGACAAATGGTGACCCCGATGTGATCCCAACACCGAGGAAATAAATAACGGCGGCGGGAACAGCCGCAGAGACGGAGCCCAGTCAAGCGTAGCGGCGGGGAGAGCTGCATAGTCCGGACAACCTTTTGAAATTTGACACCATGCAAGTGAGCGGCTGGGAACAAAATGATGGGTGCTAGCCTCTCCAAGGAGGAGGGTATGATTATGACAACGTGGAAGTTGCTGCATCAGTGCAGGGGAGTCAAAGTGGATGACGTAGTGCTCCGAAAAACGTTGTTGTGGAGCAAAGCGCAAGGATATGAAGCTAGCACTGTTACTGCATTTAGTGTGAGCAAATGGGAACAACTGGGACAGAAATTGCTTGAGTGTGTCTCTCAGGGTAATAAGACTGCAACCGACCTCCTTACAACCTGGAGGTTGTTAAAAGAGACTGTGGCAGGTGCATCTGCCCAATGAAAGCAGAGCTTCTTGGCTGCTGAAGGGCAGCAGCTCCTGACTGACTTTGTTCTCAGGGCTTTGCGGTAGTTGTGGCCTTTGGCCAATGGGAGCCGCTATTGACTACAGGTCAGATTCGGCCTGGGTATAAATGGAGTCCCCTGGGGGAGCCATTTTGAGCTTGTCCCCTGGAGCAGCACACTGTGGTTGAGGACTCTCCCCTTGGGTCGGGACGCTGCCCAAGGAAACTCCTCGAGGTGCCTTGGGTTGGGACGCTGCCCTGAGCAGGTCCTCGAGGTTGAGAGCCCTCACTTGTCACGTGAGTGATAAAGCGTTTTGGGTTGTCGTTAAACCCTAAAAATTTGTTCTGTTCTCACAGACATTCGAACCTGTAATTTATGGAGATATAGTTAACTGTGTTAATAATTAATTTTTTTATTTTTGGTGGTTGGTTGTTTATTTGAGAGCCTCCGTAACAGAGACTTTAAAGGACTTTAAGGCGGAGAAAGAAAGCTCAGGGGAAACCCCTTATAATCCAGGGGCATCCACGGTCTGGGTCTCGGCAGTGAGAGGTCAAGATATGGACCTAGCACGGGGAGTCCGTCCTAAACGTAGACCGTGGTTGAGGGCAAGGGGATTGTATGAGGACTCTGATGAGGAAGCACAAGATGAGTTGTTTCCTCCACGAAGACCATAAGCCCCTCAGGCAGCCCCCCCTTTGCCTCCCGTCGTGGAGCCCTCTGCTCCACCCCTCCTTCAGAACACACCACCTCCCTCTGATGAAGAAAATGAAAAAAACCCCTGTGGTGTCTACCAACCCCTTTTTGTATCCCACACCATTGAAGAACTGGAGACGTCATTCACATTGGGAAGGACTGCATTTTTCTGTTATTAAAGAACTACAGAAAAGCATTAATGAGGACGGACTTAAAAACTCACAACAGGTATACTGGAGGCAATCTCTCATGGCTGTACTCAGCATTCGCACCCCCCCACCTGCAAGCGCGGAGTTGGCAGTGGTGGCCCCAGGCCTTCCCTAACCCCACCCCCGCCACGGAGTGACCGCCTGCAGCCAGTCTAGCACCACACCCCCGGCGTGTGTCCGTCTGTCCCGCCCCCCCCGAACACCAAAAGCAGCAGTTTTTACAGAAGGTGCTGACACTGGGATGCAGCATCCCTTGTTCATTCTAAAAAGACACTTTAAATCTTTCTGATGGTCAGTGCACTAAAGGCCTTGATTTTAAAACAAAGAAGGGGCAATTCTCTGGACACACCACATAATCAACTGGCAATGGCTTTATATACTCTTAATGGTGTTTTGATGTTTGTAGTATTTGTCATTTCATGTTGTGTGAGTAATAAGTGTAAGAGGCCCCTTTGTGTGATTGTTTTGCGTGTGTGAGACGCAGCCCAGCTGCAGCTGCGGAGTGTGGAGTTCTCTATAATTTAGTCGATATCGATCAGGTGTGGATCTGTGGTAAATGGCAAATGGCAAACAGCTTATGGTATAGGATTTATGCTTTTGGCTTTGATTTATGACTTTTATGATTCAGCAATTGTTGTAATTTTCTTAAACAGAACTCATTTTGCTTTGATTAGTAAAATCTGTATTGTGTATTCAACTTCCTTTGTTTAGCAATATTAAGAATTAAGAACCCAAGTGTTTAACCTTATTAGAAACTCCCTTGGTTTTCCCCCTTGAGTGGTGGCCAGGCTCTGGGTGGAACCCAACAGGAGGATGAAATCAGATGTTTCCCCTCAAAGAAAATTGCCAGTTATTTTGGGCTGTTGATTTAGAGGCTGGACCTGCTTGCAGAGACTTTGGATGCCTCACCTACAGATAGACGCATCGCGTAGGATTTCCAACTTGCAAGGAAAGGTACTCTAAATCCTCGCTGCATCCAGGGTTCCCCAGCAGTTGCGGATCTGAATATTAGTACCCCATTAAGTAAGTGTGCTATTCTGTATCTTCCTTGTTTTGTAATACTTAGTCATATGCTTTAATTATTAGCAGTAGAACCAGACAAGGGCCAAAAGAACCATTTCTGCCATTTGTGGAGAAATTACAAGCAGCCATAGAGAAACAGGTCTATGATGCCAATTTAAGATTGACATTAACAACACAGTTAGCTAGGGATAATGCTAATGAAGATTGTAGAAAGATAATTGAGGCATTGCCAGGGGATCCAACCCTGGAAGCCATGGTTACTGCTTGTGCTAAGTTTGGGTCAGCGGAACATAAGATGGCAGCCTCAGCCAATGCTATGGCAGCTGTCCAAGTAAAAGAACAAAAATGTTATCACTGCAGTCACACAGGACATTTAAAAGCCAATTGTCCTGAGAAGAAAGGGATAAAAACATCTGGTCCCGTAGTAATACCTTGTCACCGATGCGGAAAAGTGAGACATTTCGTGAAACAGTATAAATCTAAATACCATATTAATGGACAACTATTGTTGGGAAACGGGAAGTCGAGCACAAAGGGACGCGTGTTGACACAAGTATTCCCTTCAATGCCCCAGCAATTTCCATCAAACCTATCCTCTGCGAACAACTCACAGGACAAACCATGGGGGCAGCAGGAATGGATGTATCCACCGCCAAGCAAGTAACTATATCATCGCATTCCATGCAAAAGGTGCCCCTTGCGGCGCATGGACCAATTGGCAGAGGCCTGAGTGCATTGTTAATAGGACGTTCAAGTGCGACCTTACAAGGTATCAATGTACATGTTGGTGTTATTGATGCTGATTATACTGGACAGATAAGTGCTATGGTTTCTATTTCAATGCCACCCTTGACAATTCCAAAAGATACTTGTATTGCTCAATTTGTCCCTTTTAAGAGTTGTGTTCCCAGGTCACATCCAACAGAGCGTGGAGATGGTGGATTTGGATCTACTGGTGTCCCTCAAGTCATGTGGACACAAAACATCTCAGACAAAGGGCCACAAATGACTTGCATCCTCGGGATGGATGGCGCCACCCCCTCACAGGTGAGGGTATCTGGGCTATTAGACACAGGGACTGATGTTACCATAGTCTCCCAACTCCATTGACCTCAGAGTTGGCCCGTTGTTACAATGGACACTGGGGTATTGGGGCTGGGAGGCGTGACCCAAAGCTTAATGGCGGCTAAACCTGTAACAATTTGGAATCCTGAAGGACAGGTTGCCACAGTACAACCATATGTTACTGCTGCTCTGTGGCAACTGAGGCACGGACTCCCGATGAAATCCAGAAAGCAAGAGAGAGTTTATTGTTACAACGGTGCATACTTATGCTCTCGGACGCTGTCGGAAAAGCTCTTACTTCATAGTTAACAAATCAGCAATTAGACAGCTATCAACCTTTTCTCCTATCAGCATAAGACCACTCTAACACGCGCTGTGCAGATCAATCACCCTCTCGTTCACATGCTGTTCTCGCGGTAGCATCTTCTCGCGGTTCAGTACTTTTCCACAGTTTAGTGTTGCAGCTGTCTGTTGTTTTTCCCTGCCACCTTGGCATAGCTCAACAGCCTCTTATCTTTCTTCCAAGGCCTGTTTTTCATCAAAGCCTAGCACTTTCTCACAGGCTGTGCAACGCTGGCAGGCCAATGCCTCCCACACTGCTCCTCTGAATTTATGGGGAAGAGATGTCCAGGGAGCATGGGGTGTGAGGATTACAACGGATTTTTAACAGGGGCCACTGTGCTTGAGGGCCTACGACAACCTACCCTGACTTTAACGTGGCTGACTGATACACCTATTTGGGTAGATCAGTGGCCCTTCAACCCAGAAAGTTAGATGCCCTCCAGAGCTTGGTAAAAGAACAAGTACAGGCTGGTCATATTGAATCCTCTCACAGTCCCTGGAATGCACCTGTGTTTGTAATAAAAAAGAAATCAGGAAAATGGTGATTGTTACATGAATTACGACAAATCAATGCCATTATGGCTAGTATGGGCACATTGCAACCAGGACTACCGTCACCTACTATGATCCCAGCAAGGTGAAATATCTTAATTGTGGATCTGAAAGACTGGGTTTTTTTACCATTCCATTAGCAGAACAAGATAAAAACAGAGGTCGACCTTGTGTCACTGTCTGAGCCCAAAATATTTGAGGAGTACCTGCTGATCCAAATCCTGAGTCACCCCGGCTTCTAGGCCTACTATTAGGGGGAGCCGCAGTGAAATAGAGAAGCTGAGCAATTTTGGACCCTTTTGTTACTGAACACGGGGGGTACAGGGGTCCAGGCCATAATTCTGATTTCCCCTTCATAATCGGCATCTATGACCCCTGGTAAAATGAACAACCCCTGTAAGGTTGTAGATGAACTTCTGACAATATCCCCCTCAGGCAGATGGTACAAAGGTGCACTCTCCCCACAGAGTATGCACCTAAATTCAAGACAACAATTAACACAGAATTACTGCCTCCCGCTAGAGGAGATATTTCACCTGTGACACTTCAAACACTGAGCCCGAACAAACAGGCAGCACCGATGACCCAGCGGGCGGGCACTAGGGCGCTCTGTACTAAGGAATGTTCACTGGTCCTGCACTACCCCCCCACTGGTACAGAGTCTGCCCTGCGCTTCGTTCCTCTGCGGCCGCTTCCCTCACGGGATAACGGAACTGCGGGTCAGAGAACTCCGCACTCCGCAGCTGCAGCTGGGCTGCGTCTCACACCCGCAGAACAGTCACAAAACCACAAAAAGGGGCCCTTGCACTTATTACTCACATGACATAAAATGACAAATACTACAAACATCAAAACACCAATTACAACAATGGCTAAATCATAAAAGTCATAAATCAAACCCAAAAGCATAAATCATATACCATGAGCCGTTTGCCGTTTATCATTTACCACAGATCCACACCTGATCAATATCGACTAAATTATTATAAATGGTACCAGATTTTACATTTGATGGTAGAAATGGCAATGCCATCCCACTCACACTGACTTGCGGAAACACGATTCCACAACCTATAAGATTATAAAGTAGGTATGTTTATTCAGCGCTGAGACGCACGGGGGATCGCTCCACCACAAACGTGCGCACCTCTCGTGGCACCTTGTCTTGGCTTTATGCTACAAAGCATCACATATTCATAATACGCCTATACATATGCATGACCTATCCCCGCTTCATATTATAATGAGCCTGAAAGTCTTTTTCATATGTTCCACCCCGGTCTCCTCCTAGTCGCGTCTGCGCAGTGTGTCCCGGTGGTCATGGGCTGGGGTCGCAGAGATGAAGTAGCTCCTCTTCCTCACTGTTGAACTTTTACCTCGGTTCCTTGCGCAGTCTCTGTAGCCTCCTGGACTCAGGCTGGACCATAGGGTTGGTTTTGACCAGTTTTTAGGGCTGTCTTCCTATTCCATCAGGAAGCGTTCCCTCACAGCTTCCATTAATCAAGGTTTCCATATTGTTCTGCTCTCTGGCCCATCGACTATGATCTATTATCCTATTCAATCTTAGTTATCTTTTAACTATTGGGCCTCTAGCCCTTAGCCTGATCTCTAAGTCTTCCATCTTTATCTCTAAACTAAGTTATACCTTTGTTTCTTGAGTGCCTAATTTCTATATCCTATTTTAATTTCCTAGCTCCTCATCTCAACACAACTCACAGCGCTCCCGTACCCCCATACTAGGTGTACCCAAATCGACCTAGGGTTCCAATGTGGTCAGAGTGTGGAAACCACCCTGCCACCCACGGGCCCACCACCACTTGGGGACTCGCACCCCAACCCCAGGAGCGAGCATGAAGGCTCTTTACCTCGTATAGGACGTCTCCTCACGACTTACAGGTCTCCCCGTTCTCCAACATACCTGATCCACCAATAGATGGTCTTTGTCTGCCCCTGCCAAGATCGGGAGAGCGAGGGAGGTTCTCCAAGAAAGAAACTTCGGGGCATGCCTAGAACGTCCCCCTCTCAGACAGTCCTGCAGCCGGACAGTGAGGGTCCCATCTGGGGTGCCAACTGACTTGTGGAAAACAGACTCTACAACTCAGAGAGAGTTATAATACAGGTATTTTTACTCCAGCGCCGGGGTGCAAGGGGATTTCTACACAAAGCTTGCACACCAACAGCACATTTTACTAAAAACTTATAGAGTGTGGATATACATATTCATTGCATTACATAACACAAACATACATATGCATGAGTAAGGCTGGGTTAGTTCGAAAGGCTGGTGTCAGCAGTTTATGTTATCCTTGCACCTGCGCATTGCCTCCTGGGGGGCGTCTTCAGGGGTCTTTGGGAGGAAGGCTCATAGTCTTTCTCACCTTGTACTTTTCCCCGGAGCATGCGCAGATTCTCTTGGCCAATTTTTTGAATAACAAGAGTGTTTTCAGCCAGTTTACTCATTCTATCTTATCTAAAAGCACCAGTCTATTAATTTTTACCACCCATATATGGCTATCTATCCATTACAAAGACTAAACTTGCTAGAACACATCTGCTTTCCAAGGACATGTTTCTTATTTTTGCTGAATATTGTAGTTCTTGGTAAGTTTCCACAGAAAACTGCTTTGTTTTGATGAACACAGTAGTCCTTGGTAAGTTTCCACAGAACAGTCAGGGCAAGAAGGATTATTAAGCAATATTCAGAAATCATTATAAGTTGCTATAAGTAAATAAGTTGCAAAGCAGGTGATCATTTCCTTGTATCAACGGTGTTTGCTTTCAATGTAATTTTCAACATCGCTCCATTTGCATCCTAACATTCTGTTTGCTGTTTTGATTGATGCCATGTATTGAGCAGAGACTGTTATTGAGTTGTTCAGAGAAGTATTCAAGTCCTTTTTTCCCCTCTGTGGTGGCAGGTAATTTAGAACCCTGTAAGGCGCATTAGTAGGTCAGATTATTCTTCCCAATGTCTATCATTACCTTTTCTTTCTGAGCCCTGCGAGGCAGGCAGGCAGTGGTACTGCAATCAGGCTTCCCCGGAGGGAGCACAGCTTAAAATTTGGTCTGGGACTCTGTAAGCACGCTGTACCAGCAGCCATCCAGGAGAGGTGCGGATGTAATGTCTTCCCCACAGAGACCTGTCATTTTTGTCATCAGTGTGACCCGGCCTTGCTCTCACAATTACACGCTCCGGCTGCACGTTACCACAGGAGCAAATACTAAGGAGAAGGTGACATGTCCTCAGTTTTCTCAAAGAATTGTGCCTCAGAAGCCTAGGTTTTACTGCAGACTGTATGATGTATGAAGAAATTATTTCCTAGTATTACCCTAAAAATCATCTGATACTTAACCAATCAGCACTATGGTTTAGGGAGAACTGGCAAGATAACTTCCCTCATTTAAATTGCTAATCCCAGTCCTATAAAACTGCCTGTGGCCTTTGCGTAAATATTCTCTTTATAAGGAACCTGAAGGCTTCCTGAAAAACTAACCCCTCAGCTGCTGTGGAAATGCTCAATGTTTTTGGCTTTTGTTATTATTATGTGCTTTTAATTGGCCTTTTGACCACCTGTCTGCAAACTATGCTGTGAGTTGAGCACCCCAACCAAACAACACAGGCTGTCTCCTACAGGCAAACACAAAGAGGGGAAAACATGCAGAATATATTGTAACATGGAAAAATTCTTTCAAGTTTTTTGCCATTAAAAAGAAGTGTAATATTAGAGTGGTCAGCACAGAAAGGCATTTAAATAAATAAATGATTTAGATTTAATGGATTAAGATTTTCTACATCCAGTAGGCAAGTGCTGAGAGATCAGTTTAGCCTCTTGGGCTTTTGCAGCATAACAGTTTGCTGCTTGTAAAACAAATAACATGGATTAAACTAGGTTCATTTTTCTGGCAGATTAAGCAGCTGTCTTCTGTCAGGTTCCCTGCTCAATCCTTCTTGCTGGTGCTTGCTCTTAAAGGAAATTTGTCAGCTACTACAACACTGAAGTAGCAATAATTCTTTGCATACATTTATAGCTTAATAGCAACATAAGTTATATTTCCAATTCACCTTTCAATTACTTACTAGAGGAGTACTGTCCAGGAGAAGGCCTGCTCATTATAGCTTGCTCAGTCATGTCCTGGAAGGATGATTAAAAGCAAGTGTCAGAAGAAACTCTTCCTCCTAGAGGAGGGACATTACACATCCTACAAAATATTGCTCTTGCAAAGGGATGTAAATACACTGTAAGTCAATGTTACCTCTGAATAATCTCCTAATAATGGTCAACCCACTAAAAAAAACAATCCCCCCCAGTCTTATGAGCTACTAGTACTAAAAACTCAACCAGGCCTCCAGAAACATCACATTTTTGGTTTTATTTTTCTTTCCTGAGGAATGATCAATATTGAAAATGAGGAGGAATCAAATTAGCTCCTCTACAACTCCTGCACAAACTCCACTGTTCTGATTAATTTATTAACAGCACCTTGGCAAATGCAGGGGCTGCAGTCAGGATTGCTGAGGTGTAGCTTGGCAGAGTTTATCAGATAAGCTTGTTAATGAAGCACAAGAAATGGCAGTATCCTGCTCAGCCTCTCTGCTGTGTTGGGGGGAGTGCACAAGCATTGCTTATTTTGCACAGGTTTTTTGTAGCTTGTAAGGGAAAGAATGTTGTTTTCGCATAATAAGCCTGATGGGAATGGCAGGAGCAATTCACCAAAGCAATTAACGAGACCAATTCACAACCATTGAAATCCCTGGCCTAGGGCTAGAAGACAAGTGGTCTTTTTGTCAACTGTGATGACCCAGTACTTGGAACTGGCTTTAGATGGATGCAGATACCTAAAGACTTGGGGAACCTGAATTTCGAACTTTTCCATCTTAGTATGCTTGGGTGATGAGCTTCCCTGTAAGGTGACACTTCTGTACCATTTAGGTGAAACAGTGCTTTTCTGCTGATTTCTCCCCTCTCACCTGCCCCCAGGATTTTCACTTACAAATGTAGAACAGCTACACCATTCAGAGGGGAGTTTTCTTTGCAGTGTAAGTTGTGTTATAAATTAAGACCACAACGGATCACAATCCAATTAAAGTTTTATTAATTATAGCAAGTAGAATATGAGCAAATGCAGCGCTGGACGCACGGGGGATCGCTCCACCATAGGCGTGCGTACCCCCCGCAGCTTTTGTCTTGCTTATATGTTACAAAGTACTGTATATTCATAGGACACCTATACATATTCATAGTCTATTCCTGCCTCCCCTCGCTTCTTATGGTAATCAAGTTTCCTTCTCTTGCATCTGCGCATTGAGTTCCTCAGGTCCTGGGCAGTGGTCGTAAATTCCTGGGCAGGGGTCGTATAGATGAAGTATCTCCTCTTCCTCACCAATGAACTTTTTACCTCGCCGTCCTGCGCAGCCTCAGTTGTTCTCTGCTCCTTATTCAAACTCCCAGGTCAGTTTGTACCGGAATTTGGGAGATTTATCACTGACACATTCCCCTTCAAATGCCTCCTCAAGGACAAGAGGAAGTCTCTGCTCGGACCCAAAAGATAGTAACCTAGCAACATCATCAGCACCTGGTGCTTCTCACTGTGGAGCCCCCTCTTCTTTGCTCAAACTTTTCTCTCCTATGTTCCCTGACTATAACGGTTTATATTCCCCCTATCATAACCTTTACATTGAGCTTAATATACATCTTAATAAACAATTCTCTAATCCATAGTTTCTCACAATTCCCCCTTTTTCTTTTTATCCTATTGTTTATTAAACACTACTTTCATCTTCATTTTTGTGAACAATTTCTTTTCCACAATTTTGACATTTATTATAGCATTCACAATATTCACCATTATAATTCTCGCGTGGCATAATACATTCGCAATAATCTTCATCTTCATTAACATAACCAGCATTCCTCAGTTAAATTTGGTTTACTTTCATTAAGGGCACGATAAGAGGCTTGCATTAAATTCCATAAGGGGTCTTTGGATTCTGATAACTCTAGATCTCTAGATAAAAAGATTTCAGTTACTGTGTCATTAGTTGTTTCCGAAAGGGAGTCTTGAGAAGGGGTTACAGCAACTATGGGGGTAACCTTTTCTTCAGGGGAAATGGGTGGATTCAGGACCAGATTTGGTCCTACTGGTAAAGGATCGTGGGGTATCCTTTCTTTTATTATTTTGAAAAGACTTCCTCTATCTGCTCCAGGTTCCCAATATCTAATTCCCCAGATACGGCCAGTTAACCACATGTCATCTTCTGGTTGTTTGACTTTAATTTCTATTCTCCAACAACCATTTGGGGGTCCACAGGGTCCATATATAGAGCCATCATACCCATGTTGAGGGGGTTGACATCCTGGAGGACCCCATGTTACACTTAGATATTTATCTGCTATTGTATCCCAGTCAGATGCTATAGTTTCACATCCCCAATATCCACAAAAAAAATGGCCAGGATAATTACAATAGCTTTTTCCGGGGTTTGATGCAGGACACATATAAAATGCTTTACATTGTGCGATTGCCGCACTTATTTTTGGACAAGTTTCTCCAAAACAACCTCCTTGTTCAAAGGGTATCAATGAAAATAAATGCACCGTAAAATTCCAATTATTGTTTGGCCCTTCTCGAGTTTGTATCAATTTGGATTCTTGTAAATTATATAATTTCCAACACATAGGTTCATGAGGGTTTCCATTTGCTTGGGTCATCATTAATAACAAAACTAACGGTATACCAAGAAAAAGGGAATATATCAATCGTGCCAATTTAAGTATATTTTTACCAATCCTGAGGAAGTTCAGCCATGGTTGCTTTTGCATCCCATTGTTCTGGTTCTTTTCTCCACAGTTTGTTCCTCCTCTGCCTCGCCCGTCGACTCGGTTGCTTCGAGCCACGGGGTGTACCATCTTCTCGGCAGCAAGGGAATTCTTCAGGAGAACAGCTGTTTCGGGCTTTCTGTCTGTTTAGATAGGCTTCCCACTTTACAGCTTTAACTAATGGGACAAAGCAAGACACAGTTAGTACTTCCCTTCTACACTTTATAGTTAAGATTTCAGCTACAAAGGGGACTGGTTCGTTGGAATGGTAACAATAATATTGAGGGTTTATTCCTTTGGTAAAAATTTTCTACCACTCATGGGATTCTTAAATAATTTCTTGTTTAGATTCTAATTGTTTTAGTTTCCACTCAGTGAGAGTTCTTTGGATTTTCCAACACTGTGTGCAAACTCCTACCGGAGGGTATCCGTATTCACAGTGTGTCCACCATTTATCTTGGCATACCTTACACCTGAAACAAGCAAACGGATAACAATTGCAGTTCAAATTATTACACCTAATTCGTATATCTAGAGTGCTTATATTATTTACATCAGTATATCTTCTATATTCAATATTGTATGGCTGCATGAGTTTAACAATTTCCCTTAGTACACTTTGTACATTTCCATATATAATATACGAAGAGAGAAATAATTATTGCAAGTATAAACAACAATACACACTTTATACCAAAGGGTAATGTGGCAAGATAATCAAACAAAGTTTCTATCATTATGTTATCTTTTCAAAGTTATCTTGGTGTCACCTGGAGTACTGATTACTTTCCAGTGGGGTCTCGTCACTGGGCCTTTAATGCGACTGGCATGAGTCCATCCACGCTCAGCAGTCCGGACAGTTGTTTCTGTTGTAAGCAAAACAAGATAAGGTCCCTCCCAATTGGGTTTTAGGGCTTCTTCTTTCCAGGTTTTAACCAATATCCAGTCCCCAGGTTTAAAATTGTGAATTTTTAAGTCCAACGGGGGTCGTTGCACAATCAGTCCATGTTCCCAAAGCTTGTTACGATGCTCTGCTAATTGTGAAACATATTCATTAATTACACAATCTCGAATTAAAACATTTGTTTGTGGACTTTCAATTCTATAGGACATTCCATACACCATTTCAAATGCTGATATTCCTACATCTGCCCGGGGTCTGGTTCTGAGAATTAATAGTGCCACTTTGTGGATGCCATGGCGTATGGTATTCCCACTTAATACCCAAGCTTTCTGTCAGATCTCTAACAATTTTTGACACAAAGTGTGTTCCTCTGTCTGAGTCGATTACATCAGGTACTCCATATCGAGGTATAATGTGTTCGAGTAATACCTTAGTAACTTGGTTAGCAGTTGCCTTGGAGGTAGGAAAAGCCTCAACATAATGTGTTAAGTGATCTACCATTACTAATAAATATTTGTAACGCCCTACCCTGGGTAATTCAGTAAAATCCACTTGTATGTGTGAGAAAGGTCTGTATGCTGGGGAACATCCTCCAAGAGGTTTTTGTCTCATGTTGTTTCGATTAACCTTTTGACAGGTCTCACAGGCTGCTGTGACTGTCTTTGCTATATTATATACGCCTATACAGGCAAACTGTTGATTGAAATGATCAACTAACGCCTGGGTTCCCCAGTGTGTTTTACTGTGTATTTTTGAAAATATTTCGAGTGCTATGCCCTTCGGCAAGACTTCTCTCCCATCTGGTAATATGTACTTACCATTCTGTTCCCTAGCTCCCATTTGTTCTAATTTCTCCTTTTCTACAGACTCAAAGCTCAAATTTTTACTAACAGGTACTTGTTGCATAGTCAAAATCGTATTATAATTCCCTGCCACTCGTTTTGCTTCTGTATCAGCTGCATTATTTCCCCTAACTTGATAACTTGTACCTCGCTGATGTCCCTTTATATGTACAACTGCTATTTTATTCGGCATTTTCAATGCCCCCAGAACTCACCGAATTAATTCCGGGTGTATCAGTTCTTTTCCCTGTGAGTTAACAAATCCTCTTTCCTCCCATATTTTTCCAAAGGTATGTACCACTCCGAACGCATAGCGTGAGTCTGTATATATAGTTCCATCCTTTCCCTTCAGTGATACTAATGCTTTCCACAATGCATACAGCTCACAGGCTTGAGCCGACCAGCTGGCACTCAGGGGGCCTGATTCTATTGTTTTAAATTCTCCTTTTTCCAACTTAACGATGGCATATCCGGACAATCGTTTACCTTCCACTATTCGTGATGACCCATCTATAAATAATACTTCTCCACATTGTAGTTCTTCTTCCTCTAAGTCTGGCCTAATGCGTGTCTGTTGTTCAATTGTTTGAAAACAGTTATGCAATAGTTCATTGCCTTCTCCTGGGTATAAAAATTCAGCGGGATTAGCTGCTCCAATAGTTTTTAAAGATAGTTTAGGGGATTCTATAAGTATTCCTTCATACTTTAATAATCGGCTATCTGTAAGCCACTTTTCTGCTTTTTGTTGTAACACTCCCCTGATGTTATGAGGTGCATATAAGACAACTTCTCCATTAAAGGTAATGCGATTCGTTTCCTCAAGTAATAAGGCAGCAGCAACAATGATTTGTAAACAACTTGGCCAACCCCTGCTCACAGGATCCAACAGCTTTGATAAGTATGCCACCGGTTTCTTTTGTCCGGCCCATTCCTGAGTTAATACTCCGAATGCCGTTCCTTCATGTATGTTAACGAATAAATGGAATGGCCGCTTTAAATCTGGGAGGCTTAAAACCGGTGCTTGACTTAGCTCCCTTTTGAGATTGGCAAACTGCTCTTGATCCTGAGGGGTCCACTTGGGTATTTTGTCTTTAGACAGTTGTTCATATAAAAATTTAACCTTAAAGCTGTAGTTCTCTATCCATTGTCTACAATACCCAAATAGCCCTAATGCCTGCCGAATTTGCCTTTTAGTGACAGGCATAGGTAATTCTAGAATTCCTTTAATGCGCTCTGGATCCAATATCTTCTTGCCATTAAACAAATAATGCCCCAAATATTTCACTTTTTCTTCCACAAATTGTAACTTTTCTTGTGATACCCGTAGTCCCTTTTGTGCAAGAAAGTTTAGGAGTCGAATGCTTTCTTTTCTTACATCCTCCTTATCATTCCCTGCTATGAGCAGATCATCTACATACTGTAACAGCACGTTTCCTGTTTGTACCTGGTATTCTTTTAAGAGTTCTTCCAGGGCCTGTCCAAACAGATTAGGGGACTCAGTGAACCCTTGGGGGAGCACGGTCCATCTTAATTGCTGTCTACGGCCTGTCTCTATGTCTTCCCATTCAAAGGCAAAATAATCACGGCATTCTTCTGCCAGTGGACAGGCCCAAAAGGCATCCTTTAAATCAACCACACTATACCAGGAGTTATGGGGTCCTAGCCTGCTTAGCAGTGTGTATGGATTTGCTACTACAGGGAACCGGGTGATAGTTCTTTTGTTTATTTCCCTTAAATCATGTACAAGCCGATATTTCCCATTTGGCTTCCTTACAGGCAAAATGGGGGTGTTAAAGGGTGACATACAAGGCTCTAAGATTCCTTGTGCTAACAATCGATCAATTTCTGGTTTTAATCCTCTCCGTCCTTCTAGGGATATGGGATATTGCCTCACCCTCACAGGTATGTGGGGTTCGGAAATTTGAATTTTAATCGGTGGAATTTCCAGTTTACTTATTGTGTCCGGAGAGTACCAGACATCAGGGTTAATTTGTTTTTGATCGTCCACGGTCAGAGGATAAGCAGACACCGTTAGCTCTTGATTTTTTACTTTAATTTCTAATTGCAATTCAACAATTAAATCCCGTCCTAACAGATTAAATTCTGCTTCAGGGACGAGCAAGAGTTCACCCATTCCAAATTTATTTTCAGTTTCGAATACCACATTTTTGATTTTGCTTACTTTAAAGGGTTCTCCTTTTGCCCCGATTACTTGTACTTTTTCAGGGGAAACTTTACATCCCTCAGGTATTTGCCTAATAGTCGATTTCTCAGCCCCAGTGTCTACTAAAAAGGTGAATTCTTGTTTATGGGGACCTATTTTTAATTTTATCAAGGGCTCATGATGACTCCGGTCCCCTAAAATATAGAGCCCCTGACTCTCCTATTCCGTTTTCAATATTTCCTCATCCCTGATCCTTTCTCTGCAATTCTTCTTTATATGTCCCTTCTTTCCACAATGAAAACAACATCTCTGTTCCTTCTTTACTACTATGTTCCCTTGTTTCGTTCCAGCAGATCTGTGTTCACTAGTCCGCCCTTTGCGATCCTCTCTAACCGCTGCTACCATCATTTTTACTTGTCGCCTGCTGCTCTCTTCTTCCCGCCTTACGTAAACTTTCTGAGCTTCCCTCAATAATTCATCCAACCCTCTATTCTGCCAGTCTTCTAACTTTTCAATTTTCTTTCTGATATCTTCCCATGATTTTGCCACAAACTGAGTTTTGAGGAGCGCTTGCCCTAAAGGGTCGTCTGGATTTACCCCAGAGTACAGCTGAAGGGCTTTCCTCAGTCGTTCCAGCCACTCAGTAGGGCTCTCATCTTTCTTTTGCATTTCATTAAATGCTTTATTGATATTCTGGCCACGGGGTACTGCTTCTCTAATCCCCTGAATTACTATAGTTCTCAGGTCCTGCATATGAGTTCTATGCACCGGATCCTGATTATCCCAATTAGGTTTTTGGAGTGGCCATTTAATATCTGCTTGGGGTCCCTGGGCATGCTGAGCATCCCACAGTCTCATTCCTGCTCGTCTAATCATATCTCTTTCCTCGGTAGTAAATAATTGACCAAGGATAGATTGCATCTCATCCCAAGTATAAAGGTTTGGTCCCAAAAATTGATCTAATCTTTCTGCCACTCCGAGTGGGTCCTCAATTAAGTTTCCCATCTCGGTTCTTTTAAAATCTCGTAGGTCAGCCGAGCTTAGGGGTACAGAAATATATCCAATCATAGGTTGAGGTCCCCCCATGGGCATTTCCCTTAGAGGATACATCTGAGCTGCCCCCTTTTGACTTCTAGTCACGCATCTAGGAGGAGGGGGAGACCCTTGTTCCGATTCTGGTGGGGGAGTGGGCGCTCTGGGGACCTCTGGAGGGGCTGCGGGAGCAGGAGGAGGAATGTAAGGAGGGGGGGTTAGAAGGGTTTCGTCTAACTCTTCCTTCTTTTTCTTTTGTTTAGTTTTTACTTCATTCAGTGGGTAAAGTCTAGCTCCCGGCCTTTCTAGCCACACTTCCGCATACTGACTCTCCTCCGGGTTAAGGAGTTTTTTATTATTAACCCAGAGGTTTAATTGCTGTCTTACCCACTCTTTTTCTGACCCATAGACTGGCCAAAAGACGTTTTTAGAAATCTTCTTCCCTCCCCATATCTTAGTACAATATTCTATCATTTTCTGCTTATCTTTCCCTAGTGTTCCAGAGAAATATCTCCAATTGTCTAAGATATATGCCAGAGGGGTATTCTTAGGTACAGTGGGTACCCTTCCCATGGGAGTCGAAGGCTTGCTGCTCTTCGCCCCCATCTTCTGGAATATCCACAAACATACACTCACTCGCTCCCCTTGTTCCTGGCCCAGTCCCTCGCGGGAGATGGGAAACGCAGTACTTAAGAGTCCACACTCGCTTGGTTCAGTATACCGAACCTCTCACTCGTTATATTCCAGGAAACCCAATCCCGCCCGAACGGCAAACCCGCGAACAAATTCGCATTATACTTACGCGTCCTGCGTCTTCGTCCGGACTCCCGTGCACAGAATTTTATGGGATTTTACCGGTTTTTCTCAACAGGGCAAAGAGGGGAAAGAAAATAAGATAGAAAAAAAACCACCAACCCTTGTGGGTAAAACAAAAGCAGTTTTAATATAAGCAAAGCGAAGCAAAGGTCCGCGGGCGGAAGCAAAAAAAGAAAACAGATTTATTCTCTACTTCCCATTAACAGGTGATGTCGGGCCTTCTCAGGAAGCAGGGCTCCAATACGCGTAGTGGTTGCCTCGGAGGACCAAGGGTGACCCCACCCCCTTCCTCCTTTCTCCCAGCTTTATACTGAGCAGACGTCATATGGTATGGAATATCCCTTTGGTCAGTTCGGGTCAGCTGTCCTGGTTGTGTCCCCTCCCAAGATCTTGCCCACCCCGTCCCACTGTGGGGGGGGAAATGTCAGAAAGAGCCTTGGTGCTGTGTAAGCACTACTCAGCAGTAGCCACAACACCAGTGTGCTATCAACACCCTGCCAGCTCCCAACATAAAACACAGCACCATGAGGGCTGCTACAGGGGAAAACCAATTCCAGCTCAGCCAGACCCAGGACAGAGAGTTTATGAAACTATAAGTGTTTGGTTAAACAGGGAGAAAAACATTGAAAATGGAAGGAGAAAAAATCTAAAATAAGTTGTTGAGGTTTGAACTCAGCTGGCAGCCAGATGCCACGTGGCTGGCCGTTCACCTCCCCCCTCCCGGGTGAAATAGGGGAGGGACAAAAAGAAGAGAATTCGTAGGTTGAATTAAAAAAAAGAATTTACTAAATATAACAAGAGAACAACACTAACAATAATGAGTCCAAACAGAAACGGGTAAAATGCAGCAGTGGCTTACCGAGCTCAACACTCGACCAGACCGGAACCCGAAAAATGGTGTGTGCCCACCTGAATACCCTGAGCATGACATCACATGGTATGAAATACTCCAATGACTGATGTCCTGGTTTAACCAGGATAGGGTTAAGTTTCCCCAGCAGTGGGGGGGGAGCTCTAGCCGGGTTATTCAGATACCATGCGGACGTCACATCCTGGCAGGTCACATTTTTCCTGGCGCGGGAGCGCGGTGCACTCGTGGTTTTGTACATCGTGCTTCCCACTGCTGTATTTGGTAGCTATTTTGCTCCGTTCATTGCTATCACTATTACTGTTATTGTCATTGTTGTTGTTTGTTGTGTTGCTATTGCATTGTTGTATTAAACCTCTCCTTATTTCAGTCTTGGGGCTTTGTATTTCACTCCCTTTGTGGGGGAGGGGCAGCGGCCGCGTGGTCTCAGACCCCGGCAGGGGCTAAACCACCACAACTGATCAGGACTCGGCCCTCTAGCTGTGCTCCCTCTCAACCCAGGGAAAATTAACTCTATCCTGGCCAAAACCAGGACAGTCTCCACCCCTTATTCCATACCATGGATGTCATGCTCAGGTTCCAAATACATCCTAAGAAATCACCACCCCTTTCCCAGGTCTCACAGATATCATTCCCTTATTCTATGGGCCATCCGTCCACAATGTCTGCTGAGTTCATTTAGTCCATAACTTCGGGTTCCATCTGTCATGACAGTCTATAAGGCTGAGGAATGAGGTGGAGTTGGCTCAGTCGGTGGAGCAGGAGGCTTTGAATGCAGCACGGGAATGTTGCAAGGCACCAATTGCAATAACAGGGTTATTTGACAGTTTGGTTCATTGGCTATTCTCACCTAAAATCAAATCTCCCTGAGGCACACATCAGACTTCTCCATCCTCCTGCATTACCCACCAAGTGCACCCAGGTCCTTGGGCAAAAGTGATCCCACGCATGGGTTTACCTTTACCCAATGCAGGAGCAACCCAGACGGTCTTTCCCAGCATATTCCTAATGCACACTACGGGGGCTTTATCCCCATCCACAGTATGTAGGAGGTTTGATTGAGCAGGGCCAGCTTGGTTGGCAGATCCTCTGGTATTGACTAACCAGGTGGCTTTTGCTAAATGCACGTCCCAGTGTTTGAAAGTTCCACCACCCATTGCTCTCAGTGTAGTTTTTAGCAACCCATTGTATCGCTCAATTTTCCCAGAGGCTGGTGCATGGTAGGGAATGTGATATATCCACTCAGTGCCATGTTCTTTGGCCCAGCAGTCTATGAGATTGTTTCAGAAATGTGTCCCATTATCTGACTCAATTCTTTCTGGCATGCCATGCCGCCATAAGACTTTCTTCTCAAGGCCTAAAATGGTGTTCCGGGCAGTGGCATGGGGCACGGCAGAAGTTTCCAACCAACCAGTGGCTGCTTCCACCATTGTAAGCACATAGTGTTTGCCATGCCGAGTTTGTGGGAGGGTGATATAATCAATCTGCCAGGCCTCCCCATATTTATATTTTGACCATCGTCCTCCATACCAAATGGGCTTTAACCCTTTGGCGTGCTTGATCATAGCACATGTTTCACACTCGCGGATTACCTGTGCAATAGCAGCCATGGTTAAGTCCACCCCTCGGTCACAAGCCCATCTATATGTTGCATCTCTTCCCTGATGGCCTGAGGAGTCATGGGCCCAGCGAGCCATAAATTGTTCACTGTTATGTTGCCAGTCCAGATCTACTTGAGCCACCTTGATCCTGGCAGCCTGATCCGCCTGTTAGTTGTTCTGATGTTCTTCAGTGGCCCGGCTCTCGGGTACATGAGCGTCTGCTCTATGATTTTTATGCTCGACACGCTCATTTTTTGGGTGGAACCCTCATGTCCTTGCTCCAAACACATTCTTTAGGGGACAAAGCTTGAATTTTAGGTTCCAAGGCTTCGTTTGTAGAGTCCAGAGCATTGACTCCAGCCTTCAAAGCCTCTTATTTATGCACCAAACCCTCATTCTTAGGCTTCAAACCCTCATTTTTACGCTTGACTGATGATTTTTATGCTCAACGTGCTCATTTTTTGGGTTGAACATTCATCTCATTGTTCCAAATACATTGTTTAGTGCCCTAAGCTTGAATTTTAGGTTCCAAGGATTCATTTGTAGAGTCCAGAGCATTGACTCCAGCCTTCAAAGCCTCTTATTTATGCACCAAACTTGCAATCTTAGGCTGCAAACCCTCATTGTTATGCTCTATGATTTTTATGCTCGACAGCCTCATTCTTTCAAGCGAACCCTCATCTCCTTGGTCCAAATACATCGTTTAGGGGACAAAGCTTGAATTTTAGGTTCCAAGGATTCATTTGTAGAGTCCAGAGCATTGACTCCAGGCTTGAAATCCTCTTATTTATGCACCAAACTCTCATTCTTAGGCTTCAAACCCTCATTGTTATGCTCAAATTATGAGTTTTATGCTCGACACACTCATATTTTGAAACGAACCCTCATGTCCTTGCTCCAAAGCCATCGTTTAGTGCCCAAAGCTTGAATTTTAGGTTCCAAGGATTCATTTGTAGAGTCCAGAGCATTGACTCCAGGCTTGAAATCCTCTTATTTATGCACCAAACTCTCATTCTTAGGCTTCAAACCCTCATTGTTATGCTCTATGATTTTTATGCTCGACGTGCTCATTTTTTGGGTCGAACCCTCATGTCCTTGGTCCAAATACATCGTTTAGGGGACAAAGCTTGAATTTTAGGTTCCAAGGCTTCGTTTGTAGAGTCCAGAGCATTGACTCCAGCCTTCAAAGCCTCTTATTTATGCACCAAACTCTGATTCTTAGGCTTCAAACCCTCACTGTTATGCTCGAATTATGAGTTTTATGCTCGACGTGCTCATTTTTTGGGTCGAACCCTCATCTCCTTGGTCCAAATACATCGTTTAGGGGACAAAGCTTGAATTTTAGGTTCCAAGGATTCATTTGTAGAGTCCAGAGCATTGACTCCAGCCTTCAAAGCCTCTTATTTATGCACCAGACTCTCATTGTTAGGGTTCAAACCCTCACTGTTATGCTCAAATTATGAGTTTTATGCTCGACACGCTCATTTTTTGAAACGAACCCTCATCTCCTTGGTCCAAATACATCGTTTAGGGGCCAAACCTTGAATTTTAGGTTCCAAGGCTTCGCTTGTAGAGTCCAGAGCATTGACTCCAGCCTTCAAAGGCTCTTATTTATGCACCAAAATCTCATTCTTAGGCTTCAAACCCTCAGTGTTATGCTCAAATTATGAGTTTTATGCACGACATGCTCATTTTTTGGGTCGAACCCTCATGTCCTTGCTCCAAAGCCGTCATTTAGTGCCCAAAGCTTGAATTTTAGGTTCCAAGGCTTCGTTTGTAGAGTCCAGAGCATTTACTCCAGCCTTCAAAGCCTCTTATTTATGCACCAAACTCTCATTCTTAGGCTTCAAACCCTCATTGTTATGCTCTATGATTTTTATGCTCGACACGCTCATTTTTTGGGTGGAACCCTCATGTCCTTGCTCCAAAGCCATCGTTTAGTGCCCAAAGCTTGAATTTTAGCTTCCAAGGATTCATTTGTAGAGTCCAGAGCATTGACTCCAGCCTTCAAAGCCTCTTATTTATGCACCAAACTCTCATTCTTAGGCTTCAAACCCTCATTGTTATGCTCAAATTATGAGTTTTATGCTCGACACGCTCATATTTTGACACAAACCCTCATCTCCTTGCTCCAATGCCATCGTTTAGTGCCCAAAGCTTGAATTTTAGGTTCCAAGGATTCATTTGTAGAGTCCAGAGCATTGACTCCAGCCTTCAAAGCCTCTTATTTATGCACCAAACTCTCATTCTTAGGCTGCAAACCCTCGTTTTTATGCTCTATGATTTTTATGCTCGACAGCCTCATTCTTTGAAGCGAACCCTCATGTCCTTGGTCCAAATACATCGTTTAGGGGACAAAGCTTGAATTTTAGGTTCCAAGGCTTCGTTTGTAGAGTCCAGAGCATTGACTCCAGCCTTCAAAGCCTCTTATTTATGCACCAAACTGTCATTCTTAGGCTTCAAACCCTCATTGTTATGCTCAAATTATGAGTTTTATGCTCGACACGCTCATATTTTGACACGAACCCTCATCTCCTTGCTCCAAAGCCATCGTTTAGTGCCCAAAGCTTGAATTTTAGGTTCCAAGGCTTCGTTTGTAGAGTCCAGAGCATTGACTCCAGCCTTCAAAGCCTCTTATTTATGCACCAATCTTGCAATCTTAGGGTTCAAACCCTCATTGTTATGCTCAAATTATGAGTTTTATGCTCAACACGCTCATTTTTTGGGTCGAACCCCCATCTCCTTGGTCCAAATACATCGTTTAGGGGACAAAGCTTGAATTTTAGGTTCCAAGGCTTCGTTTGTAGAGTCCAGAGCATTGACTCCAGCCTTCAAAGCCTCTTATTTATGCACCAATCTTGCAATCTTAGGGTTCAAACCCTCATTGTTATGCTCAAATTATGAGTTTTATGCTCAACACGCTCATTTTTTGGGTGGAACCCTCATGTCCTTGGTCCAAAGCCATCGTTTAGTGCCCAAAGCTTGAATTTTAGGTTCCAAGGCTTCGTTTGTAGAGTCCAGAGCATTGACTCCAGCCTTCAAAGCCTCTTATTTATGCACCAAACCCTCATTCTTAGGCTTCAAACCCTCATTTTTACGCTTGACTTATGATTTTTATGCTCAACGTGCTCATTTTTTGGGTCGAACATTCATCTCATTGTTCCAAATACATTGTTTAGTGCCCTAAGCTTGAATTTTAGGTTCCAAGGATTCATTTGTAGAGTCCAGAGCATTGACTCCAGCCTTCAAAGCCTCTTATTTATGCACCAAACTCTCATTCTTAGGCTTCAAACCCTCATTTTTACGCTTGACTTATGATTTTTATGCTCAACGTGCTCATTTTTTGGGTCGAACATTCATCTCATTGTTCCAAATACATTGTTTAGTGCCCTAAGCTTGAATTTTAGGTTCCAAGGATTCATTTGTAGAGTCCAGAGCATTGACTCCAGCCTTCAAAGCCTCTTATTTATGCACCAAACTCTCATTCTTAGGCTTCAAACCCTCATTGTTATGCTCTATGATTTTTATGCTCGACAGCCTCATTCTTTGAAGCGAACCCTCATGTCCTTGGTCCAAATACATCGTTTAGGGGACAAAGCTTGAATTTTAGGTTCCAAGGCTTCGTTTGTAGAGTCCAGAGCATTGACTCCAGCCTTCAAAGCCTCTTATTTATGCACCAAACTCTCATTCTTAGGCTTCAAACCCTCATTGTTATGCTCTATGATTTTTATGCTCGACACGCTCATTTTTTGGGTGGAACCCTCATGTCCTTGCTCCAAACACATTCTTTAGGGGACAAAGCTTGAATTTTAGGTTCCAAGGCTTCGTTTGTAGAGTCCAGAGCATTGACTCCAGCCTTCAAAGCCTCTTATTTATGCACCAAACCCTCATTCTTAGGCTTCAAACCCTCATTTTTACGCTTGACTGATGATTTTTATGCTCAACGTGCTCATTTTTTGGGTTGAACATTCATCTCATTGTTCCAAATACATTGTTTAGTGCCCTAAGCTTGAATTTTAGGTTCCAAGGATTCATTTGTAGAGTCCAGAGCATTGACTCCAGCCTTCAAAGCCTCTTATTTATGCACCAAACTTGCAATCTTAGGCTGCAAACCCTCATTGTTATGCTCTATGATTTTTATGCTCGACAGCCTCATTCTTTGAAGCGAACCCTCATCTCCTTGGTCCAAATACATCGTTTAGGGGACAAAGCTTGAATTTTAGGTTCCAAGGCTTCGTTTGTAGAGTCCAGAGCATTGACTCCAGCCTTCAAAGCCTCTTATTTATGCACCAAACTCTCATTCTTAGGCTTCAAACCCTCATTGTTATGCTCAAATTATGAGTTTTATGCTCGACACACTCATATTTTGAAACGAACCCTCATGTCCTTGCTCCAAAGCCATCGTTTAGTGCCCAAAGCTTGAATTTTAGGTTCCAAGGATTCATTTGTAGAGTCCAGAGCATTGACTCCAGGCTTGAAATCCTCTTATTTATGCACCAAACTCTCATTCTTAGGCTTCAAACCCTCATTGTTATGCTCTATGATTTTTATGCTCGACGTGCTCATTTTTTGGGTCGAACCCTCATGTCCTTGGTCCAAATACATCGTTTAGGGGACAAAGCTTGAATTTTAGGTTCCAAGGCTTCGTTTGTAGAGTCCAGAGCATTGACTCCAGCCTTCAAAGCCTCTTATTTATGCACCAAACTCTGATTCTTAGGCTTCAAACCCTCACTGTTATGCTCGAATTATGAGTTTTATGCTCGACGTGCTCATTTTTTGGGTCGAACCCTCATCTCCTTGGTCCAAATACATCGTTTAGGGGACAAAGCTTGAATTTTAGGTTCCAAGGATTCATTTGTAGAGTCCAGAGCATTGACTCCAGCCTTCAAAGCCTCTTATTTATGCACCAGACTCTCATTGTTAGGGTTCAAACCCTCACTGTTATGCTCAAATTATGAGTTTTATGCTCGACACGCTCATTTTTTGAAACGAACCCTCATCTCCTTGGTCCAAATACATCGTTTAGGGGCCAAACCTTGAATTTTAGGTTCCAAGGCTTCGCTTGTAGAGTCCAGAGCATTGACTCCAGCCTTCAAAGGCTCTTATTTATGCACCAAAATCTCATTCTTAGGCTTCAAACCCTCAGTGTTATGCTCAAATTATGAGTTTTATGCACGACATGCTCATTTTTTGGGTCGAACCCTCATGTCCTTGCTCCAAAGCCGTCATTTAGTGCCCAAAGCTTGAATTTTAGGTTCCAAGGCTTCGTTTGTAGAGTCCAGAGCATTGACTCCAGCCTTCAAAGCCTCTTATTTATGCACCAATCTTGCAATCTTAGGGTTCAAACCCTCATTGTTATGCTCAAATTATGAGTTTTATGCTCAACACGCTCATTTTTTGGGTGGAACCCTCATGTCCTTGGTCCAAAGCCATCGTTTAGTGCCCAAAGCTTGAATTTTAGGTTCCAAGGCTTCGTTTGTAGAGTCCAGAGCATTGACTCCAGCCTTCAAAGCCTCTTATTTATGCACCAAACCCTCATTCTTAGGCTTCAAACCCTCATTTTTACGCTTGACTTATGATTTTTATGCTCAACGTGCTCATTTTTTGGGTCGAACATTCATCTCATTGTTCCAAATACATTGTTTAGTGCCCTAAGCTTGAATTTTAGGTTCCAAGGATTCATTTGTAGAGTCCAGAGCATTGACTCCAGCCTTCAAAGCCTCTTATTTATGCACCAAACTCTCATTCTTAGGCTTCAAACCCTCATTTTTACGCTTGACTTATGATTTTTATGCTCAACGTGCTCATTTTTTGGGTCGAACATTCATCTCATTGTTCCAAATACATTGTTTAGTGCCCTAAGCTTGAATTTTAGGTTCCAAGGATTCATTTGTAGAGTCCAGAGCATTGACTCCAGCCTTCAAAGCCTCTTATTTATGCACCAAACTCTCATTCTTAGGCTTCAAACCCTCATTGTTATGCTCTATGATTTTTATGCTCGACAGCCTCATTCTTTGAAGCGAACCCTCATGTCCTTGGTCCAAATACATCGTTTAGGGGACAAAGCTTGAATTTTAGGTTCCAAGGCTTCGTTTGTAGAGTCCAGAGCATTGACTCCAGCCTTCAAAGCCTCTTATTTATGCACCAAACTCTCATTCTTAGGCTTCAAACCCTCATTGTTATGCTCTATGATTTTTATGCTCGACACGCTCATTTTTTGGGTGGAACCCTCATGTCCTTGCTCCAAACACATTCTTTAGGGGACAAAGCTTGAATTTTAGGTTCCAAGGCTTCGTTTGTAGAGTCCAGAGCATTGACTCCAGCCTTCAAAGCCTCTTATTTATGCACCAAACCCTCATTCTTAGGCTTCAAACCCTCATTTTTACGCTTGACTGATGATTTTTATGCTCAACGTGCTCATTTTTTGGGTTGAACATTCATCTCATTGTTCCAAATACATTGTTTAGTGCCCTAAGCTTGAATTTTAGGTTCCAAGGATTCATTTGTAGAGTCCAGAGCATTGACTCCAGCCTTCAAAGCCTCTTATTTATGCACCAAACTTGCAATCTTAGGCTGCAAACCCTCATTGTTATGCTCTATGATTTTTATGCTCGACAGCCTCATTCTTTGAAGCGAACCCTCATCTCCTTGGTCCAAATACATCGTTTAGGGGACAAAGCTTGAATTTTAGGTTCCAAGGCTTCGTTTGTAGAGTCCAGAGCATTGACTCCAGCCTTCAAAGCCTCTTATTTATGCACCAAACTCTCATTCTTAGGCTTCAAACCCTCATTGTTATGCTCAAATTATGAGTTTTATGCTCGACACACTCATATTTTGAAACGAACCCTCATGTCCTTGCTCCAAAGCCATCGTTTAGTGCCCAAAGCTTGAATTTTAGGTTCCAAGGATTCATTTGTAGAGTCCAGAGCATTGACTCCAGGCTTGAAATCCTCTTATTTATGCACCAAACTCTCATTCTTAGGCTTCAAACCCTCATTGTTATGCTCTATGATTTTTATGCTCGACGTGCTCATTTTTTGGGTCGAACCCTCATGTCCTTGGTCCAAATACATCGTTTAGGGGACAAAGCTTGAATTTTAGGTTCCAAGGCTTCGTTTGTAGAGTCCAGAGCATTGACTCCAGCCTTCAAAGCCTCTTATTTATGCACCAAACTCTGATTCTTAGGCTTCAAACCCTCACTGTTATGCTCGAATTATGAGTTTTATGCTCGACGTGCTCATTTTTTGGGTCGAACCCTCATCTCCTTGGTCCAAATACATCGTTTAGGGGACAAAGCTTGAATTTTAGGTTCCAAGGATTCATTTGTAGAGTCCAGAGCATTGACTCCAGCCTTCAAAGCCTCTTATTTATGCACCAGACTCTCATTGTTAGGGTTCAAACCCTCACTGTTATGCTCAAATTATGAGTTTTATGCTCGACACGCTCATTTTTTGAAACGAACCCTCATCTCCTTGGTCCAAATACATCGTTTAGGGGCCAAACCTTGAATTTTAGGTTCCAAGGCTTCGCTTGTAGAGTCCAGAGCATTGACTCCAGCCTTCAAAGGCTCTTATTTATGCACCAAAATCTCATTCTTAGGCTTCAAACCCTCAGTGTTATGCTCAAATTATGAGTTTTATGCACGACATGCTCATTTTTTGGGTCGAACCCTCATGTCCTTGCTCCAAAGCCGTCATTTAGTGCCCAAAGCTTGAATTTTAGGTTCCAAGGCTTCGTTTGTAGAGTCCAGAGCATTGACTCCAGCCTTCAAAGCCTCTTATTTATGCACCAAACTCTCATTCTTAGGCTTCAAACCCTCATTGTTATGCTCTATGATTTTTATGCTCGACACGCTCATTTTTTGGGTGGAACCCTCATGTCCTTGCTCCAAAGCCATCGTTTAGTGCCCAAAGCTTGAATTTTAGCTTCCAAGGATTCATTTGTAGAGTCCAGAGCATTGACTCCAGCCTTCAAAGCCTCTTATTTATGCACCAAACTCTCATTCTTAGGCTTCAAACCCTCATTGTTATGCTCAAATTATGAGTTTTATGCTCGACATGCTCATATTTTGACACAAACCCTCATCTCCTTGCTCCAAAGCCATCGTTTAGTGCCCAAAGCTTGAATTTTAGGTTCCAAGGATTCATTTGTAGAGTCCAGAGCATTGACTCCAGCCTTCAAAGCCTCTTATTTATGCACCAAACTCTCATTCTTAGGCTGCAAACCCTCGTTTTTATGCTCTATGATTTTTATGCTCGACAGCCTCATTCTTTGAAGCGAACCCTCATGTCCTTGGTCCAAATACATCGTTTAGGGGACAAAGCTTGAATTTTAGGTTCCAAGGCTTCGTTTGTAGAGTCCAGAGCATTGACTCCAGCCTTCAAAGCCTCTTATTTATGCACCAAACTGTCATTCTTAGGCTTCAAACCCTCATTGTTATGCTCAAATTATGAGTTTTATGCTCGACACGCTCATATTTTGACACGAACCCTCATCTCCTTGCTCCAAAGCCATCGTTTAGTGCCCAAAGCTTGAATTTTAGGTTCCAAGGCTTCGTTTGTAGAGTCCAGAGCATTGACTCCAGCCTTCAAAGCTTCTTATTTATGCACCAATCTTGCAATCTTAGGGTTCAAACCCTCATTGTTATGCTCAAATTATGAGTTTTATGCTCAACACGCTCATTTTTTGGGTCGAACCCCCATCTCCTTGGTCCAAATACATCGTTTAGGGGACAAAGCTTGAATTTTAGGTTCCAAGGCTTAGTTTGTAGAGTCCAGAGCATTGACTCCAGCCTTCAAAGCCTCTTATTTATGCACGAATCTTGCAATCTTAGGGTTCAAACCCTCATTGTTATGCTCAAATTATGAGTTTTATGCTCAACACGCTCATTTTTTGGGTGGAACCCTCATGTCCTTGGTCCAAAGCCATCGTTTAGTGCCCAAAGCTTGAATTTTAGGTTCCAAGGCTTCGTTTGTAGAGTCCAGAGCATTGACTCCAGCCTTCAAAGCCTCTTATTTATGCACCAAACTTGCAATCTTAGGGTTCAATCCCTCGTTTTAGGCTTGACTTACCATTTTCATGCCCGACATGCTCATTTTTTGGGTCGAACCCTCATGTCCTTGCTCCAAACACATTCTTTAGGGGACAAAGCTTGAATTTTAGGTTCCAAGGCTTCGTTTGTAGAGTCCAGAGCATTGACTCCAGCCTTCAAAGCCTCTTATTTATGCACCAAACTCTCATTCTTAGGCTTCAAACCCTCATTGTTATGCTCAAATTATGAGTTTTATGCTCGACACGCTCATATTTTGACACAAACCCTCATCTCCTTGCTCCAAAGCCATCGTTTAGTGCCCAAAGCTTGAATTTTAGGTTCCAAGGATTCATTTGTAGAGTCCAGAGCATTGACTCCAGCCTTCAAAGCCTCTTATTTATGCACCAAACTCTCATTCTTAGGCTGCAAACCCTCATTTTTATGCTCTATGATTTTTATGCTCGACAGCCTCATTCTTTGAAGCGAACCCTCATCTCCTTGGTCCAAATACATCGTTTAGGGGACAAAGCTTGAATTTTAGGTTCCAAGGCTTCGTTTGTAGAGTCCAGAGCATTGACTCCAGCCTTCAAAGCCTCTTATTTATGCACCAAACTGTCATTCTTAGGCTTCAAACCCTCATTGTTATGCTCAAATTATGAGTTTTATGCTCGACACGCTCATATTTTGACACGAACCCTCATCTCCTTGCTCCAAAGCCATCGTTTAGTGCCCAAAGCTTGAATTTTAGGTTCCAAGGCTTCGTTTGTAGAGTCCAGAGCATTGACTCCAGCCTTCAAAGCCTCTTATTTATGCACCAATCTTGCAATCTTAGGGTTCAAACCCTCATTGTTATGCTCAAATTATGAGTTTTATGCTCAACACGCTCATTTTTTGGGTGGAACCCTCATGTCCTTGGTCCAAAGCCATCGTTTAGTGCCCAAAGCTTGAATTTTAGGTTCCAAGGCTTCGTTTGTAGAGTCCAGAGCATTGACTCCAGCCTTCAAAGCCTCTTATTTATGCACCAAACTCTCATTCTTAGGCTTCAAACCCTCACTGTTATGCTCTATGATTTTTATGCTCGACACGCTCATTTTTTGGGTGGAACCCTCATGTCCTTGCTCCAAACACATTCTTTAGGGGACAAAGCTTGAATTTTAGGTTCCAAGGCTTCGTTTGTAGAGTCCAGAGCATTGACTCCAGCCTTCAAAGCCTCTTATTTATGCACCAAACCCTCATTCTTAGGCTTCAAACCCTCATTTTTACGCTTGACTGATGATTTTTATGCTCAACGTGCTCATTTTTTGGGTTGAACATTCATCTCATTGTTCCAAATACATTGTTTAGTGCCCTAAGCTTGAATTTTAGGTTCCAAGGATTCATTTGTAGAGTCCAGAGCATTGACTCCAGCCTTCAAAGCCTCTTATTTATGCACCAAACTCTCATTCTTAGTCTGCAAACCCTCATTTTTATGCTCTATGATTTTTATGCTCGACAGCCTCATTCTTTGAAGCGAACCCTCATGTCCTTGGTCCAAATACATCGTTTAGGGGACAAAGCTTGAATTTTAGGTTCCAAGGCTTCGTTTGTAGAGTCCAGAGCATTGACTCCAGCCTTCAAAGCCTCTTATTTATGCACCAAACTGTCATTCTTAGGCTTCAAACCCTCATTGTTATGCTCAAATTATGAGTTTTATGCTCGACACGCTCATATTTTGACACGAACCCTCATCTCCTTGCTCCAAAGCCATCGTTTAGTGCCCAAAGCTTGAATTTTAGGTTCCAAGGCTTCGTTTGTAGAGTCCAGAGCATTGACTCCAGCCTTCAAAGCCTCTTATTTATGCACCAAACTGTCATTCTTAGGCTTCAAACCCTCATTGTTATGCTCAAATTATGAGTTTTATGCTCGACACGCTCATATTTTGACACGAACCCTCATCTCCTTGCTCCAAAGCCATCGTTTAGTGCCCAAAGCTTGAATTTTAGGTTCCAAGGCTTCGTTTGTAGAGTCCAGAGCATTGACTCCAGCCTTCAAAGCTTCTTATTTATGCACCAATCTTGCAATCTTAGGGTTCAAACCCTCATTGTTATGCTCAAATTATGAGTTTTATGCTCAACACGCTCATTTTTTGGGTCGAACCCCCATCTCCTTGGTCCAAATACATCGTTTAGGGGACAAAGCTTGAATTTTAGGTTCCAAGGCTTAGTTTGTAGAGTCCAGAGCATTGACTCCAGCCTTCAAAGCCTCTTATTTATGCACGAATCTTGCAATCTTAGGGTTCAAACCCTCATTGTTATGCTCAAATTATGAGTTTTATGCTCAACACGCTCATTTTTTGGGTGGAACCCTCATGTCCTTGGTCCAAAGCCATCGTTTAGTGCCCAAAGCTTGAATTTTAGGTTCCAAGGCTTCGTTTGTAGAGTCCAGAGCATTGACTCCAGCCTTCAAAGCCTCTTATTTATGCACCAAACTTGCAATCTTAGGGTTCAATCCCTCGTTTTAGGCTTGACTTACCATTTTCATGCCCGACATGCTCATTTTTTGGGTCGAACCCTCATGTCCTTGCTCCAAACACATTCTTTAGGGGACAAAGCTTGAATTTTAGGTTCCAAGGCTTCGTTTGTAGAGTCCAGAGCATTGACTCCAGCCTTCAAAGCCTCTTATTTATGCACCAAACTCTCATTCTTAGGCTTCAAACCCTCATTGTTATGCTCAAATTATGAGTTTTATGCTCGACACGCTCATATTTTGACACAAACCCTCATCTCCTTGCTCCAAAGCCATCGTTTAGTGCCCAAAGCTTGAATTTTAGGTTCCAAGGATTCATTTGTAGAGTCCAGAGCATTGACTCCAGCCTTCAAAGCCTCTTATTTATGCACCAAACTCTCATTCTTAGGCTGCAAACCCTCATTTTTATGCTCTATGATTTTTATGCTCGACAGCCTCATTCTTTGAAGCGAACCCTCATCTCCTTGGTCCAAATACATCGTTTAGGGGACAAAGCTTGAATTTTAGGTTCCAAGGCTTCGTTTGTAGAGTCCAGAGCATTGACTCCAGCCTTCAAAGCCTCTTATTTATGCACCAAACTGTCATTCTTAGGCTTCAAACCCTCATTGTTATGCTCAAATTATGAGTTTTATGCTCGACACGCTCATATTTTGACACGAACCCTCATCTCCTTGCTCCAAAGCCATCGTTTAGTGCCCAAAGCTTGAATTTTAGGTTCCAAGGCTTCGTTTGTAGAGTCCAGAGCATTGACTCCAGCCTTCAAAGCCTCTTATTTATGCACGAATCTTGCAATCTTAGGGTTCAAACCCTCATTGTTATGCTCAAATTATGAGTTTTATGCTCAACACGCTCATTTTTTGGGTGGAACCCTCATGTCCTTGGTCCAAAGCCATCGTTTAGTGCCCAAAGCTTGAATTTTAGGTTCCAAGGCTTCGTTTGTAGAGTCCAGAGCATTGACTCCAGCCTTCAAAGCCTCTTATTTATGCACCAAACTTGCAATCTTAGGGTTCAATCCCTCGTTTTAGGCTTGACTTACCATTTTCATGCCCGACATGCTCATTTTTTGGGTCGAACCCTCATGTCCTTGCTCCAAACACATTCTTTAGGGGACAAAGCTTGAATTTTAGGTTCCAAGGCTTCGTTTGTAGAGTCCAGAGCATTGACTCCAGCCTTCAAAGCCTCTTATTTATGCACCAAACTCTCATTCTTAGGCTTCAAACCCTCACTGTTATGCTCTATGATTTTTATGCTCGACACGCTCATTTTTTGGGTGGAACCCTCATGTCCTTGCTCCAAACACATTCTTTAGGGGACAAAGCTTGAATTTTAGGTTCCAAGGCTTCGTTTGTAGAGTCCAGAGCATTGACTCCAGCCTTCAAAGCCTCTTATTTATGCACCAAACCCTCATTCTTAGGCTTCAAACCCTCATTTTTACGCTTGACTGATGATTTTTATGCTCAACGTGCTCATTTTTTGGGTTGAACATTCATCTCATTGTTCCAAATACATTGTTTAGTGCCCTAAGCTTGAATTTTAGGTTCCAAGGATTCATTTGTAGAGTCCAGAGCATTGACTCCAGCCTTCAAAGCCTCTTATTTATGCACCAAACTCTCATTCTTAGTCTGCAAACCCTCATTTTTATGCTCTATGATTTTTATGCTCGACAGCCTCATTCTTTGAAGCGAACCCTCATGTCCTTGGTCCAAATACATCGTTTAGGGGACAAAGCTTGAATTTTAGGTTCCAAGGCTTCGTTTGTAGAGTCCAGAGCATTGACTCCAGCCTTCAAAGCCTCTTATTTATGCACCAAACTGTCATTCTTAGGCTTCAAACCCTCATTGTTATGCTCAAATTATGAGTTTTATGCTCGACACGCTCATATTTTGACACGAACCCTCATCTCCTTGCTCCAAAGCCATCGTTTAGTGCCCAAAGCTTGAATTTTAGGTTCCAAGGCTTCGTTTGTAGAGTCCAGAGCATTGACTCCAGCCTTCAAAGCCTCTTATTTATGCACCAATCTTGCAATCTTAGGGTTCATACCCTCATTGTTATGCTCAAATTATGAGTTTTATGCTCAACACGCTCATTTTTTGGGTCGAACCCCCATCTCCTTGGTCCAAATACATCGTTTAGGGGACAAAGCTTGAATTTTAGGTTCCAAGGCTTCGTTTGTAGAGTCCAGAGCATTGACTCCAGCCTTCAAAGCCTCTTATTTATGCACGAATCTTGCAATCTTAGGGTTCAAACCCTCATTGTTATGCTCTATGATTTTTATGCTCGACAGCCTCATTCTTTGAAGCGAACCCTCATCTCCTTGGTCCAAATACATCGTTTAGGGGACAAAGCTTGAATTTTAGGTTCCAAGGCTTCGTTTGTAGAGTCCAGAGCATTGACTCCAGCCTTCAAAGCCTCTTATTTATGCACCAAACTTGCAATCTTAGGCTTCAAACCCTCATTGTTATGCTCTATGATTTTTATGCTCGACACGCTCATTTTTTGGGTGGAACCCTCATGTCCTTGCTCCAAACACATTCTTTAGGGGACAAAGCTTGAATTTTAGGTTCCAAGGCTTCGTTTGTAGAGTCCAGAGCATTGACTCCAGCCTTCAAAGCCTCTTATTTATGCACCAAACCCTCATTCTTAGGCTTCAAACCCTCATTTTTACGCTTGACTTATGATTTTTATGCTCAACGTGCTCATTTTTTGGGTTGAACATTCATCTCATTGTTCCAAATACATTGTTTAGTGCCCTAAGCTTGAATTTTAGGTTCCAAGGATTCATTTGTAGAGTCCAGAGCATTGACTCCAGCCTTCAAAGCCTCTTATTTATGCACCAAACTTGCAATCTTAGGCTGCAAACCCTCATTGTTATGCTCTATGATTTTTATGCTCGACAGCCTCATTCTTTGAAGCGAACCCTCATCTCCTTGGTCCAAATACATCGTTTAGGGGACAAAGCTTGAATTTTAGGTTCCAAGGCTTCGTTTGTAGAGTCCAGAGCATTGACTCCAGCCTTCAAAGCCTCTTATTTATGCACCAAACTCTCATTCTTAGGCTTCAAACCCTCATTGTTATGCTCAAATTATGAGTTTTATGCTCGACACACTCATATTTTGACACGAACCCTCATGTCCTTGCTCCAAAGCCATCGTTTAGTGCCCAAAGCTTGAATTTTAGGTTCCAAGGATTCATTTGTAGAGTCCAGAGCATTGACTCCAGGCTTGAAATCCTCTTATTTATGCACCAAACTCTCATTCTTAGGCTTCAAACCCTCATTGTTATGCTCTATGATTTTTATGCTCGACGTGCTCATTTTTTGGGTCGAACCCTCATGTCCTTGGTCCAAATACATCGTTTAGGGGACAAAGCTTGAATTTTAGGTTCCAAGGCTTCGTTTGTAGAGTCCAGAGCATTGACTCCAGCCTTCAAAGCCTCTTATTTATGCACCAGACTCTCATTGTTAGGGTTCAAACCCTCACTGTTATGCTCAAATTATGAGTTTTATGCTCGACACGCTCATTTTTTGAAACGAACCCTCATCTCCTTGGTCCAAATACATCGTTTAGGGGCCAAACCTTGAATTTTAGGTTCCAAGGCTTCGTTTGTAGAGTCCAGAGCATTGACTCCAGCCTTCAAAGGCTCTTATTTATGCACCAAAATCTCATTCTTAGGCTTCAAACCCTCAGTGTTATGCTCAAATTATGAGTTTTATGCACGACACGCTCATTTTTTGGGTCGAACCCTCATGTCCTTGGTCCAAAGCCGTCATTTAGTGCCCAAAGCTTGAATTTTAGGTTCCAAGGCTTCGTTTGTAGAGTCCAGAGCATTGACTCCAGCCTTCAAAGCCTCTTATTTATGCACCAAACTCTCATTCTTAGGCTTCAAACCCTCATTGTTATGCTCTATGATTTTTACGCTCGACAGCCTCATTTTTTGTGTCGAACACTCATCTCCTTGGTCCAAATACATCGTTTAGGGGACAAAGCTTGAATTTTAGGTTCCAAGGCTTCGTTTGTAGAGTCCAGAGCATTGACTCCAGCCTTCAAAGCCTCTTATTTATGCACCAAACTTGCAATCTTAGGGTTCAATCCCTCGTTTTAGGCTTGACTTACCATTTTCATGCCCGACATGCTCATTTTTTGGGTCGAACCCTCATGTCCTTGCTCCAAACACATTCTTTAGGGGACAAAGCTTGAATTTTAGGTTCCAAGGCTTCGTTTGTAGAGTCCAGAGCATTGACTCCAGCCTTCAAAGCCTCTTATTTATGCACCAAACTCTCATTCTTAGGCTTCAAACCCTCATTGTTATGCTCTATGATTTTTATGCTCGACACGCTCATTTTTTGGGTGGAACCCTCATGTCCTTGCTCCAAACACATTCTTTAGGGGACAAAGCTTGAATTTTAGGTTCCAAGGCTTCGTTTGTAGAGTCCAGAGCATTGACTCCAGCCTTCAAAGCCTCTTATTTATGCACCAAACTCTCATTCTTAGGCTTCAAACCCTCATTGTTATGCTCAAATTATGAGTTTTATGCTCGACACACTCATATTTTGAAACGAACCCTCATGTCCTTGCTCCAAAGCCATCGTTTAGTGCCCAAAGCTTGAATTTTAGGTTCCAAGGATTCATTTGTAGAGTCCAGAGCATTGACTCCAGGCTTGAAATCCTCTTATTTATGCACCAAACTCTCATTCTTAGGCTTCAAACCCTCATTGTTATGCTCTATGATTTTTATGCTCGACGTGCTCATTTTTTGGGTCGAACCCTCATGTCCTTGGTCCAAATACATCGTTTAGGGGACAAAGCTTGAATTTTAGGTTCCAAGGATTCATTTGTAGAGTCCAGAGCATTGACTCCAGCCTTCAAAGCCTCTTATTTATGCACCAAACTCTGATTCTTAGGCTTCAAACCCTCACTGTTATGCTCGAATTATGAGTTTTATGCTCGACGTGCTCATTTTTTGGGTCGAACCCTCATCTCCTTGGTCCAAATACATCGTTTAGGGGACAAAGCTTGAATTTTAGGTTCCAAGGATTCATTTGTAGAGTCCAGAGCATTGACTCCAGCCTTCAAAGCCTCTTATTTATGCACCAGACTCTCATTGTTAGGGTTCAAACCCTCACTGTTATGCTCAAATTATGAGTTTTATGCACGACACGCTCATTTTTTGGGTCGAACCCTCATGTCCTTGGTCCAAAGCCGTCATTTAGTGCCCAAAGCTTGAATTTTAGGTTCCAAGGCTTCGTTTGTAGAGTCCAGAGCATTTACTCCAGCCTTCAAAGCCTCTTATTCATGCACGAATCTTGCAATCTTAGGGTTCAAACCCTCATTGTTATGCTCAAATTATGAGTTTTATGCTCAACACGCTCATTTTTTGGGTGGAACCCTCATGTCCTTGGTCCAAAGCCATCTTTTAGTGCCCAAAGCTTGAATTTTAGGTTCCAAGGCTTCGTTTGTAGAGTCCAGAGCATTGACTCCAGCCTTCAAAGCCTCTTATTTATGCACCAAACTCTCATTCTTAGGCTTCAAACCCTCATTGTTATGCTCTATGATTTTTACGCTCGACAGCCTCATTTTTTGTGTCGAACACTCATCTCCTTGGTCCAAATACATCGTTTAGGGGACAAAGCTTGAATTTTAGGTTCCAAGGCTTCGTTTGTAGAGTCCAGAGCATTGACTCCAGCCTTCAAAGCCTCTTATTTATGCACCAAACTTGCAATCTTAGGATTCAATCCCTCGTTTTAGGCTTGACTTACCATTTTCATGCCCGACATGCTCATTTTTTGGGTCGAACCCTCATGTCCTTGCTCCAAACACATTCTTTAGGGGACAAAGCTTGAATTTTAGGTTCCAAGGCTTCGTTTGTAGAGTCCAGAGCATTGACTCCAGCCTTCAAAGCCTCTTATTTATGCACCAAACTCTCATTCTTAGGCTTCAAACCCTCATTGTTATGCTCTATGATTTTTATGCTCGACACGCTCATTTTTTGGGTGGAACCCTCATGTCCTTGCTCCAAACACATTCTTTAGGGGACAAAGCTTGAATTTTAGGTTCCAAGGCTTCGTTTGTAGAGTCCAGAGCATTGACTCCAGCCTTCAAAGCCTCTTATTTATGCACCAAACCCTCATTCTTAGGCTTCAAACCCTCATTTTTACGCTTGACTGATGATTTTTATGCTCAACGTGCTCATTTTTTGGGTTGAACATTCATCTCATTGTTCCAAATACATTGTTTAGTGCCCAAAGCTTGAATTTTAGGTTCCAAGGATTCATTTGTAGAGTCCAGAGCATTGACTCCAGCCTTCAAAGCCTCTTATTTATGCACCAAACTTGCAATCTTAGGCTGCAAACCCTCATTGTTATGCTCTATGATTTTTATGCTCGACAGCCTCATTCTTTGAAGCGAACCCTCATCTCCTTGGTCCAAATACATCGTTTAGGGGACAAAGCTTGAATTTTAGGTTCCAAGGCTTCGTTTGTAGAGTCCAGAGCATTGACTCCAGCCTTCAAAGCCTCTTATTTATGCACCAAACTCTCATTCTTAGGCTTCAAACCCTCATTGTTATGCTCAAATTATGAGTTTTATGCTCGACACACTCATATTTTGAAACGAACCCTCATGTCCTTGCTCCAAAGCCATCGTTTAGTGCCCAAAGCTTGAATTTTAGGTTCCAAGGATTCATTTGTAGAGTCCAGAGCATTGACTCCAGGCTTGAAATCCTCTTATTTATGCACCAAACTCTCATTCTTAGGCTTCAAACCCTCATTGTTATGCTCTATGATTTTTATGCTCGACGTGCTCATTTTTTGGGTCGAACCCTCATGTCCTTGGTCCAAATACATCGTTTAGGGGACAAAGCTTGAATTTTAGGTTCCAAGGCTTCGTTTGTAGAGTCCAGAGCATTGACTCCAGCCTTCAAAGCCTCTTATTTATGCACCAAACTCTGATTCTTAGGCTTCAAACCCTCACTGTTATGCTCGAATTATGAGTTTTATGCTCGACGTGCTCATTTTTTGGGTCGAACCCTCATCTCCTTGGTCCAAATACATCGTTTAGGGGACAAAGCTTGAATTTTAGGTTCCAAGGATTCATTTGTAGAGTCCAGAGCATTGACTCCAGCCTTCAAAGCCTCTTATTTATGCACCAGACTCTCATTGTTAGGGTTCAAACCCTCACTGTTATGCTCAAATTATGAGTTTTATGCTCGACACGCTCATTTTTTGGGTCGAACCCTCATCTCCTTGGTCCAAATACATCGTTTAGGGGCCAAACCTTGAATTTTAGGTTCCAAGGCTTCGTTTGTAGAGTCCAGAGCATTTACTCCAGCCTTCAAAGCCTCTTATTCATGCACGAATCTTGCAATCTTAGGGTTCAAACCCTCATTGTTATGCTCAAATTATGAGTTTTATGCTCAACACGCTCATTTTTTGGGTGGAACCCTCATGTCCTTGGTCCAAAGCCATCTTTTAGTGCCCAAAGCTTGAATTTTAGGTTCCAAGGCTTCGTTTGTAGAGTCCAGAGCATTGACTCCAGCCTTCAAAGCCTCTTATTTATGCACCAAACTCTCATTCTTAGGCTTCAAACCCTCATTGTTATGCTCTATGATTTTTACGCTCGACAGCCTCATTTTTTGTGTCGAACACTCATGTCCTTGGTCCAAAGCCATCGTTTAGTGCCCAAAGCTTGAATTTTAGGTTCCAAGGCTTCGTTTGTAGAGTCCAGAGCATTGACTCCAGCCTTCAAAGCCTCTTATTTATGCACCAAACTTGCAATCTTAGGGTTCAATCCCTCGTTTTAGGCTTGACTTACCATTTTCATGCCCGACATGCTCATTTTTTGGGTCGAACCCTCATGTCCTTGCTCCAAACACATTCTTTAGGGGACAAAGCTTGAATTTTAGGTTCCAAGGCTTCGTTTGTAGAGTCCAGAGCATTGACTCCAGCCTTCAAAGCCTCTTATTTATGCACCAAACTCTCATTCTTAGGCTTCAAACCCTCATTGTTATGCTCTATGATTTTTATGCTCGACACGCTCATTTTTTGGGTGGAACCCTCATGTCCTTGCTCCAAACACATTCTTTAGGGGACAAAGCTTGAATTTTAGGTTCCAAGGCTTCGTTTGTAGAGTCCAGAGCATTGACTCCAGCCTTCAAAGCCTCTTATTTATGCACCAAACTCTCATTCTTAGGCTTCAAACCCTCATTGTTATGCTCAAATTATGAGTTTTATGCTCGACACACTCATATTTTGAAACGAACCCTCATGTCCTTGCTCCAAAGCCATCGTTTAGTGCCCAAAGCTTGAATTTTAGGTTCCAAGGATTCATTTGTAGAGTCCAGAGCATTGACTCCAGGCTTGAAATCCTCTTATTTATGCACCAAACTCTCATTCTTAGGCTTCAAACCCTCATTGTTATGCTCTATGATTTTTATGCTCGACGTGCTCATTTTTTGGGTCGAACCCTCATGTCCTTGGTCCAAATACATCGTTTAGGGGACAAAGCTTGAATTTTAGGTTCCAAGGATTCATTTGTAGAGTCCAGAGCATTGACTCCAGCCTTCAAAGCCTCTTATTTATGCACCAAACTCTGATTCTTAGGCTTCAAACCCTCACTGTTATGCTCGAATTATGAGTTTTATGCTCGACGTGCTCATTTTTTGGGTCGAACCCTCATCTCCTTGGTCCAAATACATCGTTTAGGGGACAAAGCTTGAATTTTAGGTTCCAAGGATTCATTTGTAGAGTCCAGAGCATTGACTCCAGCCTTCAAAGCCTCTTATTTATGCACCAGACTCTCATTGTTAGGGTTCAAACCCTCACTGTTATGCTCAAATTATGAGTTTTATGCACGACACGCTCATTTTTTGGGTCGAACCCTCATGTCCTTGGTCCAAAGCCGTCATTTAGTGCCCAAAGCTTGAATTTTAGGTTCCAAGGCTTCGTTTGTAGAGTCCAGAGCATTTACTCCAGCCTTCAAAGCCTCTTATTCATGCACGAATCTTGCAATCTTAGGGTTCAAACCCTCATTGTTATGCTCAAATTATGAGTTTTATGCTCAACACGCTCATTTTTTGGGTGGAACCCTCATGTCCTTGGTCCAAAGCCATCTTTTAGTGCCCAAAGCTTGAATTTTAGGTTCCAAGGCTTCGTTTGTAGAGTCCAGAGCATTGACTCCAGCCTTCAAAGCCTCTTATTTATGCACCAAACTCTCATTCTTAGGCTTCAAACCCTCATTGTTATGCTCTATGATTTTTACGCTCGACAGCCTCATTTTTTGTGTCGAACACTCATCTCCTTGGTCCAAATACATCGTTTAGGGGACAAAGCTTGAATTTTAGGTTCCAAGGCTTCGTTTGTAGAGTCCAGAGCATTGACTCCAGCCTTCAAAGCCTCTTATTTATGCACCAAACTTGCAATCTTAGGATTCAATCCCTCGTTTTAGGCTTGACTTACCATTTTCATGCCCGACATGCTCATTTTTTGGGTCGAACCCTCATGTCCTTGCTCCAAACACATTCTTTAGGGGACAAAGCTTGAATTTTAGGTTCCAAGGCTTCGTTTGTAGAGTCCAGAGCATTGACTCCAGCCTTCAAAGCCTCTTATTTATGCACCAAACTCTCATTCTTAGGCTTCAAACCCTCATTGTTATGCTCTATGATTTTTATGCTCGACACGCTCATTTTTTGGGTGGAACCCTCATGTCCTTGCTCCAAACACATTCTTTAGGGGACAAAGCTTGAATTTTAGGTTCCAAGGCTTCGTTTGTAGAGTCCAGAGCATTGACTCCAGCCTTCAAAGCCTCTTATTTATGCACCAAACCCTCATTCTTAGGCTTCAAACCCTCATTTTTACGCTTGACTGATGATTTTTATGCTCAACGTGCTCATTTTTTGGGTTGAACATTCATCTCATTGTTCCAAATACATTGTTTAGTGCCCAAAGCTTGAATTTTAGGTTCCAAGGATTCATTTGTAGAGTCCAGAGCATTGACTCCAGCCTTCAAAGCCTCTTATTTATGCACCAAACTTGCAATCTTAGGCTGCAAACCCTCATTGTTATGCTCTATGATTTTTATGCTCGACAGCCTCATTCTTTGAAGCGAACCCTCATCTCCTTGGTCCAAATACATCGTTTAGGGGACAAAGCTTGAATTTTAGGTTCCAAGGCTTCGTTTGTAGAGTCCAGAGCATTGACTCCAGCCTTCAAAGCCTCTTATTTATGCACCAAACTCTCATTCTTAGGCTTCAAACCCTCATTGTTATGCTCAAATTATGAGTTTTATGCTCGACACACTCATATTTTGAAACGAACCCTCATGTCCTTGCTCCAAAGCCATCGTTTAGTGCCCAAAGCTTGAATTTTAGGTTCCAAGGATTCATTTGTAGAGTCCAGAGCATTGACTCCAGGCTTGAAATCCTCTTATTTATGCACCAAACTCTCATTCTTAGGCTTCAAACCCTCATTGTTATGCTCTATGATTTTTATGCTCGACGTGCTCATTTTTTGGGTCGAACCCTCATGTCCTTGGTCCAAATACATCGTTTAGGGGACAAAGCTTGAATTTTAGGTTCCAAGGCTTCGTTTGTAGAGTCCAGAGCATTGACTCCAGCCTTCAAAGCCTCTTATTTATGCACCAAACTCTGATTCTTAGGCTTCAAACCCTCACTGTTATGCTCGAATTATGAGTTTTATGCTCGACGTGCTCATTTTTTGGGTCGAACCCTCATCTCCTTGGTCCAAATACATCGTTTAGGGGACAAAGCTTGAATTTTAGGTTCCAAGGATTCATTTGTAGAGTCCAGAGCATTGACTCCAGCCTTCAAAGCCTCTTATTTATGCACCAGACTCTCATTGTTAGGGTTCAAACCCTCACTGTTATGCTCAAATTATGAGTTTTATGCTCGACACGCTCATTTTTTGGGTCGAACCCTCATCTCCTTGGTCCAAATACATCGTTTAGGGGCCAAACCTTGAATTTTAGGTTCCAAGGCTTCGTTTGTAGAGTCCAGAGCATTTACTCCAGCCTTCAAAGCCTCTTATTCATGCACGAATCTTGCAATCTTAGGGTTCAAACCCTCATTGTTATGCTCAAATTATGAGTTTTATGCTCAACACGCTCATTTTTTGGGTGGAACCCTCATGTCCTTGGTCCAAAGCCATCTTTTAGTGCCCAAAGCTTGAATTTTAGGTTCCAAGGCTTCGTTTGTAGAGTCCAGAGCATTGACTCCAGCCTTCAAAGCCTCTTATTTATGCACCAAACTCTCATTCTTAGGCTTCAAACCCTCATTGTTATGCTCTATGATTTTTACGCTCGACAGCCTCATTTTTTGTGTCGAACACTCATGTCCTTGGTCCAAAGCCATCGTTTAGTGCCCAAAGCTTGAATTTTAGGTTCCAAGGCTTCGTTTGTAGAGTCCAGAGCATTGACTCCAGCCTTCAAAGCCTCTTATTTATGCACCAAACTTGCAATCTTAGGGTTCAATCCCTCGTTTTAGGCTTGACTTACCATTTTCATGCCCGACATGCTCATTTTTTGGGTCGAACCCTCATGTCCTTGCTCCAAACACATTCTTTAGGGGACAAAGCTTGAATTTTAGGTTCCAAGGCTTCGTTTGTAGAGTCCAGAGCATTGACTCCAGCCTTCAAAGCCTCTTATTTATGCACCAAACTCTCATTCTTAGGCTTCAAACCCTCATTGTTATGCTCTATGATTTTTATGCTCGACACGCTCATTTTTTGGGTGGAACCCTCATGTCCTTGCTCCAAACACATTCTTTAGGGGACAAAGCTTGAATTTTAGGTTCCAAGGCTTCGTTTGTAGAGTCCAGAGCATTGACTCCAGCCTTCAAAGCCTCTTATTTATGCACCAAACCCTCATTCTTAGGCTTCAAACCCTCATTTTTACGCTTGACTGATGATTTTTATGCTCAACGTGCTCATTTTTTGGGTTGAACATTCATCTCATTGTTCCAAATACATTGTTTAGTGCCCTAAGCTTGAATTTTAGGTTCCAAGGATTCATTTGTAGAGTCCAGAGCATTGACTCCAGCCTTCAAAGCCTCTTATTTATGCACCAAACTTGCAATCTTAGGCTGCAAACCCTCATTGTTATGCTCTATGATTTTTATGCTCGACAGCCTCATTCTTTGAAGCGAACCCTCATCTCCTTGGTCCAAATACATCGTTTAGGGGACAAAGCTTGAATTTTAGGTTCCAAGGCTTCGTTTGTAGAGTCCAGAGCATTGACTCCAGCCTTCAAAGCCTCTTATTTATGCACCAAACTCTCATTCTTAGGCTTCAAACCCTCATTGTTATGCTCAAATTATGAGTTTTATGCTCGACACACTCATATTTTGAAACGAACCCTCATGTCCTTGCTCCAAAGCCATCGTTTAGTGCCCAAAGCTTGAATTTTAGGTTCCAAGGATTCATTTGTAGAGTCCAGAGCATTGACTCCAGGCTTGAAATCCTCTTATTTATGCACCAAACTCTCATTCTTAGGCTTCAAACCCTCATTGTTATGCTCTATGATTTTTATGCTCGACGTGCTCATTTTTTGGGTCGAACCCTCATGTCCTTGGTCCAAATACATCGTTTAGGGGACAAAGCTTGAATTTTAGGTTCCAAGGCTTCGTTTGTAGAGTCCAGAGCATTGACTCCAGCCTTCAAAGCCTCTTATTTATGCACCAAACTTGCAATCTTAGGGTTCAATCCCTCGTTTTAGGCTTGACTTACCATTTTCATGCCCGACATGCTCATTTTTTGGGTCGAACCCTCATGTCCTTGCTCCAAACACATTCTTTAGGGGACAAAGCTTGAATTTTAGGTTCCAAGGCTTCGTTTGTAGAGTCCAGAGCATTGACTCCAGCCTTCAAAGCCTCTTATTTATGCACCAAACTCTCATTCTTAGGCTTCAAACCCTCATTGTTATGCTCTATGATTTTTATGCTCGACACGCTCATTTTTTGGGTGGAACCCTCATGTCCTTGCTCCAAACACATTCTTTAGGGGACAAAGCTTGAATTTTAGGTTCCAAGGCTTCGTTTGTAGAGTCCAGAGCATTGACTCCAGCCTTCAAAGCCTCTTATTTATGCACCAAACCCTCATTCTTAGGCTTCAAACCCTCATTTTTACGCTTGACTGATGATTTTTATGCTCAACGTGCTCATTTTTTGGGTTGAACATTCATCTCATTGTTCCAAATACATTGTTTAGTGCCCAAAGCTTGAATTTTAGGTTCCAAGGATTCATTTGTAGAGTCCAGAGCATTGACTCCAGCCTTCAAAGCCTCTTATTTATGCACCAAACTTGCAATCTTAGGCTGCAAACCCTCATTGTTATGCTCTATGATTTTTATGCTCGACAGCCTCATTCTTTGAAGCGAACCCTCATCTCCTTGGTCCAAATACATCGTTTAGGGGACAAAGCTTGAATTTTAGGTTCCAAGGCTTCGTTTGTAGAGTCCAGAGCATTGACTCCAGCCTTCAAAGCCTCTTATTTATGCACCAAACTCTCATTCTTAGGCTTCAAACCCTCATTGTTATGCTCAAATTATGAGTTTTATGCTCGACACACTCATATTTTGAAACGAACCCTCATGTCCTTGCTCCAAAGCCATCGTTTAGTGCCCAAAGCTTGAATTTTAGGTTCCAAGGATTCATTTGTAGAGTCCAGAGCATTGACTCCAGGCTTGAAATCCTCTTATTTATGCACCAAACTCTCATTCTTAGGCTTCAAACCCTCATTGTTATGCTCTATGATTTTTATGCTCGACGTGCTCATTTTTTGGGTCGAACCCTCATGTCCTTGCTCCAAACACATTCTTTAGGGGACAAAGCTTGAATTTTAGGTTCCAAGGATTCATTTGTAGAGTCCAGAGCATTGACTCCAGCCTTCAAAGCCTCTTATTTATGCACCAAACTCTGATTCTTAGGCTTCAAACCCTCACTGTTATGCTCGAATTATGAGTTTTATGCTCGACGTGCTCATTTTTTGGGTCGAACCCTCATCTCCTTGGTCCAAATACATCGTTTAGGGGACAAAGCTTGAATTTTAGGTTCCAAGGATTCATTTGTAGAGTCCAGAGCATTGACTCCAGCCTTCAAAGCCTCTTATTTATGCACCAGACTCTCATTGTTAGGGTTCAAACCCTCACTGTTATGCTCAAATTATGAGTTTTATGCACGACACGCTCATTTTTTGGGTCGAACCCTCATGTCCTTGGTCCAAAGCCGTCATTTAGTGCCCAAAGCTTGAATTTTAGGTTCCAAGGCTTCGTTTGTAGAGTCCAGAGCATTTACTCCAGCCTTCAAAGCCTCTTATTCATGCACGAATCTTGCAATCTTAGGGTTCAAACCCTCATTGTTATGCTCAAATTATGAGTTTTATGCTCAACACGCTCATTTTTTGGGTGGAACCCTCATGTCCTTGGTCCAAAGCCATCTTTTAGTGCCCAAAGCTTGAATTTTAGGTTCCAAGGCTTCGTTTGTAGAGTCCAGAGCATTGACTCCAGCCTTCAAAGCCTCTTATTTATGCACCAAACTCTCATTCTTAGGCTTCAAACCCTCATTGTTATGCTCTATGATTTTTACGCTCGACAGCCTCATTTTTTGTGTCGAACACTCATGTCCTTGGTCCAAAGCCATCGTTTAGTGCCCAAAGCTTGAATTTTAGGTTCCAAGGCTTCGTTTGTAGAGTCCAGAGCATTGACTCCAGCCTTCAAAGCCTCTTATTTATGCACCAAACTTGCAATCTTAGGGTTCAATCCCTCGTTTTAGGCTTGACTTACCATTTTCATGCCCGACATGCTCATTTTTTGGGTCGAACCCTCATGTCCTTGCTCCAAACACATTCTTTAGGGGACAAAGCTTGAATTTTAGGTTCCAAGGCTTCGTTTGTAGAGTCCAGAGCATTGACTCCAGCCTTCAAAGCCTCTTATTTATGCACCAAACTCTCATTCTTAGGCTTCAAACCCTCATTGTTATGCTCTATGATTTTTATGCTCGACACGCTCATTTTTTGGGTGGAACCCTCATGTCCTTGCTCCAAACACATTCTTTAGGGGACAAAGCTTGAATTTTAGGTTCCAAGGCTTCGTTTGTAGAGTCCAGAGCATTGACTCCAGCCTTCAAAGCCTCTTATTTATGCACCAAACCCTCATTCTTAGGCTTCAAACCCTCATTTTTACGCTTGACTGATGATTTTTATGCTCAACGTGCTCATTTTTTGGGTTGAACATTCATCTCATTGTTCCAAATACATTGTTTAGTGCCCTAAGCTTGAATTTTAGGTTCCAAGGATTCATTTGTAGAGTCCAGAGCATTGACTCCAGCCTTCAAAGCCTCTTATTTATGCACCAAACTTGCAATCTTAGGCTGCAAACCCTCATTGTTATGCTCTATGATTTTTATGCTCGACAGCCTCATTCTTTGAAGCGAACCCTCATCTCCTTGGTCCAAATACATCGTTTAGGGGACAAAGCTTGAATTTTAGGTTCCAAGGCTTCGTTTGTAGAGTCCAGAGCATTGACTCCAGCCTTCAAAGCCTCTTATTTATGCACCAAACTCTCATTCTTAGGCTTCAAACCCTCATTGTTATGCTCAAATTATGAGTTTTATGCTCGACACACTCATATTTTGAAACGAACCCTCATGTCCTTGCTCCAAAGCCATCGTTTAGTGCCCAAAGCTTGAATTTTAGGTTCCAAGGATTCATTTGTAGAGTCCAGAGCATTGACTCCAGGCTTGAAATCCTCTTATTTATGCACCAAACTCTCATTCTTAGGCTTCAAACCCTCATTGTTATGCTCTATGATTTTTATGCTCGACGTGCTCATTTTTTGGGTCGAACCCTCATGTCCTTGGTCCAAATACATCGTTTAGGGGACAAAGCTTGAATTTTAGGTTCCAAGGCTTCGTTTGTAGAGTCCAGAGCATTGACTCCAGCCTTCAAAGCCTCTTATTTATGCACCAAACTTGCAATCTTAGGGTTCAATCCCTCGTTTTAGGCTTGACTTACCATTTTCATGCCCGACATGCTCATTTTTTGGGTCGAACCCTCATGTCCTTGCTCCAAACACATTCTTTAGGGGACAAAGCTTGAATTTTAGGTTCCAAGGCTTCGTTTGTAGAGTCCAGAGCATTGACTCCAGCCTTCAAAGCCTCTTATTTATGCACCAAACTCTCATTCTTAGGCTTCAAACCCTCATTGTTATGCTCTATGATTTTTATGCTCGACACGCTCATTTTTTGGGTGGAACCCTCATGTCCTTGCTCCAAACACATTCTTTAGGGGACAAAGCTTGAATTTTAGGTTCCAAGGCTTCGTTTGTAGAGTCCAGAGCATTGACTCCAGCCTTCAAAGCCTCTTATTTATGCACCAAACCCTCATTCTTAGGCTTCAAACCCTCATTTTTACGCTTGACTGATGATTTTTATGCTCAACGTGCTCATTTTTTGGGTTGAACATTCATCTCATTGTTCCAAATACATTGTTTAGTGCCCAAAGCTTGAATTTTAGGTTCCAAGGATTCATTTGTAGAGTCCAGAGCATTGACTCCAGCCTTCAAAGCCTCTTATTTATGCACCAAACTTGCAATCTTAGGCTGCAAACCCTCATTGTTATGCTCTATGATTTTTATGCTCGACAGCCTCATTCTTTGAAGCGAACCCTCATCTCCTTGGTCCAAATACATCGTTTAGGGGACAAAGCTTGAATTTTAGGTTCCAAGGCTTCGTTTGTAGAGTCCAGAGCATTGACTCCAGCCTTCAAAGCCTCTTATTTATGCACCAAACTCTCATTCTTAGGCTTCAAACCCTCATTGTTATGCTCAAATTATGAGTTTTATGCTCGACACACTCATATTTTGAAACGAACCCTCATGTCCTTGCTCCAAAGCCATCGTTTAGTGCCCAAAGCTTGAATTTTAGGTTCCAAGGATTCATTTGTAGAGTCCAGAGCATTGACTCCAGGCTTGAAATCCTCTTATTTATGCACCAAACTCTCATTCTTAGGCTTCAAACCCTCATTGTTATGCTCTATGATTTTTATGCTCGACGTGCTCATTTTTTGGGTCGAACCCTCATGTCCTTGCTCCAAACACATTCTTTAGGGGACAAAGCTTGAATTTTAGGTTCCAAGGATTCATTTGTAGAGTCCAGAGCATTGACTCCAGCCTTCAAAGCCTCTTATTTATGCACCAAACTCTGATTCTTAGGCTTCAAACCCTCACTGTTATGCTCGAATTATGAGTTTTATGCTCGACGTGCTCATTTTTTGGGTCGAACCCTCATCTCCTTGGTCCAAATACATCGTTTAGGGGACAAAGCTTGAATTTTAGGTTCCAAGGATTCATTTGTAGAGTCCAGAGCATTGACTCCAGCCTTCAAAGCCTCTTATTTATGCACCAGACTCTCATTGTTAGGGTTCAAACCCTCACTGTTATGCTCAAATTATGAGTTTTATGCACGACACGCTCATTTTTTGGGTCGAACCCTCATGTCCTTGGTCCAAAGCCGTCATTTAGTGCCCAAAGCTTGAATTTTAGGTTCCAAGGCTTCGTTTGTAGAGTCCAGAGCATTTACTCCAGCCTTCAAAGCCTCTTATTCATGCACGAATCTTGCAATCTTAGGGTTCAAACCCTCATTGTTATGCTCAAATTATGAGTTTTATGCTCAACACGCTCATTTTTTGGGTGGAACCCTCATGTCCTTGGTCCAAAGCCATCTTTTAGTGCCCAAAGCTTGAATTTTAGGTTCCAAGGCTTCGTTTGTAGAGTCCAGAGCATTGACTCCAGCCTTCAAAGCCTCTTATTTATGCACCAAACTCTCATTCTTAGGCTTCAAACCCTCATTGTTATGCTCTATGATTTTTACGCTCGACAGCCTCATTTTTTGTGTCGAACACTCATCTCCTTGGTCCAAATACATCGTTTAGGGGACAAAGCTTGAATTTTAGGTTCCAAGGCTTCGTTTGTAGAGTCCAGAGCATTGACTCCAGCCTTCAAAGCCTCTTATTTATGCACCAAACTTGCAATCTTAGGGTTCAATCCCTCGTTTTAGGCTTGACTTACCATTTTCATGCCCGACATGCTCATTTTTTGGGTCGAACCCTCATGTCCTTGCTCCAAACACATTCTTTAGGGGACAAAGCTTGAATTTTAGGTTCCAAGGCTTCGTTTGTAGAGTCCAGAGCATTGACTCCAGCCTTCAAAGCCTCTTATTTATGCACCAAACTCTCATTCTTAGGCTTCAAACCCTCATTGTTATGCTCTATGATTTTTATGCTCGACACGCTCATTTTTTGGGTGGAACCCTCATGTCCTTGCTCCAAACACATTCTTTAGGGGACAAAGCTTGAATTTTAGGTTCCAAGGCTTCGTTTGTAGAGTCCAGAGCATTGACTCCAGCCTTCAAAGCCTCTTATTTATGCACCAAACCCTCATTCTTAGGCTTCAAACCCTCATTTTTACGCTTGACTGATGATTTTTATGCTCAACGTGCTCATTTTTTGGGTTGAACATTCATCTCATTGTTCCAAATACATTGTTTAGTGCCCAAAGCTTGAATTTTAGGTTCCAAGGATTCATTTGTAGAGTCCAGAGCATTGACTCCAGCCTTCAAAGCCTCTTATTTATGCACCAAACTTGCAATCTTAGGCTGCAAACCCTCATTGTTATGCTCTATGATTTTTATGCTCGACAGCCTCATTCTTTGAAGCGAACCCTCATCTCCTTGGTCCAAATACATCGTTTAGGGGACAAAGCTTGAATTTTAGGTTCCAAGGCTTCGTTTGTAGAGTCCAGAGCATTGACTCCAGCCTTCAAAGCCTCTTATTTATGCACCAAACTCTCATTCTTAGGCTTCAAACCCTCATTGTTATGCTCAAATTATGAGTTTTATGCTCGACACACTCATATTTTGAAACGAACCCTCATGTCCTTGCTCCAAAGCCATCGTTTAGTGCCCAAAGCTTGAATTTTAGGTTCCAAGGATTCATTTGTAGAGTCCAGAGCATTGACTCCAGGCTTGAAATCCTCTTATTTATGCACCAAACTCTCATTCTTAGGCTTCAAACCCTCATTGTTATGCTCTATGATTTTTATGCTCGACGTGCTCATTTTTTGGGTCGAACCCTCATGTCCTTGCTCCAAACACATTCTTTAGGGGACAAAGCTTGAATTTTAGGTTCCAAGGATTCATTTGTAGAGTCCAGAGCATTGACTCCAGCCTTCAAAGCCTCTTATTTATGCACCAAACTCTGATTCTTAGGCTTCAAACCCTCACTGTTATGCTCGAATTATGAGTTTTATGCTCGACGTGCTCATTTTTTGGGTCGAACCCTCATCTCCTTGGTCCAAATACATCGTTTAGGGGACAAAGCTTGAATTTTAGGTTCCAAGGATTCATTTGTAGAGTCCAGAGCATTGACTCCAGCCTTCAAAGCCTCTTATTTATGCACCAGACTCTCATTGTTAGGGTTCAAACCCTCACTGTTATGCTCAAATTATGAGTTTTATGCTCGACACGCTCATTTTTTGGGTCGAACCCTCATCTCCTTGGTCCAAATACATCGTTTAGGGGCCAAACCTTGAATTTTAGGTTCCAAGGCTTCGTTTGTAGAGTCCAGAGCATTGACTCCAGCCTTCAAAGGCTCTTATTTATGCACCAAAATCTCATTCTTAGGCTTCAAACCCTCAGTGTTATGCTCAAATTATGAGTTTTATGCACGACACGCTCATTTTTTGGGTCGAACCCTCATGTCCTTGGTCCAAAGCCGTCATTTAGTGCCCAAAGCTTGAATTTTAGGTTCCAAGGCTTCGTTTGTAGAGTCCAGAGCATTTACTCCAGCCTTCAAAGCCTCTTATTCATGCACGAATCTTGCAATCTTAGGGTTCAAACCCTCATTGTTATGCTCAAATTATGAGTTTTATGCTCAACACGCTCATTTTTTGGGTGGAACCCTCATGTCCTTGGTCCAAAGCCATCTTTTAGTGCCCAAAGCTTGAATTTTAGGTTCCAAGGCTTCGTTTGTAGAGTCCAGAGCATTGACTCCAGCCTTCAAAGCCTCTTATTTATGCACCAAACTCTCATTCTTAGGCTTCAAACCCTCATTGTTATGCTCTATGATTTTTACGCTCGACAGCCTCATTTTTTGTGTCGAACACTCATGTCCTTGGTCCAAAGCCATCGTTTAGTGCCCAAAGCTTGAATTTTAGGTTCCAAGGCTTCGTTTGTAGAGTCCAGAGCATTGACTCCAGCCTTCAAAGCCTCTTATTTATGCACCAAACTTGCAATCTTAGGGTTCAATCCCTCGTTTTAGGCTTGACTTACCATTTTCATGCCCGACATGCTCATTTTTTGGGTCGAACCCTCATGTCCTTGCTCCAAACACATTCTTTAGGGGACAAAGCTTGAATTTTAGGTTCCAAGGCTTCGTTTGTAGAGTCCAGAGCATTGACTCCAGCCTTCAAAGCCTCTTATTTATGCACCAAACTCTCATTCTTAGGCTTCAAACCCTCATTGTTATGCTCTATGATTTTTATGCTCGACACGCTCATTTTTTGGGTGGAACCCTCATGTCCTTGCTCCAAACACATTCTTTAGGGGACAAAGCTTGAATTTTAGGTTCCAAGGCTTCGTTTGTAGAGTCCAGAGCATTGACTCCAGCCTTCAAAGCCTCTTATTTATGCACCAAACCCTCATTCTTAGGCTTCAAACCCTCATTTTTACGCTTGACTGATGATTTTTATGCTCAACGTGCTCATTTTTTGGGTTGAACATTCATCTCATTGTTCCAAATACATTGTTTAGTGCCCTAAGCTTGAATTTTAGGTTCCAAGGATTCATTTGTAGAGTCCAGAGCATTGACTCCAGCCTTCAAAGCCTCTTATTTATGCACCAAACTTGCAATCTTAGGCTGCAAACCCTCATTGTTATGCTCTATGATTTTTATGCTCGACGTTCTCATTTTTTGGGTCGAACCCTCATCTCCTTGGTCCAAATACATCGTTTAGGGGCCAAAGCTTGAATTTTAGGTTCCAAGGCTTCGTTTGTAGAGTCCAGAGCATTGACTCCAGCCTTCAAAGCCTCTTATTTATGCACCAAACTCTCATTCTTAGGCTTCAAACCCTCATTGTTATGCTCAAATTATGAGTTTTATGCTCGACACACTCATATTTTGAAACGAACCCTCATGTCCTTGCTCCAAAGCCATCGTTTAGTGCCCAAAGCTTGAATTTTAGGTTCCAAGGATTCATTTGTAGAGTCCAGAGCATTGACTCCAGGCTTGAAATCCTCTTATTTATGCACCAAACTCTCATTCTTAGGCTTCAAACCCTCATTGTTATGCTCTATGATTTTTATGCTCGACGTGCTCATTTTTTGGGTCGAACCCTCATGTCCTTGGTCCAAATACATCGTTTAGGGGACAAAGCTTGAATTTTAGGTTCCAAGGCTTCGTTTGTAGAGTCCAGAGCATTGACTCCAGCCTTCAAAGCCTCTTATTTATGCACCAAACTCTGATTCTTAGGCTTCAAACCCTCACTGTTATGCTCGAATTATGAGTTTTATGCTCGACGTGCTCATTTTTTGGGTCGAACCCTCATCTCCTTGGTCCAAATACATCGTTTAGGGGACAAAGCTTGAATTTTAGGTTCCAAGGATTCATTTGTAGAGTCCAGAGCATTGACTCCAGCCTTCAAAGCCTCTTATTTATGCACCAGACTCTCATTGTTAGGGTTCAAACCCTCACTGTTATGCTCAAATTATGAGTTTTATGCTCGACACGCTCATTTTTTGGGTCGAACCCTCATCTCATTGCTCCAAACACATTCTTTAGGGGACAAAGCTTGAATTTTAGGTTCAAAGGCTTCGTTTGTAGAGTCCAGAGCATTGACTCCAGCCTTCAAAGCCTCTTATTTATGCACCAAACTCTCATTCTTAGGCTTCAAACCCTCATTGTTATGCTCTATGATTTTTATGCTCGACGCGCTCATTTTTTGGGTGGAACCCTCATGTCCTTGGTCCAAATACATCGTTTAGTGCCCTAAGCTTGAATTTTAGGTTCCAAGGCTTCGTTTGTAGAGTCCAGAGCATTGACTCCAGCCTTCAAAGCCTCTTATTTATGCACCAAAGTCTCATTCTTAGGCTTCAAACCCTCATTGTTATGCTCTATGATTTTTATGCTCGACACGCTCATTTTTTGGGTGGAACCCTCATGTCCTTGGTCCAAATACATCGTTTAGTGCCCTAAGCTTGAATTTTAGGTTCCAAGGCTTCGTTTGTAGAGTCCAGAGCATTGACTCCAGCCTTCAAAGCCTCTTATTTATGCACCAAACTCTCATTCTTAGGCTTCAAACCCTCATTGTTATGCTCTATGATTTTTATGCTCGACGCGCTCATTTTTTGGGTGGAACCCTCATGTCCTTGGTCCAAATACATCGTTTAGTGCCCTAAGCTTGAATTTTAGGTTCCAAGGCTTCGTTTGTAGAGTCCAGAGCATTGACTCCAGCCTTCAAAGCCTCTTATTTATGCACCAAACTCTCATTCTTAGGCTTCAAACCCTCATTGTTATGCTCTATGATTTTCATGCCCGACATGCTCATTTTTTGGGTCGAACCCTCATGTCCTTGCTCCAAATACATCGTTTAGGGGACAAAGCTTGAATTTTAGGTTCCAAGGCTTCGTTTGTAGAGTCCAGAGCATTGACTCCAGCCTTCAAAGCCTCTTATTTATGCACCAAACTCTCATTCTTAGGGTTCAAACCCTCACTGTTATGCTCAAATTATGAGTTTTATGCTCGACACGCTCATTTTTTGGGTCGAACCCTCATGTCCTTGCTCCAAAGCCATCGTTTAGTGCCCAAAGCTTGAATTTTAGGTTCCAAGGCTTCGTTTGTAGAGTCCAGAGCATTGACTCCAAACTTCAAAGCCTCTTATTTATGCACCAAACTCTCATTCTTAGGCTTCAAACCCTCATTTTTACGCTTGACTTATGATTTTTATGCTCAACGTGCTCATTTTTTGGGTCGAACATTCATCTCATTGTTCCAAATACATTGTTTAGTGCCCTAAGCTTGAATTTTAGGTTCCCAGGCTTCGTTTGTAGAGTCCAGAGCATTGACTCCAGCCTTCAAAGCCTCTTATTTATGCACCAAACTCTCATTCTTAGGCTTCAAACCCTCGTTGTTATGCTCAAATTATGAGTTTTATGCTCGACACGCTCATTTTTTGAAACGAACCCTCATGTCCTTGCTCCAAAGCCATCGTTTAGGGGACAAAGCTTGAATTTTAGGTTCCAAGGCTTCGTTTGGAGAGTCCAGAGCATTGACTCCAGCCTTCAAAGCCTCTTATTTATGCACCAAACTCTCATTCTTAGGCTTCAAACCCTCATTGTTATGCTCTATGATTTTTATGCTCGACAGCCTCATTCTTTGAAGCGAACCCTCATCTCCTTGGTCCAAATACATCGTTTAGGGGACAAAGCTTGAATTTTAGGTTCCAAGGCTTCGTTTGTAGAGTCCAGAGCATTGACTCCAGCCTTCAAAGCCTCTTATTTATGCACCAAACTCTCATTCTTAGGCTTCAAACCCTCATTGTTATGCTCAAATTATGAGTTTTATGCTCGACACACTCATATTTTGAAACGAACCCTCATGTCCTTGCTCCAAAGCCATCGTTTAGTGCCCAAAGCTTGAATTTTAGGTTCCAAGGATTCATTTGTAGAGTCCAGAGCATTGACTCCAGCCTTCAAAGCCTCTTATTTATGCACCAAACTTGCAATCTTAGGCTGCAAACCCTCATTGTTATGCTCTATGATTTTTATGCTCGACAGCCTCATTCTTTGAAGCGAACCCTCATCTCCTTGGTCCAAATACATCGTTTAGGGGACAAAGCTTGAATTTTAGGTTCCAAGGCTTCGTTTGTAGAGTCCAGAGCATTGACTCCAGCCTTCAAAGCCTCTTATTTATGCACCAAACTCTCATTCTTAGGCTTCAAACCCTCATTGTTATGCTCAAATTATGAGTTTTATGCTCGACACACTCATATTTTGAAACGAACCCTCATGTCCTTGCTCCAAAGCCATCGTTTAGTGCCCAAAGCTTGAATTTTAGGTTCCAAGGATTCATTTGTAGAGTCCAGAGCATTGACTCCAGGCTTGAAATCCTCTTATTTATGCACCAAACTCTCATTCTTAGGCTTCAAACCCTCATTGTTATGCTCTATGATTTTTATGCTCGACGTGCTCATTTTTTGGGTCGAACCCTCATGTCCTTGGTCCAAATACATCGTTTAGGGGACAAAGCTTGAATTTTAGGTTCCAAGGCTTCGTTTGTAGAGTCCAGAGCATTGACTCCAGCCTTCAAAGCCTCTTATTTATGCACCAAACTCTGATTCTTAGGCTTCAAACCCTCATTGTTATGCTCAAATTATGAGTTTTATGCTCAACACGCTCATTTTTTGGGTGGAACCCTCATGTCCTTGGTCCAAAGCCATCTTTTAGTGCCCAAAGCTTGAATTTTAGGTTCCAAGGCTTCGTTTGTAGAGTCCAGAGCATTGACTCCAGCCTTCAAAGCCTCTTATTTATGCACCAAACTTGCAATCTTAGGGTTCAATCCCTCGTTTTAGGCTTGACTTACCATTTTCATGCCCGACATGCTCATTTTTTGGGTCGAACCCTCATGTCCTTGCTCCAAACACATTCTTTAGGGGACAAAGCTTGAATTTTAGGTTCCAAGGCTTCGTTTGTAGAGTCCAGAGCATTGACTCCAGCCTTCAAAGCCTCTTATTTATGCACCAAACTCTCATTCTTAGGCTTCAAACCCTCATTGTTATGCTCTATGATTTTTATGCTCGACACGCTCATTTTTTGGGTGGAACCCTCATGTCCTTGCTCCAAACACATTCTTTAGGGGACAAAGCTTGAATTTTAGGTTCCAAGGCTTCGTTTGTAGAGTCCAGAGCATTGACTCCAGCCTTCAAAGCCTCTTATTTATGCACCAAACCCTCATTCTTAGGCTTCAAACCCTCATTTTTACGCTTGACTGATGATTTTTATGCTCAACGTGCTCATTTTTTGGGTTGAACATTCATCTCATTGTTCCAAATACATTGTTTAGTGCCCTAAGCTTGAATTTTAGGTTCCAAGGATTCATTTGTAGAGTCCAGAGCATTGACTCCAGCCTTCAAAGCCTCTTATTTATGCACCAAACTTGCAATCTTAGGCTGCAAACCCTCATTGTTATGCTCTATGATTTTTATGCTCGACAGCCTCATTCTTTGAAGCGAACCCTCATCTCCTTGGTCCAAATACATCGTTTAGGGGACAAAGCTTGAATTTTAGGTTCCAAGGCTTCGTTTGTAGAATCCAGAGCATTGACTCCAGCCTTCAAAGCCTCTTATTTATGCACCAAACTCTCATTCTTAGGCTTCAAACCCTCATTGTTATGCTCAAATTATGAGTTTTATGCTCGACACACTCATATTTTGAAACGAACCCTCATGTCCTTGCTCCAAAGCCATCGTTTAGTGCCCAAAGCTTGAATTTTAGGTTCCAAGGATTCATTTGTAGAGTCCAGAGCATTGACTCCAGGCTTGAAATCCTCTTATTTATGCACCAAACTCTCATTCTTAGGCTTCAAACCCTCATTGTTATGCTCGAATTATGAGTTTTATGCTCGACGTGCTCATTTTTTGGGTCGAACCCTCATGTCCTTGGTCCAAATACATCGTTTAGGGGACAAAGCTTGAATTTTAGGTTCCAAGGCTTCGTTTGTAGAGTCCAGAGCATTGACTCCAGCCTTCAAAGCCTCTTATTTATGCACCAAAGTCTCATTCTTAGGCTTCAAACCCTCATTGTTATGCTCGAATTATGAGTTTTATGCTCGACGTGCTCATTTGTTGAAACGAACCCTCATCTCCTTGGTCCAAATACATCGTTTAATGCCCAAAGCTTGAATTTTAGGTTCCAAGGCTTCGTTTGTAGAGTCCAGAGCATTGACTCCAGCCTTCAAAGCTTCTTATTTATGCACCAATCTTGCAATCTTAGGGTTCAAACCCTCATTGTTATGCTCAAATTATGAGTTTTATGCTCGACACGCTCATTTTTTGGGTCGAACCCTCATGTCCTTGCTCCAAAGCCATCGTTTAGTGCCCAAAGCTTGAATTTTAGGTTCCAAGGCTTCGTTTGTAGAGTCCAGAGCATTGACTCCAAACTTCAAAGCCTCTTATTTATGCACCAAACTCTCATTCTTAGGCTTCAAACCCTCATTTTTACGCTTGACTTATGATTTTTATGCTCAACGTGCTCATTTTTTGGGTCGAACATTCATCTCATTGTTCCAAATACATTGTTTAGTGCCCTAAGCTTGAATTTTAGGTTCCAAGGATTCATTTGTAGAGTCCAGAGCATTGACTCCAGCCTTGAAAGCCTCTTATTTATGCACCAAACTCTCATTCTTAGGCTTCAAACCCTCATTGTTATGCTCTATGATTTTTATGCTCGACAGCCTCATTCTTTGAAGCGAACCCTCATCTCCTTGGTCCAAATACATCGTTTAGGGGACAAAGCTTGAATTTTAGGTTCCAAGGCTTCGTTTGTAGAGTCCAGAGCATTGACTCCAGCCTTCAAAGCCTCTTATTTATGCACCAAACTCTCATTCTTAGGCTTCAAAGCCTCACTGTTATGCTCAAATTATGAGTTTTATGCTCGACATGCTCATTTTTTGAGTCGAACCCTCATGTCCTTGCTCCAAAGCCATCGTTTAGTGCCCAAAGCTTGAATTTTAGGTTCCAAGGCTTCGTTTGTAGAGTCCAGAGCATTGACTCCAACCTTCAAAGCCTCTTATTTATGCACCAAACTCTCATTCTTAGGCTTCAAACCCTCATTGTTATGCTCTATGATTTTTACGCTCGACAGCCTCATTTTTTGTGTCGAACACTCATCTCCTTGGTCCAAATACATCGTTTAGGGGACAAAGCTTGAATTTTAGGTTCCAAGGCTTCGTTTGTAGAGTCCAGAGCATTGACTCCAGCCTTCAAAGCCTCTTATTTATGCACCAAACTTGCAATCTTAGGGTTCAATCCCTCGTTTTAGGCTTGACTTACCATTTTCATGCCCGACATGCTCATTTTTTGGGTCGAACCCTCATGTCCTTGCTCCAAACACATTCTTTAGGGGACAAAGCTTGAATTTTAGGTTCCAAGGCTTCGTTTGTAGAGTCCAGAGCATTGACTCCAGCCTTCAAAGCCTCTTATTTATGCACCAAACTCTCATTCTTAGGCTTCAAACCCTCATTGTTATGCTCTATGATTTTTATGCTCGACACGCTCATTTTTTGGGTGGAACCCTCATGTCCTTGCTCCAAACACATTCTTTAGGGGACAAAGCTTGAATTTTAGGTTCCAAGGCTTCGTTTGTAGAGTCCAGAGCATTGACTCCAGCCTTCAAAGCCTCTTATTTATGCACCAAACCCTCATTCTTAGGCTTCAAACCCTCATTTTTACGCTTGACTGATGATTTTTATGCTCAACGTGCTCATTTTTTGGGTTGAACATTCATCTCATTGTTCCAAATACATTGTTTAGTGCCCTAAGCTTGAATTTTAGGTTCCAAGGATTCATTTGTAGAGTCCAGAGCATTGACTCCAGCCTTCAAAGCCTCTTATTTATGCACCAAACTTGCAATCTTAGGCTGCAAACCCTCATTGTTATGCTCTATGATTTTTATGCTCGACAGCCTCATTCTTTGAAGCGAACCCTCATCTCCTTGGTCCAAATACATCGTTTAGGGGACAAAGCTTGAATTTTAGGTTCCAAGGCTTCGTTTGTAGAGTCCAGAGCATTGACTCCAGCCTTCAAAGCCTCTTATTTATGCACCAAACTCTCATTCTTAGGCTTCAAACCCTCATTGTTATGCTCAAATTATGAGTTTTATGCTCGACACACTCATATTTTGAAACGAACCCTCATGTCCTTGCTCCAAAGCCATCGTTTAGTGCCCAAAGCTTGAATTTTAGGTTCCAAGGATTCATTTGTAGAGTCCAGAGCATTGACTCCAGGCTTGAAATCCTCTTATTTATGCACCAATCTTGCAATCTTAGGGTTCAAACCCTCATTGTTATGCTCTATGATTTTTATGCTCGACGTGCTCATTTTTTGGGTCGAACCCTCATGTCCTTGGTCCAAATACATCGTTTAGGGGACAAAGCTTGAATTTTAGGTTCCAAGGCTTCGTTTGTAGAGTCCAGAGCATTGACTCCAGCCTTGAAAGCCTCTTATTTATGCACCAAACTCTGATTCTTAGGCTTCAAACCCTCACTGTTATGCTCGAATTATGAGTTTTATGCTCGACACGCTCATTTTTTGGGTCGAACCCTCATGTCCTTGCTCCAAAGCCGTCATTTAGTGCCCAAAGCTTGAATTTTAGGTTCCAAGGCTTCGTTTGTAGAGTCCAGAGCATTGACTCCAGCCTTCAAAGCCTCTTATTCATGCACGAATCTTGCAATCTTAGGGTTCAAACCCTCATTGTTATGCTCAAATTATGAGTTTTATGCTCAACACGCTCATTTTTTGGGTGGAACCCTCATGTCCTTGGTCCAAAGCCATCTTTTAGTGCCCAAAGCTTGAATTTTAGGTTCCAAGGCTTCGTTTGTAGAGTCCAGAGCATTGACTCCAGCCTTCAAAGCCTCTTATTTATGCACCAAACTCTCATTCTTAGGCTTCAAACCCTCATTGTTATGCTCTATGATTTTTACGCTCGACAGCCTCATTTTTTGTGTCGAACACTCAACTCCTTGGTCCAAATACATCGTTTAGGGGACAAAGCTTGAATTTTAGGTTCCAAGGCTTCGTTTGTAGAGTCCAGAGCATTGACTCCAGCCTTCAAAGCCTCTTATTTATGCACCAAACTTGCAATCTTAGGGTTCAATCCCTCGTTTTAGGCTTGACTTACCATTTTCATGCCCGACATGCTCATTTTTTGGGTCGAACCCTCATGTCCTTGCTCCAAACACATTCTTTAGGGGACAAAGCTTGAATTTTAGGTTCCAAGGCTTCGTTTGTAGAGTCCAGAGCATTGACTCCAGCCTTCAAAGCCTCTTATTTATGCACCAAACTCTCATTCTTAGGCTTCAAACCCTCATTGTTATGCTCTATGATTTTTATGCTCGACACGCTCATTTTTTGGGTGGAACCCTCATGTCCTTGCTCCAAACACATTCTTTAGGGGACAAAGCTTGAATTTTAGGTTCCAAGGCTTCGTTTGTAGAGTCCAGAGCATTGACTCCAGCCTTCAAAGCCTCTTATTTATGCACCAAACCCTCATTCTTAGGCTTCAAACCCTCATTTTTACGCTTGACTGATGATTTTTATGCTCAACGTGCTAATTTTTTGGGTTGAACATTCATCTCATTGTTCCAAATACATTGTTTAGTGCCCTAAGCTTGAATTTTAGGTTCCAAGGATTCATTTGTAGAGTCCAGAGCATTGACTCCAGCCTTCAAAGCCTCTTATTTATGCACCAAACTTGCAATCTTAGGCTGCAAACCCTCATTGTTATGCTCTATGATTTTTATGCTCGACAGCCTCATTCTTTGAAGCGAACCCTCATCTCCTTGGTCCAAATACATCGTTTAGGGGACAAAGCTTGAATTTTAGGTTCCAAGGCTTCGTTTGTAGAGTCCAGAGCATTGACTCCAGCCTTCAAAGCCTCTTATTTATGCACCAAACTCTCATTCTTAGGCTTCAAACCCTCATTGTTATGCTCAAATTATGAGTTTTATGCTCGACACACTCATATTTTGAAACGAACCCTCATGTCCTTGCTCCAAAGCCATCGTTTAGTGCCCAAAGCTTGAATTTTAGGTTCCAAGGATTCATTTGTAGAGTCCAGAGCATTGACTCCAGGCTTGAAATCCTCTTATTTATGCACCAAACTCTCATTCTTAGGCTTCAAACCCTCATTGTTATGCTCTATGATTTTTATGCTCGACGTGCTCATTTTTTGGGTCGAACCCTCATCTCCTTGGTCCAAATACATCGTTTAGGGGACAAAGCTTGAATTTTAGGTTCCAAGGCTTCATTTGTAGAGTCCAGAGCATTGACTCCAGGCTTGAAATCCTCTTATTTATGCACCAAACTCTCATTCTTAGGCTTCAAACCCTCATTGTTATGCTCGAATTATGAGTTTTATGCTCGACGTGCTCATTTTTTGGGTCGAACCCTCATGTCCTTGGTCCAAATACATCGTTTAGGGGACAAAGCTTGAATTTTAGGTTCCAAGGCTTCGTTTGTAGAGTCCAGAGCATTGACTCCAGCCTTCAAAGCCTCTTATTTATGCACCAAAGTCTCATTCTTAGGCTTCAAACCCTCATTGTTATGCTCGAATTATGAGTTTTATGCTCGACGTGCTCATTTGTTGAAACGAACCCTCATCTCCTTGGTCCAAATACATCGTTTAATGCCCAAAGCTTGAATTTTAGGTTCCAGGCTTCGTTTGTAGAGTCCAGAGCATTGACTCCAGCCTTCAAAGCTTCTTATTTATGCACCAATCTTGCAATCTTAGGGTTCAAACCCTCATTGTTATGCTCAAATTATGAGTTTTATGCTCGACACGCTCATTTTTTGGGTCGAACCCTCATGTCCTTGCTCCAAAGCCATCGTTTAGTGCCCAAAGCTTGAATTTTAGGTTCCAAGGATTCATTTGTAGAGTCCAGAGCATTGACTCCAGCCTTCAAAGCCTCTTATTTATGCACCAAACTCTCATTCTTAGGCTTCAAACCCTCAGTGTTATGCTCAAATTATGAGTTTTATGCACGACATGCTCATTTTTTGGGTCGAACCCTCATGTCCTTGCTCCAAATACATTGTTTAGGGGACAAAGCTTGAATTTTAGGTTCCAAGGCTTCGTTTGTAGAGTCCAGAGCATTGACTCCAGCCTTCAAAGCCTCTTATTTATGCACCAAACTCTGATTCTTAGGCTTCAAACCCTCACTGTTATGCTCGAATTATGAGTTTTATGCTCGACACGCTCATTTTTTGGGTCGAACCCTCATCTCCTTGGTCCAAATACATCGTTTAGGGGACAAAGCTTGAATTTTAGGTTCCAAGGATTCATTTGTAGAGTCCAGAGCATTGACTCCAGCCTTCAAAGTCTCTTATTTATGCACCAGACTCTCATTGTTAGGGTTCAAACCCTCACTGTTATGCTCAAATTATGAGTTTTATGCTCGACACGCTCATTTTTTGAAACGAACCCTCATCTCCTTGGTCCAAATACATCGTTTAGGGGTCAAACCTTGAATTTTAGGTTCCAAGGCTTCGCTTGTAGAGTCCAGAGCATTGACTCCAGCCTTCAAAGGCTCTTATTTATGCACCAAAATCTCATTCTTAGGCTTCAAACCCTCAGTGTTATGCTCAAATTATGAGTTTTATGCACGACATGCTCATTTTTTGGGTCGAACCCTCATGTCCTTGCTCCAAAGCCGTCATTTAGTGCCCAAAGCTTGAATTTTAGGTTCCAAGGCTTCGTTTGTAGAGTCCAGAGCATTTACTCCAGCCTTCAAAGCCTCTTATTTATGCACCAAACTCTCATTCTTAGGCTTCAAACCCTCATTGTTATGCTCTATGATTTTTATGCTCGACACGCTCATTTTTTGGGTGGAACCCTCATGTCCTTGCTCCAAAGCCATCGTTTAGTGCCCAAAGCTTGAATTTTAGCTTCCAAGGATTCATTTGTAGAGTCCAGAGCATTGACTCCAGCCTTCAAAGCCTCTTATTTATGCACCAAACTCTCATTCTTAGGCTTCAAACCCTCATTGTTATGCTCAAATTATGAGTTTTATGCTCGACACGCTCATATTTTGACACAAACCCTCATCTCCTTGCTCCAAAGCCATCGTTTAGTGCCCAAAGCTTGAATTTTAGGTTCCAAGGATTCATTTGTAGAGTCCAGAGCATTGACTCCAGCCTTCAAAGCCTCTTATTTATGCACCAAACTCTCATTCTTAGGCTGCAAACCCTCATTTTTATGCTCTATGATTTTTATGCTCGACAGCCTCATTCTTTGAAGCGAACCCTCATGTCCTTGGTCCAAATACATCGTTTAGGGGACAAAGCTTGAATTTTAGGTTCCAAGGCTTCGTTTGTAGAGTCCAGAGCATTGACTCCAGCCTTCAAAGCCTCTTATTTATGCACCAAACTGTCATTCTTAGGCTTCAAACCCTCATTGTTATGCTCAAATTATGAGTTTTATGCTCGACACGCTCATATTTTGACACGAACCCTCATGTCCTTGCTCCAAAGCCATCGTTTAGTGCCCAAAGCTTGAATTTTAGGTTCCAAGGCTTCGTTTGTAGAGTCCAGAGCATTGACTCCAGCCTTCAAAGCCTCTTATTTATGCACCAATCTTGCAATCTTAGGGTTCAAACCCTCATTGTTATGCTCAAATTATGAGTTTTATGCTCAACACGCTCATTTTTTGGGTCGAACATTCATCTCATTGTTCCAAATACATCGTTTAGGGGACAAAGCTTGAATTTTAGGTTCCAAGGCTTCGTTTGTAGAGTCCAGAGCATTGACTCCAGCCTTCAAAGCCTCTTATTTATGCACGAATCTTGCAATCTTAGGGTTCAAACCCTCATTGTTATGCTCAAATTATGAGTTTTATGCTCAACACGCTCATTTTTTGGGTGGAACCCTCATGTCCTTGGTCCAAAGCCATCGTTTAGTGCCCAAAGCTTGAATTTTAGGTTCCAAGGCTTCGTTTGTAGAGTCCAGAGCATTGACTCCAGCCTTCAAAGCCTCTTATTTATGCACCAAACTCTCATTCTTAGGCTTCAAACCCTCATTGTTATGCTCTATGATTTTTATGCTCGACACGCTCATTTTTTGGGTGGAACCCTCATGTCCTTGCTCCAAACACATTCTTTAGGGGACAAAGCTTGAATTTTAGGTTCCAAGGCTTCGTTTGTAGAGTCCAGAGCATTGACTCCAGCCTTCAAAGCCTCTTATTTATGCACCAAACCCTCATTCTTAGGCTTCAAACCCTCATTTTTACGCTTGACTGATGATTTTTATGCTCAACGTGCTCATTTTTTGGGTTGAACATTCATCTCATTGTTCCAAATACATTGTTGAGTGCCCTAAGCTTGAATTTTAGGTTCCAAGGATTCATTTGTAGAGTCCAGAGCATTGACTCCAGCCTTCAAAGCCTCTTATTTATGCACCAAACTTGCAATCTTAGGCTGCAAACCCTCATTGTTATGCTCTATGATTTTTATGCTCGACAGCCTCATTCTTTGAAGCGAACCCTCATCTCCTTGGTCCAAATACATCGTTTAGGGGACAAAGCTTGAATTTTAGGTTCCAAGGCTTCGTTTGTAGAGTCCAGAGCATTGACTCCAGCCTTCAAAGCCTCTTATTTATGCACCAAACTCTCATTCTTAGGCTTCAAACCCTCATTGTTATGCTCAAATTATGAGTTTTATGCTCGACACACTCATATTTTGAAACGAACCCTCATGTCCTTGCTCCAAAGCCATCGTTTAGTGCCCAAAGCTTGAATTTTAGGTTCCAAGGATTCATTTGTAGAGTCCAGAGCATTGACTCCAGGCTTGAAATCCTCTTATTTATGCACCAAACTCTCATTCTTAGGCTTCAAACCCTCATTGTTATGCTCTATGATTTTTATGCTCGACGTGCTCATTTTTTGGGTCGAACCCTCATCTCCTTGGTCCAAATACATCGTTTAGGGGACAAAGCTTGAATTTTAGGTTCCAAGGCTTCATTTGTAGAGTCCAGAGCATTGACTCCAGGCTTGAAATCCTCTTATTTATGCACCAAACTCTCATTCTTAGGCTTCAAACCCTCATTGTTATGCTCGAATTATGAGTTTTATGCTCGACGTGCTCATTTTTTGGGTCGAACCCTCATGTCCTTGGTCCAAATACATCGTTTAGGGGACAAAGCTTGAATTTTAGGTTCCAAGGCTTCGTTTGTAGAGTCCAGAGCATTGACTCCAGCCTTCAAAGCCTCTTATTTATGCACCAAAGTCTCATTCTTAGGCTTCAAACCCTCATTGTTATGCTCGAATTATGAGTTTTATGCTCGACGTGCTCATTTGTTGAAACGAACCCTCATCTCCTTGGTCCAAATACATCGTTTAATGCCCAAAGCTTGAATTTTAGGTTCCAAGGCTTCGTTTGTAGAGTCCAGAGCATTGACTCCAGCCTTCAAAGCTTCTTATTTATGCACCAATCTTGCAATCTTAGGGTTCAAACCCTCATTGTTATGCTCAAATTATGAGTTTTATGCTCGACACGCTCATTTTTTGGGTCGAACCCTCATGTCCTTGCTCCAAAGCCATCGTTTAGTGCCCAAAGCTTGAATTTTAGGTTCCAAGGATTCATTTGTAGAGTCCAGAGCATTGACTCCAGCCTTCAAAGCCTCTTATTTATGCACCAAACTCTCATTCTTAGGCTTCAAACCCTCAGTGTTATGCTCAAATTATGAGTTTTATGCACGACATGCTCATTTTTTGGGTCGAACCCTCATGTCCTTGCTCCAAATACATTGTTTAGGGGACAAAGCTTGAATTTTAGGTTCCAAGGCTTCGTTTGTAGAGTCCAGAGCATTGACTCCAGCCTTCAAAGCCTCTTATTTATGCACCAAACTCTGATTCTTAGGCTTCAAACCCTCACTGTTATGCTCGAATTATGAGTTTTATGCTCGACACGCTCATTTTTTGGGTCGAACCCTCATCTCCTTGGTCCAAATACATCGTTTAGGGGACAAAGCTTGAATTTTAGGTTCCAAGGATTCATTTGTAGAGTCCAGAGCATTGACTCCAGCCTTCAAAGTCTCTTATTTATGCACCAGACTCTCATTGTTAGGGTTCAAACCCTCACTGTTATGCTCAAATTATGAGTTTTATGCTCGACACGCTCATTTTTTGAAACGAACCCTCATCTCCTTGGTCCAAATACATCGTTTAGGGGTCAAACCTTGAATTTTAGGTTCCAAGGCTTCGCTTGTAGAGTCCAGAGCATTGACTCCAGCCTTCAAAGGCTCTTATTTATGCACCAAAATCTCATTCTTAGGCTTCAAACCCTCAGTGTTATGCTCAAATTATGAGTTTTATGCACGACATGCTCATTTTTTGGGTCGAACCCTCATGTCCTTGCTCCAAAGCCGTCATTTAGTGCCCAAAGCTTGAATTTTAGGTTCCAAGGCTTCGTTTGTAGAGTCCAGAGCATTTACTCCAGCCTTCAAAGCCTCTTATTTATGCACCAAACTCTCATTCTTAGGCTTCAAACCCTCATTGTTATGCTCTATGATTTTTATGCTCGACACGCTCATTTTTTGGGTGGAACCCTCATGTCCTTGCTCCAAAGCCATCGTTTAGTGCCCAAAGCTTGAATTTTAGCTTCCAAGGATTCATTTGTAGAGTCCAGAGCATTGACTCCAGCCTTCAAAGCCTCTTATTTATGCACCAAACTCTCATTCTTAGGCTTCAAACCCTCATTGTTATGCTCAAATTATGAGTTTTATGCTCGACACGCTCATATTTTGACACAAACCCTCATCTCCTTGCTCCAAAGCCATCGTTTAGTGCCCAAAGCTTGAATTTTAGGTTCCAAGGATTCATTTGTAGAGTCCAGAGCATTGACTCCAGCCTTCAAAGCCTCTTATTTATGCACCAAACTCTCATTCTTAGGCTGCAAACCCTCATTTTTATGCTCTATGATTTTTATGCTCGACAGCCTCATTCTTTGAAGCGAACCCTCATGTCCTTGGTCCAAATACATCGTTTAGGGGACAAAGCTTGAATTTTAGGTTCCAAGGCTTCGTTTGTAGAGTCCAGAGCATTGACTCCAGCCTTCAAAGCCTCTTATTTATGCACCAAACTGTCATTCTTAGGCTTCAAACCCTCATTGTTATGCTCAAATTATGAGTTTTATGCTCGACACGCTCATATTTTGACACGAACCCTCATGTCCTTGCTCCAAAGCCATCGTTTAGTGCCCAAAGCTTGAATTTTAGGTTCCAAGGCTTCGTTTGTAGAGTCCAGAGCATTGACTCCAGCCTTCAAAGCCTCTTATTTATGCACCAATCTTGCAATCTTAGGGTTCAAACCCTCATTGTTATGCTCAAATTATGAGTTTTATGCTCAACACGCTCATTTTTTGGGTCGAACATTCATCTCATTGTTCCAAATACATCGTTTAGGGGACAAAGCTTGAATTTTAGGTTCCAAGGCTTCGTTTGTAGAGTCCAGAGCATTGACTCCAGCCTTCAAAGCCTCTTATTTATGCACGAATCTTGCAATCTTAGGGTTCAAACCCTCATTGTTATGCTCAAATTATGAGTTTTATGCTCAACACGCTCATTTTTTGGGTGGAACCCTCATGTCCTTGGTCCAAAGCCATCGTTTAGTGCCCAAAGCTTGAATTTTAGGTTCCAAGGCTTCGTTTGTAGAGTCCAGAGCATTGACTCCAGCCTTCAAAGCCTCTTATTTATGCACCAAACTCTCATTCTTAGGCTTCAAACCCTCATTGTTATGCTCTATGATTTTTATGCTCGACACGCTCATTTTTTGGGTGGAACCCTCATGTCCTTGCTCCAAACACATTCTTTAGGGGACAAAGCTTGAATTTTAGGTTCCAAGGCTTCGTTTGTAGAGTCCAGAGCATTGACTCCAGCCTTCAAAGCCTCTTATTTATGCACCAAACCCTCATTCTTAGGCTTCAAACCCTCATTTTTACGCTTGACTGATGATTTTTATGCTCAACGTGCTCATTTTTTGGGTTGAACATTCATCTCATTGTTCCAAATACATTGTTGAGTGCCCTAAGCTTGAATTTTAGGTTCCAAGGATTCATTTGTAGAGTCCAGAGCATTGACTCCAGCCTTCAAAGCCTCTTATTTATGCACCAAACTTGCAATCTTAGGCTGCAAACCCTCATTGTTATGCTCTATGATTTTTATGCTCGACAGCCTCATTCTTTGAAGCGAACCCTCATGTCCTTGGTCCAAATACATCGTTTAGGGGACAAAGCTTGAATTTTAGGTTCCAAGGCTTCGTTTGTAGAGTCCAGAGCATTGACTCCAGCCTTCAAAGCCTCTTATTTATGCACCAAACTCTCATTCTTAGGCTTCAAACCCTCATTGTTATGCTCAAATTATGAGTTTTATGCTCGACACACTCATATTTTGAAACGAACCCTCATGTCCTTGCTCCAAAGCCATCGTTTAGTGCCCAAAGCTTGAATTTTAGGTTCCAAGGATTCATTTGTAGAGTCCAGAGCATTGACTCCAGCCTTCAAAGCCTCTTATTTATGCACCAAACTCTCATTCTTAGGCTTCAAACCCTCATTGTTATGCTCTATGATTTTTATGCTCGACGTGCTCATTTTTTGGGTCGAACCCTCATCTCCTTGGTCCAAATACATCGTTTAGGGGACAAAGCTTGAATTTTAGGTTCCAAGGCTTCATTTGTAGAGTCCAGAGCATTGACTCCAGGCTTGAAATCCTCTTATTTATGCACCAAACTCTCATTCTTAGGCTTCAAACCCTCATTGTTATGCTCGAATTATGAGTTTTATGCTCGACGTGCTCATTTTTTGGGTCGAACCCTCATGTCCTTGGTCCAAATACATCGTTTAGGGGACAAAGCTTGAATTTTAGGTTCCAAGGCTTCGTTTGTAGAGTCCAGAGCATTGACTCCAGCCTTCAAAGCCTCTTATTTATGCACCAAAGTCTCATTCTTAGGCTTCAAACCCTCATTGTTATGCTCGAATTATGAGTTTTATGCTCGACGTGCTCATTTTTTGAAACGAACCCTCATCTCCTTGGTCCAAATACATCGTTTAATGCCCAAAGCTTGAATTTTAGGTTCCAAGGCTTCGTTTGTAGAGTCCAGAGCATTGACTCCAGCCTTCAAAGCTTCTTATTTATGCACCAATCTTGCAATCTTAGGGTTCAAACCCTCATTGTTATGCTCAAATTATGAGTTTTATGCTCGACACGCTCATTTTTTGGGTCGAACCCTCATGTCCTTGCTCCAAAGCCATCGTTTAGTGCCCAAAGCTTGAATTTTAGGTTCCAAGGATTCATTTGTAGAGTCCAGAGCATTGACTCCAGCCTTCAAAGCCTCTTATTTATGCACCAAACTCTCATTCTTAGGCTTCAAACCCTCAGTGTTATGCTCAAATTATGAGTTTTATGCACGACATGCTCATTTTTTGGGTCGAACCCTCATGTCCTTGGTCCAAATACATCGTTTAGGGGACAAAGCTTGAATTTTAGGTTCCAAGGCTTCGTTTGTAGAGTCCAGAGCATTGACTCCAGCCTTCAAAGCCTCTTATTTATGCACCAAACTCTGATTCTTAGGCTTCAAACCCTCACTGTTATGCTCGAATTATGAGTTTTATGCTCGACGTGCTCATTTTTTGGGTCGAACCCTCATCTCCTTGGTCCAAATACATCGTTTAGGGGACAAAGCTTGAATTTTAGGTTCCAAGGATTCATTTGTAGAGTCCAGAGCATTGACTCCAGCCTTCAAAGTCTCTTATTTATGCACCAGACTCTCATTGTTAGGGTTCAAACCCTCACTGTTATGCTCAAATTATGAGTTTTATGCTCGACACGCTCATTTTTTGAAACGAACCCTCATCTCCTTGGTCCAAATACATCGTTTAGGGGTCAAACCTTGAATTTTAGGTTCCAAGGCTTCGCTTGTAGAGTCCAGAGCATTGACTCCAGCCTTCAAAGGCTCTTATTTATGCACCAAAATCTCATTCTTAGGCTTCAAACCCTCAGTGTTATGCTCAAATTATGAGTTTTATGCACGACATGCTCATTTTTTGGGTCGAACCCTCATGTCCTTGCTCCAAAGCCGTCATTTAGTGCCCAAAGCTTGAATTTTAGGTTCCAAGGCTTCGTTTGTAGAGTCCAGAGCATTTACTCCAGCCTTCAAAGCCTCTTATTTATGCACCAAACTCTCATTCTTAGGCTTCAAACCCTCATTGTTATGCTCTATGATTTTTATGCTCGACACGCTCATTTTTTGGGTGGAACCCTCATGTCCTTGCTCCAAAGCCATCGTTTAGTGCCCAAAGCTTGAATTTTAGCTTCCAAGGATTCATTTGTAGAGTCCAGAGCATTGACTCCAGCCTTCAAAGCCTCTTATTTATGCACCAAACTCTCATTCTTAGGCTTCAAACCCTCATTGTTATGCTCAAATTATGAGTTTTATGCTCGACACGCTCATATTTTGACACAAACCCTCATCTCCTTGCTCCAAAGCCATCGTTTAGTGCCCAAAGCTTGAATTTTAGGTTCCAAGGATTCATTTGTAGAGTCCAGAGCATTGACTCCAGCCTTCAAAGCCTCTTATTTATGCACCAAACTCTCATTCTTAGGCTGCAAACCCTCATTTTTATGCTCTATGATTTTTATGCTCGACAGCCTCATTCTTTGAAGCGAACCCTCATGTCCTTGGTCCAAATACATCGTTTAGGGGACAAAGCTTGAATTTTAGGTTCCAAGGCTTCGTTTGTAGAGTCCAGAGCATTGACTCCAGCCTTCAAAGCCTCTTATTTATGCACCAAACTGTCATTCTTAGGCTTCAAACCCTCATTGTTATGCTCAAATTATGAGTTTTATGCTCGACACGCTCATATTTTGACACGAACCCTCATGTCCTTGCTCCAAAGCCATCGTTTAGTGCCCAAAGCTTGAATTTTAGGTTCCAAGGCTTCGTTTGTAGAGTCCAGAGCATTGACTCCAGCCTTCAAAGCCTCTTATTTATGCACCAATCTTGCAATCTTAGGGTTCAAACCCTCATTGTTATGCTCAAATTATGAGTTTTATGCTCAACACGCTCATTTTTTGGGTCGAACCCCCATCTCCTTGGTCCAAATACATCGTTTAGGGGACAAAGCTTGAATTTTAGGTTCCAAGGCTTCGTTTGTAGAGTCCAGAGCATTGACTCCAGCCTTCAAAGCCTCTTATTTATGCACGAATCTTGCAATCTTAGGGTTCAAACCCTCATTGTTATGCTCAAATTATGAGTTTTATGCTCAACACGCTCATTTTTTGGGTGGAACCCTCATGTCCTTGGTCCAAAGCCATCGTTTAGTGCCCAAAGCTTGAATTTTAGGTTCCAAGGCTTCGTTTGTAGAGTCCAGAGCATTGACTCCAGCCTTCAAAGCCTCTTATTTATGCACCAAACCCTCATTCTTAGGCTTCAAACCTTCATTTTTACGCTTGACTTATGATTTTTATGCTCAACGTGCTCATTTTTTGGGTCGAACATTCATCTCATTGTTCCAAATACATTGTTTAGTGCCCTAAGCTTGAATTTTAGGTTCCAAGGATTCATTTGTAGAGTCCAGAGCATTGACTCCAGCCTTCAAAGGCTCTTATTTATGCACCAAACTCTCATTCTTAGGCTTCAAACCCTCATTTTTACGCTTGACTTATGATTTTTATGCTCAACGTGCTCATTTTTTGGGTCGAACATTCATCTCATTGTTCCAAATACATTGTTTAGTGCCCTAAGCTTGAATTTTAGGTTCCAAGGATTCATTTGTAGAGTCCAGAGCATTGACTCCAGCCTTCAAAGCCTCTTATTTATGCACCAAACTCTCATTCTTAGGCTTCAAACCCTCATTGTTATGCTCTATGATTTTTATGCTCGACAGCCTCATTCTTTGAAGCGAACCCTCATGTCCTTGGTCCAAATACATCGTTTAGGGGACAAAGCTTGAATTTTAGGTTCCAAGGCTTCGTTTGTAGAGTCCAGAGCATTGACTCCAGCCTTCAAAGCCTCTTATTTATGCACCAAACTCTCATTCTTAGGCTTCAAACCCTCATTGTTATGCTCTATGATTTTTATGCTCGACACGCTCATTTTTTGGGTGGAACCCTCATGTCCTTGCTCCAAACACATTCTTTAGGGGACAAAGCTTGAATTTTAGGTTCCAAGGCTTCGTTTGTAGAGTCCAGAGCATTGACTCCAGCCTTCAAAGCCTCTTATTTATGCACCAAACCCTCATTCTTAGGCTTCAAACCCTCATTTTTACGCTTGACTGATGATTTTTATGCTCAACGTGCTCATTTTTTGGGTTGAACATTCATCTCATTGTTCCAAATACATTGTTTAGTGCCCTAAGCTTGAATTTTAGCTTCCAAGGATTCATTTGTAGAGTCCAGAGCATTGACTCCAGCCTTCAAAGCCTCTTATTTATGCACCAAACTCTCATTCTTAGGCTGCAAACCCTCATTGTTATGCTCTATGATTTTTATGCTCGACAGCCTCATTCTTTGAAGCGAACCCTCATCTCCTTGGTCCAAATACATCGTTTAGGGGACAAAGCTTGAATTTTAGGTTCCAAGGCTTCGTTTGTAGAGTCCAGAGCATTGACTCCAGCCTTCAAAGCCTCTTATTTATGCACCAAACTCTCATTCTTAGGCTTCAAACCCTCATTGTTATGCTCAAATTATGAGTTTTATGCTCGACACGCTCATATTTTGACACAAACCCTCATCTCCTTGCTCCAAAGCCATCGTTTAGTGCCCAAAGCTTGAATTTTAGGTTCCAAGGATTCATTTGTAGAGTCCAGAGCATTGACTCCAGCCTTCAAAGCCTCTTATTTATGCACCAAACTCTCATTCTTAGGCTGCAAACCCTCATTTTTATGCTCTATGATTTTTATGCTCGACAGCCTCATTCTTTGAAGCGAACCCTCATGTCCTTGGTCCAAATACATCGTTTAGGGGACAAAGCTTGAATTTTAGGTTCCAAGGCTTCGTTTGTAGAGTCCAGAGCATTGACTCCAGCCTTCAAAGCCTCTTATTTATGCACCAAACTGTCATTCTTAGGCTTCAAACCCTCATTGTTATGCTCAAATTATGAGTTTTATGCTCGACACGCTCATATTTTGACACGAACCCTCATGTCCTTGCTCCAAAGCCATCGTTTAGTGCCCAAAGCTTGAATTTTAGGTTCCAAGGCTTCGTTTGTAGAGTCCAGAGCATTGACTCCAGCCTTCAAAGCCTCTTATTTATGCACCAATCTTGCAATCTTAGGGTTCAAACCCTCATTGTTATGCTCAAATTATGAGTTTTATGCTCAACACGCTCATTTTTTGGGTCGAACATTCATCTCATTGTTCCAAATACATCGTTTAGGGGACAAAGCTTGAATTTTAGGTTCCAAGGCTTCGTTTGTAGAGTCCAGAGCATTGACTCCAGCCTTCAAAGCCTCTTATTTATGCACGAATCTTGCAATCTTAGGGTTCAAACCCTCATTGTTATGCTCAAATTATGAGTTTTATGCTCAACACGCTCATTTTTTGGGTGGAACCCTCATGTCCTTGGTCCAAAGCCATCGTTTAGTGCCCAAAGCTTGAATTTTAGGTTCCAAGGCTTCGTTTGTAGAGTCCAGAGCATTGACTCCAGCCTTCAAAGCCTCTTATTTATGCACCAAACTCTCATTCTTAGGCTTCAAACCCTCATTGTTATGCTCTATGATTTTTATGCTCGACACGCTCATTTTTTGGGTGGAACCCTCATGTCCTTGCTCCAAACACATTCTTTAGGGGACAAAGCTTGAATTTTAGGTTCCAAGGCTTCGTTTGTAGAGTCCAGAGCATTGACTCCAGCCTTCAAAGCCTCTTATTTATGCACCAAACCCTCATTCTTAGGCTTCAAACCCTCATTTTTACGCTTGACTGATGATTTTTATGCTCAACGTGCTCATTTTTTGGGTTGAACATTCATCTCATTGTTCCAAATACATTGTTTAGTGCCCTAAGCTTGAATTTTAGGTTCCAAGGATTCATTTGTAGAGTCCAGAGCATTGACTCCAGGCTTGAAAGCCTCTTATTTATGCACCAAACTCTCATTCTTAGGCTTCAAACCCTCACTGTTATGCTCTATGATTTTTATGCTCGACAGCCTCATTCTTTGAAGCGAACCCTCATCTCCTTGGTCCAAATACATCGTTTAGGGGACAAAGCTTGAATTTTAGGTTCCAAGGCTTCGTTTGTAGAGTCCAGAGCATTGACTCCAGCCTTCAAAGCCTCTTATTTATGCACCAAACTCTCATTCTTAGGCTTCAAACCCTCATTGTTATGCTCAAATTATGAGTTTTATGCTCGACACACTCATATTTTGAAACGAACCCTCATGTCCTTGCTCCAAAGCCATCGTTTAGTGCCCAAAGCTTGAATTTTAGGTTCCAAGGATTCATTTGTAGAGTCCAGAGCATTGACTCCAGGCTTGAAATCCTCTTATTTATGCACCAAACTCTCATTCTTAGGCTTCAAACCCTCATTGTTATGCTCTATGATTTTTATGCTCGACGTGCTCATTTTTTGGGTCGAACCCTCATCTCCTTGGTCCAAATACATCGTTTAGGGGACAAAGCTTGAATTTTAGGTTCCAAGGCTTCATTTGTAGAGTCCAGAGCATTGACTCCAGGCTTGAAATCCTCTTATTTATGCACCAAACTCTCATTCTTAGGCTTCAAACCCTCATTGTTATGCTCGAATTATGAGTTTTATGCTCGACGTGCTCATTTTTTGGGTCGAACCCTCATGTCCTTGGTCCAAATACATCGTTTAGGGGACAAAGCTTGAATTTTAGGTTCCAAGGCTTCGTTTGTAGAGTCCAGAGCATTGACTCCAGCCTTCAAAGCCTCTTATTTATGCACCAAAGTCTCATTCTTAGGCTTCAAACCCTCATTGTTATGCTCGAATTATGAGTTTTATGCTCGACGTGCTCATTTGTTGAAACGAACCCTCATCTCCTTGGTCCAAATACATCGTTTAATGCCCAAAGCTTGAATTTTAGGTTCCAAGGCTTCGTTTGTAGAGTCCAGAGCATTGACTCCAGCCTTCAAAGCTTCTTATTTATGCACCAATCTTGCAATCTTAGGGTTCAAACCCTCATTGTTATGCTCAAATTATGAGTTTTATGCTCGACACGCTCATTTTTTGGGTCGAACCCTCATGTCCTTGCTCCAAAGCCATCGTTTAGTGCCCAAAGCTTGAATTTTAGGTTCCAAGGATTCATTTGTAGAGTCCAGAGCATTGACTCCAGCCTTCAAAGCCTCTTATTTATGCACCAAACTCTCATTCTTAGGCTTCAAACCCTCAGTGTTATGCTCAAATTATGAGTTTTATGCACGACATGCTCATTTTTTGGGTCGAACCCTCATGTCCTTGGTCCAAATACATCGTTTAGGGGACAAAGCTTGAATTTTAGGTTCCAAGGCTTCGTTTGTAGAGTCCAGAGCATTGACTCCAGCCTTCAAAGCCTCTTATTTATGCACCAAACTCTGATTCTTAGGCTTCAAACCCTCACTGTTATGCTCGAATTATGAGTTTTATGCTCGACGTGCTCATTTTTTGGGTCGAACCCTCATCTCCTTGGTCCAAATACATCGTTTAGGGGACAAAGCTTGAATTTTAGGTTCCAAGGATTCATTTGTAGAGTCCAGAGCATTGACTCCAGCCTTCAAAGTCTCTTATTTATGCACCAGACTCTCATTGTTAGGGTTCAAACCCTCACTGTTATGCTCAAATTATGAGTTTTATGCTCGACACGCTCATTTTTTGAAACGAACCCTCATCTCCTTGGTCCAAATACATCGTTTAGGGGTCAAACCTTGAATTTTAGGTTCCAAGGCTTCGCTTGTAGAGTCCAGAGCATTGACTCCAGCCTTCAAAGGCTCTTATTTATGCACCAAAATCTCATTCTTAGGCTTCAAACCCTCAGTGTTATGCTCAAATTATGAGTTTTATGCACGACATGCTCATTTTTTGGGTCGAACCCTCATGTCCTTGCTCCAAAGCCGTCATTTAGTGCCCAAAGCTTGAATTTTAGGTTCCAAGGCTTCGTTTGTAGAGTCCAGAGCATTTACTCCAGCCTTCAAAGCCTCTTATTTATGCACCAAACTCTCATTCTTAGGCTTCAAACCCTCATTGTTATGCTCTATGATTTTTATGCTCGACACGCTCATTTTTTGGGTGGAACCCTCATGTCCTTGCTCCAAAGCCATCGTTTAGTGCCCAAAGCTTGAATTTTAGCTTCCAAGGATTCATTTGTAGAGTCCAGAGCATTGACTCCAGCCTTCAAAGCCTCTTATTTATGCACCAAACTCTCATTCTTAGGCTTCAAACCCTCATTGTTATGCTCAAATTATGAGTTTTATGCTCGAGACGCTCATATTTTGACACAAACCCTCATCTCCTTGCTCCAAAGCCATCGTTTAGTGCCCAAAGCTTGAATTTTAGGTTCCAAGGATTCATTTGTAGAGTCCAGAGCATTGACTCCAGCCTTCAAAGCCTCTTATTTATGCACCAAACTCTCATTCTTAGGCTGCAAACCCTCATTTTTATGCTCTATGATTTTTATGCTCGACAGCCTCATTCTTTGAAGCGAACCCTCATGTCCTTGGTCCAAATACATCGTTTAGGGGACAAAGCTTGAATTTTAGGTTCCAAGGCTTCGTTTGTAGAGTCCAGAGCATTGACTCCAGCCTTCAAAGCCTCTTATTTATGCACCAAACTGTCATTCTTAGGCTTCAAACCCTCATTGTTATGCTCAAATTATGAGTTTTATGCTCGACACGCTCATATTTTGACACGAACCCTCATCTCCTTGCTCCAAAGCCATCGTTTAGTGCCCAAAGCTTGAATTTTAGGTTCCAAGGCTTCGTTTGTAGAGTCCAGAGCATTGACTCCAGCCTTCAAAGCCTCTTATTTATGCACCAATCTTGCAATCTTAGGGTTCAAACCCTCATTGTTATGCTCAAATTATGAGTTTTATGCTCAACACGCTCATTTTTTGGGTCGAACCCCCATCTCCTTGGTCCAAATACATCGTTTAGGGGACAAAGCTTGAATTTTAGGTTCCAAGGCTTCGTTTGTAGAGTCCAGAGCATTGACTCCAGCCTTCAAAGCCTCTTATTTATGCACGAATCTTGCAATCTTAGGGTTCAAACCCTCATTGTTATGCTCAAATTATGAGTTTTATGCTCAACACGCTCATTTTTTGGGTGGAACCCTCATGTCCTTGGTCCAAAGCCATCGTTTAGTGCCCAAAGCTTGAATTTTAGGTTCCAAGGCTTCGTTTGTAGAGTCCAGAGCATTGACTCCAGCCTTCAAAGCCTCTTATTTATGCACCAAACCCTCATTCTTAGGCTTCAAACCCTCATTTTTACGCTTGACTTATGATTTTTATGCTCAACGTGCTCATTTTTTGGGTCGAACATTCATCTCATTGTTCCAAATACATTGTTTAGTGCCCTAAGCTTGAATTTTAGGTTCCAAGGATTCATTTGTAGAGTCCAGAGCATTGACTCCAGCCTTCAAAGGCTCTTATTTATGCACCAAACTCTCATTCTTAGGCTTCAAACCCTCATTTTTACGCTTGACTTATGATTTTTATGCTCAACGTGCTCATTTTTTGGGTCGAACATTCATCTCATTGTTCCAAATACATTGTTTAGTGCCCTAAGCTTGAATTTTAGGTTCCAAGGATTCATTTGTAGAGTCCAGAGCATTGACTCCAGCCTTCAAAGCCTCTTATTTATGCACCAAACTCTCATTCTTAGGCTTCAAACCCTCATTGTTATGCTCTATGATTTTTATGCTCGACAGCCTCATTCTTTGAAGCGAACCCTCATGTCCTTGGTCCAAATACATCGTTTAGGGGACAAAGCTTGAATTTTAGGTTCCAAGGCTTCGTTTGTAGAGTCCAGAGCATTGACTCCAGCCTTCAAAGCCTCTTATTTATGCACCAAACTCTCATTCTTAGGCTTCAAACCCTCATTGTTATGCTCTATGATTTTTATGCTCGACACGCTCATTTTTTGGGTGGAACCCTCATGTCCTTGCTCCAAACACATTCTTTAGGGGACAAAGCTTGAATTTTAGGTTCCAAGGCTTCGTTTGTAGAGTCCAGAGCATTGACTCCAGCCTTCAAAGCCTCTTATTTATGCACCAAACCCTCATTCTTAGGCTTCAAACCCTCATTTTTACGCTTGACTGATGATTTTTATGCTCAACGTGCTCATTTTTTGGGTTGAACATTCATCTCATTGTTCCAAATACATTGTTTAGTGCCCTAAGCTTGAATTTTAGGTTCCAAGGATTCATTTGTAGAGTCCAGAGCATTGACTCCAGCCTTCAAAGCCTCTTATTTATGCACCAAACTTGCAATCTTAGGCTGCAAACCCTCATTGTTATGCTCTATGATTTTTATGCTCGACAGCCTCATTCTTTGAAGCGAACCCTCATCTCCTTGGTCCAAATACATCGTTTAGGGGACAAAGCTTGAATTTTAGGTTCCAAGGCTTCGTTTGTAGAGTCCAGAGCATTGACTCCAGCCTTCAAAGCCTCTTATTTATGCACCAAACTCTCATTCTTAGGCTTCAAACCCTCATTGTTATGCTCAAATTATGAGTTTTATGCTCGACACACTCATATTTTGAAACGAACCCTCATGTCCTTGCTCCAAAGCCATCGTTTAGTGCCCAAAGCTTGAATTTTAGGTTCCAAGGATTCATTTGTAGAGTCCAGAGCATTGACTCCAGGCTTGAAATCCTCTTATTTATGCACCAAACTCTCATTCTTAGGCTTCAAACCCTCATTGTTATGCTCTATGATTTTTATGCTCGACGTGCTCATTTTTTGGGTCGAACCCTCATGTCCTTGGTCCAAATACATCGTTTAGGGGACAAAGCTTGAATTTTAGGTTCCAAGGCTTCGTTTGTAGAGTCCAGAGCATTGACTCCAGCCTTCAAAGCCTCTTATTTATGCACCAAACTCTGATTCTTAGGCTTCAAACCCTCACTGTTATGCTCGAATTATGAGTTTTATGCTCGACGTGCTCATTTTTTGGGTCGAACCCTCATCTCCTTGGTCCAAATACATCGTTTAGGGGACAAAGCTTGAATTTTAGGTTCCAAGGATTCATTTGTAGAGTCCAGAGCATTGACTCCAGCCTTCAAAGCCTCTTATTTATGCACCAGACTCTCATTGTTAGGGTTCAAACCCTCACTGTTATGCTCAAATTATGAGTTTTATGCTCGACACGCTCATTTTTTGAAACGAACCCTCATCTCCTTGGTCCAAATACATCGTTTAGGGGCCAAACCTTGAATTTTAGGTTCCAAGGCTTCGCTTGTAGAGTCCAGAGCATTGACTCCAGCCTTCAAAGGCTCTTATTTATGCACCAAAATCTCATTCTTAGGCTTCAAACCCTCAGTGTTATGCTCAAATTATGAGTTTTATGCACGACATGCTCATTTTTTGGGTCGAACCCTCATGTCCTTGCTCCAAAGCCGTCATTTAGTGCCCAAAGCTTGAATTTTAGGTTCCAAGGCTTCGTTTGTAGAGTCCAGAGCATTTACTCCAGCCTTCAAAGCCTCTTATTTATGCACCAAACTCTCATTCTTAGGCTTCAAACCCTCATTGTTATGCTCTATGATTTTTATGCTCGACACGCTCATTTTTTGGGTGGAACCCTCATGTCCTTGCTCCAAAGCCATCGTTTAGTGCCCAAAGCTTGAATTTTAGGTTCCAAGGATTCATTTGTAGAGTCCAGAGCATTGACTCCAGCCTTCAAAGCCTCTTATTTATGCACCAAACTCTCATTCTTAGGCTTCAAACCCTCATTGTTATGCTCAAATTATGAGTTTTATGCTCGACACGCTCATATTTTGACACAAACCCTCATCTCCTTGCTCCAAAGCCATCGTTTAGTGCCCAAAGCTTGAATTTTAGGTTCCAAGGATTCATTTGTAGAGTCCAGAGCATTGACTCCAGCCTTCAAAGCCTCTTATTTATGCACCAAACTCTCATTCTTAGGCTGCAAACCCTCATTGTTATGCTCTATGATTTTTATGCTCGACAGCCTCATTCTTTGAAGCGAACCCTCATGTCCTTGGTCCAAATACATCGTTTAGGGGACAAAGCTTGAATTTTAGGTTCCAAGGCTTCGTTTGTAGAGTCCAGAGCATTGACTCCAGCCTTCAAAGCCTCTTATTTATGCACCAAACTGTCATTCTTAGGCTTCAAACCCTCATTGTTATGCTCAAATTATGAGTTTTATGCTCGACACGCTCATATTTTGACACGAACCCTCATCTCCTTGCTCCAAAGCCATCGTTTAGTGCCCAAAGCTTGAATTTTAGGTTCCAAGGCTTCGTTTGTAGAGTCCAGAGCATTGACTCCAGCCTTCAAAGCCTCTTATTTATGCACCAATCTTGCAATCTTAGGGTTCAAACCCTCATTGTTATGCTCAAATTATGAGTTTTATGCTCAACACGCTCATTTTTTGGGTCGAACCCCCATCTCCTTGGTCCAAATACATCGTTTAGGGGACAAAGCTTGAATTTTAGGTTCCAAGGCTTCGTTTGTAGAGTCCAGAGCATTGACTCCAGCCTTCAAAGCCTCTTATTTATGCACGAATCTTGCAATCTTAGGGTTCAAACCCTCATTGTTATGCTCAAATTATGAGTTTTATGCTCAACACGCTCATTTTTTGGGTGGAACCCTCATGTCCTTGGTCCAAAGCCATCGTTTAGTGCCCAAAGCTTGAATTTTAGGTTCCAAGGCTTCGTTTGTAGAGTCCAGAGCATTGACTCCAGCCTTCAAAGCCTCTTATTTATGCACCGAACCCTCATTCTTAGGCTTCAAACCCTCATTTTTACGCTTGACTTATGATTTTTATGCTCAACGTGCTCATTTTTTGGGTCGAACATTCATCTCATTGTTCCAAATACATTGTTTAGTGCCCTAAGCTTGAATTTTAGGTTCCAAGGATTCATTTGTAGAGTCCAGAGCATTGACTCCAGCCTTCAAAGGCTCTTATTTATGCACCAAACTCTCATTCTTAGGCTTCAAACCCTCATTTTTACGCTTGACTTATGATTTTTATGCTCAACGTGCTCATTTTTTGGGTCGAACATTCATCTCATTGTTCCAAATACATTGTTTAGTGCCCTAAGCTTGAATTTTAGGTTCCAAGGATTCATTTGTAGAGTCCAGAGCATTGACTCCAGCCTTCAAAGCCTCTTATTTATGCACCAAACTCTCATTCTTAGGCTTCAAACCCTCATTTTTACGCTTGACTTATGATTTTTATGCTCAACGTGGTCATTTTTTGGGTCGAACATTCATCTCATTGTTCCAAATACATTGTTTAGTGCCCTAAGCTTGAATTTTAGGTTCCAAGGATTCATTTGTAGAGTCCAGAGCATTGACTCCAGCCTTCAAAGCCTCTTATTTATGCACCAAACTCTCATTCTTAGGCTTCAAACCCTCATTGTTATGCTCTATGATTTTTATGCTCGACAGCCTCATTCTTTGAAGCGAACCCTCATGTCCTTGGTCCAAATACATCGTTTAGGGGACAAAGCTTGAATTTTAGGTTCCAAGGCTTCGTTTGTAGAGTCCAGAGCATTGACTCCAGCCTTCAAAGCCTCTTATTTATGCACCAAACTCTCATTCTTAGGCTTCAAACCCTCATTGTTATGCTCTATGATTTTTATGCTCGACACGCTCATTTTTTGGGTGGAACCCTCATGTCCTTGCTCCAAACACATTCTTTAGGGGACAAAGCTTGAATTTTAGGTTCCAAGGCTTCGTTTGTAGAGTCCAGAGCATTGACTCCAGCCTTCAAAGCCTCTTATTTATGCACCAAACCCTCATTCTTAGGCTTCAAACCCTCATTTTTACGCTTGACTGATGATTTTTATGCTCAACGTGCTCATTTTTTGGGTCGAACATTCATCTCATTGTTCCAAATACATTGTTTAGTGCCCTAAGCTTGAATTTTAGGTTCCAAGGATTCATTTGTAGAGTCCAGAGCATTGACTCCAGCCTTCAAAGCCTCTTATTTATGCACCAAACTTGCAATCTTAGGCTGCAAACCCTCATTGTTATGCTCTATGATTTTTATGCTCGACAGCCTCATTCTTTGAAGCGAACCCTCATCTCCTTGGTCCAAATACATCGTTTAGGGGACAAAGCTTGAATTTTAGGTTCCAAGGCTTCGTTTGTAGAGTCCAGAGCATTGACTCCAGCCTTCAAAGCCTCTTATTTATGCACCAAACTCTCATTCTTAGGCTTCAAACCCTCATTGTTATGCTCAAATTATGAGTTTTATGCTCGACACACTCATATTTTGAAACGAACCCTCATGTCCTTGCTCCAAAGCCATCGTTTAGTGCCCAAAGCTTGAATTTTAGGTTCCAAGGATTCATTTGTAGAGTCCAGAGCATTGACTCCAGGCTTGAAATCCTCTTATTTATGCACCAAACTCTCATTCTTAGGCTTCAAACCCTCATTGTTATGCTCTATGATTTTTATGCTCGACGTGCTCATTTTTTGGGTCGAACCCTCATGTCCTTGGTCCAAATACATCGTTTAGGGGACAAAGCTTGAATTTTAGGTTCCAAGGCTTCGTTTGTAGAGTCCAGAGCATTGACTCCAGCCTTCAAAGCCTCTTATTTATGCACCAAACTCTGATTCTTAGGCTTCAAACCCTCACTGTTATGCTCGAATTATGAGTTTTATGCTCGACGTGCTCATTTTTTGGGTCGAACCCTCATCTCCTTGGTCCAAATACATCGTTTAGGGGACAAAGCTTGAATTTTAGGTTCCAAGGATTCATTTGTAGAGTCCAGAGCATTGACTCCAGCCTTCAAAGCCTCTTATTTATGCACCAGACTCTCATTGTTAGGGTTCAAACCCTCACTGTTATGCTCAAATTATGAGTTTTATGCTCGACACGCTCATTTTTTGAAACGAACCCTCATCTCCTTGGTCCAAATACATCGTTTAGGGGCCAAACCTTGAATTTTAGGTTCCAAGGCTTCGTTTGTAGAGTCCAGAGCATTGACTCCAGCCTTCAAAGGCTCTTATTTATGCACCAGAATCTCATTCTTAGGCTTCAAACCCTCAGTGTTATGCTCAAATTATGAGTTTTATGCACGACATGCTCATTTTTTGGGTCGAACCCTCATGTCCTTGCTCCAAAGCCATCGTTTAGTGCCCAAAGCTTGAATTTTAGCTTCCAAGGATTCATTTGTAGAGTCCAGAGCATTGACTCCAGCCTTCAAAGCCTCTTATTTATGCACCAAACTCTCATTCTTAGGCTTCAAACCCTCATTGTTATGCTCAAATTATGAGTTTTATGCTCGACACGCTCATATTTTGACACAAACCCTCATCTCCTTGCTCCAAAGCCATCGTTTAGTGCCCAAAGCTTGAATTTTAGGTTCCAAGGATTCATTTGTAGAGTCCAGAGCATTGACTCCAGCCTTCAAAGCCTCTTATTTATGCACCAAACTCTCATTCTTAGGCTGCAAACCCTCATTTTTATGCTCTATGATTTTTATGCTCGACAGCCTCATTCTTTGAAGCGAACCCTCATCTCCTTGGTCCAAATACATCGTTTAGGGGACAAAGCTTGAATTTTAGGTTCCAAGGCTTCGTTTGTAGAGTCCAGAGCATTGACTCCAGCCTTCAAAGCCTCTTATTTATGCACCAAACTGTCATTCTTAGGCTTCAAACCCTCATTGTTATGCTCAAATTATGAGTTTTATGCTCGACACGCTCATATTTTGACACGAACCCTCATCTCCTTGCTCCAAAGCCATCGTTTAGTGCCCAAAGCTTGAATTTTAGGTTCCAAGGCTTCGTTTGTAGAGTCCAGAGCATTGACTCCAGCCTTCAAAGCCTCTTATTTATGCACCAATCTTGCAATCTTAGGGTTCAAACCCTCATTGTTATGCTCAAATTATGAGTTTTATGCTCAACACGCTCATTTTTTGGGTCGAACCCCCATCTCCTTGGTCCAAATACATCGTTTAGGGGACAAAGCTTGAATTTTAGGTTCCAAGGCTTCGTTTGTAGAGTCCAGAGCATTGACTCCAGCCTTCAAAGCCTCTTATTTATGCACGAATCTTGCAATCTTAGGGTTCAAACCCTCATTGTTATGCTCAAATTATGAGTTTTATGCTCAACACGCTCATTTTTTGGGTGGAACCCTCATGTCCTTGGTCCAAAGCCATCGTTTAGTGCCCAAAGCTTGAATTTTAGGTTCCAAGGCTTCGTTTGTAGAGTCCAGAGCATTGACTCCAGCCTTCAAAGCCTCTTATTTATGCACCGAACCCTCATTCTTAGGCTTCAAACCCTCATTTTTACGCTTGACTTATGATTTTTATGCTCAACGTGCTCATTTTTTGGGTCGAACATTCATCTCATTGTTCCAAATACATTGTTTAGTGCCCTAAGCTTGAATTTTAGGTTCCAAGGATTCATTTGTAGAGTCCAGAGCATTGACTCCAGACTTCAAAGCCTCTTATTTATGCACCAAACTCTCATTCTTAGGCTTCAAACCCTCATTTTTACGCTTGACTTATGATTTTTATGCTCAACGTGCTCATTTTTTGGGTCGAACATTCATCTCATTGTTCCAAATACATTGTTTAGTGCCCTAAGCTTGAATTTTAGGTTCCAAGGATTCATTTGTAGAGTCCAGAGCATTGACTCCAGCCTTCAAAGCCTCTTATTTATGCACCAAACTCTCATTCTTAGGCTTCAAACCCTCATTGTTATGCTCTATGATTTTTATGCTCGACAGCCTCATTCTTTGAAGCGAACCCTCATGTCCTTGGTCCAAATACATCGTTTAGGGGACAAAGCTTGAATTTTAGGTTCCAAGGCTTCGTTTGTAGAGTCCAGAGCATTGACTCCAGCCTTCAAAGCCTCTTATTTATGCACCAAACTTGCAATCTTAGGGTTCAATCCCTCGTTTTAGGCTTGACTTACCATTTTCATGCCCGACATGCTCATTTTTTGGGTCGAACCCTCATGTCCTTGCTCCAAACACATTCTTTAGGGGACAAAGCTTGAATTTTAGGTTCCAAGGCTTCGTTTGTAGAGTCCAGAGCATTGACTCCAGCCTTCAAAGCCTCTTATTTATGCACCAAACTCTCATTCTTAGGCTTCAAACCCTCATTGTTATGCTCTATGATTTTTATGCTCGACACGCTCATTTTTTGGGTGGAACCCTCATGTCCTTGCTCCAAACACATTCTTTAGGGGACAAAGCTTGAATTTTAGGTTCCAAGGCTTCGTTTGTAGAGTCCAGAGCATTGACTCCAGCCTTCAAAGCCTCTTATTTATGCACCAAACCCTCATTCTTAGGCTTCAAACCCTCATTTTTACGCTTGACTGATGATTTTTATGCTCAACGTGCTCATTTTTTGGGTTGAACATTCATCTCATTGTTCCAAATACATTGTTTAGTGCCCTAAGCTTGAATTTTAGGTTCCAAGGCTTCGTTTGTAGAGTCCAGAGCATTGACTCCAGCCTTCAAAGCCTCTTATTTATGCACCAAACTCTCATTCTTAGGCTGCAAACCCTCATTGTTATGCTCTATGATTTTTATGCTCGACAGCCTCATTCTTTGAAGCGAACCCTCATGTCCTTGGTCCAAATACATCGTTTAGGGGACAAAGCTTGAATTTTAGGTTCCAAGGCTTCGTTTGTAGAGTCCAGAGCATTGACTCCAGCCTTCAAAGCCTCTTATTTATGCACCAAACTGTCATTCTTAGGCTTCAAACCCTCATTGTTATGCTCAAATTATGAGTTTTATGCTCGACACGCTCATATTTTGACACGAACCCTCATCTCCTTGCTCCAAAGCCATCGTTTAGTGCCCAAAGCTTGAATTTTAGGTTCCAAGGCTTCGTTTGTAGAGTCCAGAGCATTGACTCCAGCCTTCAAAGCCTCTTATTTATGCACCAATCTTGCAATCTTAGGGTTCAAACCCTCATTGTTATGCTCAAATTATGAGTTTTATGCTCAACACGCTCATTTTTTGGGTCGAACCCCCATCTCCTTGGTCCAAATACATCGTTTAGGGGACAAAGCTTGAATTTTAGGTTCCAAGGCTTCGTTTGTAGAGTCCAGAGCATTGACTCCAGCCTTCAAAGCCTCTTATTTATGCACGAATCTTGCAATCTTAGGGTTCAAACCCTCATTGTTATGCTCAAATTATGAGTTTTATGCTCAACACGCTCATTTTTTGGGTGGAACCCTCATGTCCTTGGTCCAAAGCCATCGTTTAGTGCCCAAAGCTTGAATTTTAGGTTCCAAGGCTTCGTTTGTAGAGTCCAGAGCATTGACTCCAGCCTTCAAAGCCTCTTATTTATGCACCAAACCCTCATTCTTAGGCTTCAAACCCTCATTTTTACGCTTGACTTATGATTTTTATGCTCAACGTGCTCATTTTTTGGGTCGAACATTCATCTCATTGTTCCAAATACATTGTTTAGTGCCCTAAGCTTGAATTTTAGGTTCCAAGGATTCATTTGTAGAGTCCAGAGCATTGACTCCAGCCTTCAAAGCCTCTTATTTATGCACCAAACTCTCATTCTTAGGCTTCAAACCCTCATTTTTACGCTTGACTTATGATTTTTATGCTCAACGTGCTCATTTTTTGGGTCGAACATTCATCTCATTGTTCCAAATACATTGTTTAGTGCCCTAAGCTTGAATTTTAGGTTCCAAGGATTCATTTGTAGAGTCCAGAGCATTGACTCCAGCCTTCAAAGCCTCTTATTTATGCACCAAACTCTCATTCTTAGGCTTCAAACCCTCATTGTTATGCTCTATGATTTTTATGCTCGACAGCCTCATTCTTTGAAGCGAACCCTCATGTCCTTGGTCCAAATACATCGTTTAGGGGACAAAGCTTGAATTTTAGGTTCCAAGGCTTCGTTTGTAGAGTCCAGAGCATTGACTCCAGCCTTCAAAGCCTCTTATTTATGCACCAAACTCTCATTCTTAGGCTTCAAACCCTCATTGTTATGCTCTATGATTTTTATGCTCGACAGCCTCATTCTTTGAAGCGAACCCTCATGTCCTTGGTCCAAATACATCGTTTAGGGGACAAAGCTTGAATTTTAGGTTCCAAGGCTTCGTTTGTAGAGTCCAGAGCATTGACTCCAGCCTTCAAAGCCTCTTATTTATGCACCAAACTTGCAATCTTAGGGTTCAATCCCTCGTTTTAGGCTTGACTTACCATTTTCATGCCCGACATGCTCATTTTTTGGGTCGAACCCTCATGTCCTTGCTCCAAACACATTCTTTAGGGGACAAAGCTTGAATTTTAGGTTCCAAGGCTTCGTTTGTAGAGTCCAGAGCATTGACTCCAGCCTTCAAAGCCTCTTATTTATGCACCAAACTCTCATTCTTAGGCTGCAAACCCTCATTTTTATGCTCTATGATTTTTATGCTCGACAGCCTCATTCTTTGAAGCGAACCCTCATCTCCTTGGTCCAAATACATCGTTTAGGGGACAAAGCTTGAATTTTAGGTTCCAAGGCTTCGTTTGTAGAGTCCAGAGCATTGACTCCAGCCTTCAAAGCCTCTTATTTATGCACCAAACTGTCATTCTTAGGCTTCAAACCCTCATTGTTATGCTCAAATTATGAGTTTTATGCTCGACACGCTCATATTTTGACACGAACCCTCATCTCCTTGCTCCAAAGCCATCGTTTAGTGCCCAAAGCTTGAATTTTAGGTTCCAAGGCTTCGTTTGTAGAGTCCAGAGCATTGACTCCAGCCTTCAAAGCCTCTTATTTATGCACCAATCTTGCAATCTTAGGGTTCAAACCCTCATTGTTATGCTCAAATTATGAGTTTTATGCTCAACACGCTCATTTTTTGGGTCGAACCCCCATCTCCTTGGTCCAAATACATCGTTTAGGGGACAAAGCTTGAATTTTAGGTTCCAAGGCTTCGTTTGTAGAGTCCAGAGCATTGACTCCAGCCTTCAAAGCCTCTTATTTATGCACGAATCTTGCAATCTTAGGGTTCAAACCCTCATTGTTATGCTCAAATTATGAGTTTTATGCTCAACACGCTCATTTTTTGGGTGGAACCCTCATGTCCTTGCTCCAAAGCCATCGTTTAGTGCCCAAAGCTTGAATTTTAGGTTCCAAGGCTTCGTTTGTAGAGTCCAGAGCATTGACTCCAGCCTTCAAAGCCTCTTATTTATGCACCGAACCCTCATTCTTAGGCTTCAAACCCTCATTTTTACGCTTGACTTATGATTTTTATGCTCAACGTGCTCATTTTTTGGGTCGAACATTCATCTCATTGTTCCAAATACATTGTTTAGTGCCCTAAGCTTGAATTTTAGGTTCCAAGGATTCATTTGTAGAGTCCAGAGCATTGACTCCAGACTTCAAAGCCTCTTATTTATGCACCAAACTCTCATTCTTAGGCTTCAAACCCTCATTTTTACGCTTGACTTATGATTTTTATGCTCAACGTGCTCATTTTTTGGGTCGAACATTCATCTCATTGTTCCAAATACATTGTTTAGTGCCCTAAGCTTGAATTTTAGGTTCCAAGGATTCATTTGTAGAGTCCAGAGCATTGACTCCAGCCTTCAAAGCCTCTTATTTATGCACCAAACTCTCATTCTTAGGCTTCAAACCCTCATTGTTATGCTCTATGATTTTTATGCTCGACAGCCTCATTCTTTGAAGCGAACCCTCATGTCCTTGGTCCAAATACATCGTTTAGGGGACAAAGCTTGAATTTTAGGTTCCAAGGCTTCGTTTGTAGAGTCCAGAGCATTGACTCCAGCCTTCAAAGCCTCTTATTTATGCACCAAACTTGCAATCTTAGGGTTCAATCCCTCGTTTTAGGCTTGACTTACCATTTTCATGCCCGACATGCTCATTTTTTGGGTCGAACCCTCATGTCCTTGCTCCAAACACATTCTTTAGGGGACAAAGCTTGAATTTTAGGTTCCAAGGCTTCGTTTGTAGAGTCCAGAGCATTGACTCCAGCCTTCAAAGCCTCTTATTTATGCACCAAACTCTCATTCTTAGGGTTCAAACCCTCATTGTTATGCTCTATGATTTTTATGCTCGACACGCTCATTTTTTGGGTGGAACCCTCATGTCCTTGCTCCAAACACATTCTTTAGGGGACAAAGCTTGAATTTTAGGTTCCAAGGCTTCGTTTGTAGAGTCCAGAGCATTGACTCCAGCCTTCAAAGCCTCTTATTTATGCACCAAACCCTCATTCTTAGGCTTCAAACCCTCATTTTTACGCTTGACTGATGATTTTTATGCTCAACGTGCTCATTTTTTGGGTTGAACATTCATCTCATTGTTCCAAATACATTGTTTAGTGCCCTAAGCTTGAATTTTAGGTTCCAAGGATTCATTTGTAGAGTCCAGAGCATTGACTCCAGCCTTCAAAGCCTCTTATTTATGCACCAAACTCTCATTCTTAGGCTGCAAACCCTCATTTTTATGCTCTATGATTTTTATGCTCGACAGCCTCATTCTTTGAAGCGAACCCTCATGTCCTTGGTCCAAATACATCGTTTAGGGGACAAAGCTTGAATTTTAGGTTCCAAGGCTTCGTTTGTAGAGTCCAGAGCATTGACTCCAGCCTTCAAAGCCTCTTATTTATGCACCAAACTGTCATTCTTAGGCTTCAAACCCTCATTGTTATGCTCAAATTATGAGTTTTATGCTCGACACGCTCATATTTTGACACGAACCCTCATCTCCTTGCTCCAAAGCCATCGTTTAGTGCCCAAAGCTTGAATTTTAGGTTCCAAGGCTTCGTTTGTAGAGTCCAGAGCATTGACTCCAGCCTTCAAAGCCTCTTATTTATGCACCAATCTTGCAATCTTAGGGTTCAAACCCTCATTGTTATGCTCAAATTATGAGTTTTATGCTCAACACGCTCATTTTTTGGGTCGAACCCCCATCTCCTTGGTCCAAATACATCGTTTAGGGGACAAAGCTTGAATTTTAGGTTCCAAGGCTTCGTTTGTAGAGTCCAGAGCATTGACTCCAGCCTTCAAAGCCTCTTATTTATGCACGAATCTTGCAATCTTAGGGTTCAAACCCTCATTGTTATGCTCAAATTATGAGTTTTATGCTCAACACGCTCATTTTTTGGGTGGAACCCTCATGTCCTTGGTCCAAAGCCATCGTTTAGTGCCCAAAGCTTGAATTTTAGGTTCCAAGGCTTCGTTTGTAGAGTCCAGAGCATTGACTCCAGCCTTCAAAGCCTCTTATTTATGCACCAAACCCTCATTCTTAGGCTTCAAACCCTCATTTTTACGCTTGACTTATGATTTTTATGCTCAACGTGCTCATTTTTTGGGTCGAACATTCATCTCATTGTTCCAAATACATTGTTTAGTGCCCTAAGCTTGAATTTTAGGTTCCAAGGATTCATTTGTAGAGTCCAGAGCATTGACTCCAGCCTTCAAAGCCTCTTATTTATGCACCAAACTCTCATTCTTAGGCTTCAAACCCTCATTTTTACGCTTGACTTATGATTTTTATGCTCAACGTGCTCATTTTTTGGGTCGAACATTCATCTCATTGTTCCAAATACATTGTTTAGTGCCCTAAGCTTGAATTTTAGGTTCCAAGGATTCATTTGTAGAGTCCAGAGCATTGACTCCAGCCTTCAAAGCCTCTTATTTATGCACCAAACTCTCATTCTTAGGCTTCAAACCCTCATTGTTATGCTCTATGATTTTTATGCTCGACAGCCTCATTCTTTGAAGCGAACCCTCATGTCCTTGGTCCAAATACATCGTTTAGGGGACAAAGCTTGAATTTTAGGTTCCAAGGCTTCGTTTGTAGAGTCCAGAGCATTGACTCCAGCCTTCAAAGCCTCTTATTTATGCACCAAACTTGCAATCTTAGGGTTCAATCCCTCGTTTTAGGCTTGACTTACCATTTTCATGCCCGACATGCTCATTTTTTGGGTCGAACCCTCATGTCCTTGCTCCAAACACATTCTTTAGGGGACAAAGCTTGAATTTTAGGTTCCAAGGCTTCGTTTGTAGAGTCCAGAGCATTGACTCCAGCCTTCAAAGCCTCTTATTTATGCACCAAACTCTCATTCTTAGGCTTCAAACCCTCATTGTTATGCTCTATGATTTTTATGCTCGACACGCTCATTTTTTGGGTGGAACCCTCATGTCCTTGCTCCAAACACATTCTTTAGGGGACAAAGCTTGAATTTTAGGTTCCAAGGCTTCGTTTGTAGAGTCCAGAGCATTGACTCCAGCCTTCAAAGCCTCTTATTTATGCACCAAACCCTCATTCTTAGGCTTCAAACCCTCATTTTTACGCTTGACTGATGATTTTTATGCTCAACGTGCTCATTTTTTGGGTTGAACATTCATCTCATTGTTCCAAATACATTGTTTAGTGCCCTAAGCTTGAATTTTAGGTTCCAAGGCTTCGTTTGTAGAGTCCAGAGCATTGACTCCAGCCTTCAAAGCCTCTTATTTATGCACCAAACTCTCATTCTTAGGCTGCAAACCCTCATTGTTATGCTCTATGATTTTTATGCTCGACAGCCTCATTCTTTGAAGCGAACCCTCATGTCCTTGGTCCAAATACATCGTTTAGGGGACAAAGCTTGAATTTTAGGTTCCAAGGCTTCGTTTGTAGAGTCCAGAGCATTGACTCCAGCCTTCAAAGCCTCTTATTTATGCACCAAACTGTCATTCTTAGGCTTCAAACCCTCATTGTTATGCTCAAATTATGAGTTTTATGCTCGACACGCTCATATTTTGACACGAACCCTCATCTCCTTGCTCCAAAGCCATCGTTTAGTGCCCAAAGCTTGAATTTTAGGTTCCAAGGCTTCGTTTGTAGAGTCCAGAGCATTGACTCCAGCCTTCAAAGCCTCTTATTTATGCACCAATCTTGCAATCTTAGGGTTCAAACCCTCATTGTTATGCTCAAATTATGAGTTTTATGCTCAACACGCTCATTTTTTGGGTCGAACCCCCATCTCCTTGGTCCAAATACATCGTTTAGGGGACAAAGCTTGAATTTTAGGTTCCAAGGCTTCGTTTGTAGAGTCCAGAGCATTGACTCCAGCCTTCAAAGCCTCTTATTTATGCACGAATCTTGCAATCTTAGGGTTCAAACCCTCATTGTTATGCTCAAATTATGAGTTTTATGCTCAACACGCTCATTTTTTGGGTGGAACCCTCATGTCCTTGGTCCAAAGCCATCGTTTAGTGCCCAAAGCTTGAATTTTAGGTTCCAAGGCTTCGTTTGTAGAGTCCAGAGCATTGACTCCAGCCTTCAAAGCCTCTTATTTATGCACCAAACCCTCATTCTTAGGCTTCAAACCCTCATTTTTACGCTTGACTTATGATTTTTATGCTCAACGTGCTCATTTTTTGGGTCGAACATTCATCTCATTGTTCCAAATACATTGTTTAGTGCCCTAAGCTTGAATTTTAGGTTCCAAGGATTCATTTGTAGAGTCCAGAGCATTGACTCCAGCCTTCAAAGCCTCTTATTTATGCACCAAACTCTCATTCTTAGGCTTCAAACCCTCATTTTTACGCTTGACTTATGATTTTTATGCTCAACGTGCTCATTTTTTGGGTCGAACATTCATCTCATTGTTCCAAATACATTGTTTAGTGCCCTAAGCTTGAATTTTAGGTTCCAAGGATTCATTTGTAGAGTCCAGAGCATTGACTCCAGCCTTCAAAGCCTCTTATTTATGCACCAAACTCTCATTCTTAGGCTTCAAACCCTCATTGTTATGCTCTATGATTTTTATGCTCGACAGCCTCATTCTTTGAAGCGAACCCTCATGTCCTTGGTCCAAATACATCGTTTAGGGGACAAAGCTTGAATTTTAGGTTCCAAGGCTTCGTTTGTAGAGTCCAGAGCATTGACTCCAGCCTTCAAAGCCTCTTATTTATGCACCAAACTCTCATTCTTAGGCTTCAAACCCTCATTGTTATGCTCTATGATTTTTATGCTCGACAGCCTCATTCTTTGAAGCGAACCCTCATGTCCTTGGTCCAAATACATCGTTTAGGGGACAAAGCTTGAATTTTAGGTTCCAAGGCTTCGTTTGTAGAGTCCAGAGCATTGACTCCAGCCTTCAAAGCCTCTTATTTATGCACCAAACTTGCAATCTTAGGGTTCAATCCCTCGTTTTAGGCTTGACTTACCATTTTCATGCCCGACATGCTCATTTTTTGGGTCGAACCCTCATGTCCTTGCTCCAAACACATTCTTTAGGGGACAAAGCTTGAATTTTAGGTTCCAAGGCTTCGTTTGTAGAGTCCAGAGCATTGACTCCAGCCTTCAAAGCCTCTTATTTATGCACCAAACTCTCATTCTTAGGCTGCAAACCCTCATTTTTATGCTCTATGATTTTTATGCTCGACAGCCTCATTCTTTGAAGCGAACCCTCATCTCCTTGGTCCAAATACATCGTTTAGGGGACAAAGCTTGAATTTTAGGTTCCAAGGCTTCGTTTGTAGAGTCCAGAGCATTGACTCCAGCCTTCAAAGCCTCTTATTTATGCACCAAACTGTCATTCTTAGGCTTCAAACCCTCATTGTTATGCTCAAATTATGAGTTTTATGCTCGACACGCTCATATTTTGACACGAACCCTCATCTCCTTGCTCCAAAGCCATCGTTTAGTGCCCAAAGCTTGAATTTTAGGTTCCAAGGCTTCGTTTGTAGAGTCCAGAGCATTGACTCCAGCCTTCAAAGCCTCTTATTTATGCACCAATCTTGCAATCTTAGGGTTCAAACCCTCATTGTTATGCTCAAATTATGAGTTTTATGCTCAACACGCTCATTTTTTGGGTCGAACCCCCATCTCCTTGGTCCAAATACATCGTTTAGGGGACAAAGCTTGAATTTTAGGTTCCAAGGCTTCGTTTGTAGAGTCCAGAGCATTGACTCCAGCCTTCAAAGCCTCTTATTTATGCACGAATCTTGCAATCTTAGGGTTCAAACCCTCATTGTTATGCTCAAATTATGAGTTTTATGCTCAACACGCTCATTTTTTGGGTGGAACCCTCATGTCCTTGCTCCAAAGCCATCGTTTAGTGCCCAAAGCTTGAATTTTAGGTTCCAAGGCTTCGTTTGTAGAGTCCAGAGCATTGACTCCAGCCTTCAAAGCCTCTTATTTATGCACCGAACCCTCATTCTTAGGCTTCAAACCCTCATTTTTACGCTTGACTTATGATTTTTATGCTCAACGTGCTCATTTTTTGGGTCGAACATTCATCTCATTGTTCCAAATACATTGTTTAGTGCCCTAAGCTTGAATTTTAGGTTCCAAGGATTCATTTGTAGAGTCCAGAGCATTGACTCCAGACTTCAAAGCCTCTTATTTATGCACCAAACTCTCATTCTTAGGCTTCAAACCCTCATTTTTACGCTTGACTTATGATTTTTATGCTCAACGTGCTCATTTTTTGGGTCGAACATTCATCTCATTGTTCCAAATACATTGTTTAGTGCCCTAAGCTTGAATTTTAGGTTCCAAGGATTCATTTGTAGAGTCCAGAGCATTGACTCCAGCCTTCAAAGCCTCTTATTTATGCACCAAACTCTCATTCTTAGGCTTCAAACCCTCATTGTTATGCTCTATGATTTTTATGCTCGACAGCCTCATTCTTTGAAGCGAACCCTCATGTCCTTGGTCCAAATACATCGTTTAGGGGACAAAGCTTGAATTTTAGGTTCCAAGGCTTCGTTTGTAGAGTCCAGAGCATTGACTCCAGCCTTCAAAGCCTCTTATTTATGCACCAAACTTGCAATCTTAGGGTTCAATCCCTCGTTTTAGGCTTGACTTACCATTTTCATGCCCGACATGCTCATTTTTTGGGTCGAACCCTCATGTCCTTGCTCCAAACACATTCTTTAGGGGACAAAGCTTGAATTTTAGGTTCCAAGGCTTCGTTTGTAGAGTCCAGAGCATTGACTCCAGCCTTCAAAGCCTCTTATTTATGCACCAAACTCTCATTCTTAGGGTTCAAACCCTCATTGTTATGCTCTATGATTTTTATGCTCGACACGCTCATTTTTTGGGTGGAACCCTCATGTCCTTGCTCCAAACACATTCTTTAGGGGACAAAGCTTGAATTTTAGGTTCCAAGGCTTCGTTTGTAGAGTCCAGAGCATTGACTCCAGCCTTCAAAGCCTCTTATTTATGCACCAAACCCTCATTCTTAGGCTTCAAACCCTCATTTTTACGCTTGACTGATGATTTTTATGCTCAACGTGCTCATTTTTTGGGTTGAACATTCATCTCATTGTTCCAAATACATTGTTTAGTGCCCTAAGCTTGAATTTTAGGTTCCAAGGATTCATTTGTAGAGTCCAGAGCATTGACTCCAGCCTTCAAAGCCTCTTATTTATGCACCAAACTCTCATTCTTAGGCTGCAAACCCTCATTTTTATGCTCTATGATTTTTATGCTCGACAGCCTCATTCTTTGAAGCGAACCCTCATGTCCTTGGTCCAAATACATCGTTTAGGGGACAAAGCTTGAATTTTAGGTTCCAAGGCTTCGTTTGTAGAGTCCAGAGCATTGACTCCAGCCTTCAAAGCCTCTTATTTATGCACCAAACTGTCATTCTTAGGCTTCAAACCCTCATTGTTATGCTCAAATTATGAGTTTTATGCTCGACACGCTCATATTTTGACACGAACCCTCATCTCCTTGCTCCAAAGCCATCGTTTAGTGCCCAAAGCTTGAATTTTAGGTTCCAAGGCTTCGTTTGTAGAGTCCAGAGCATTGACTCCAGCCTTCAAAGCCTCTTATTTATGCACCAATCTTGCAATCTTAGGGTTCAAACCCTCATTGTTATGCTCAAATTATGAGTTTTATGCTCAACACGCTCATTTTTTGGGTCGAACCCCCATCTCCTTGGTCCAAATACATCGTTTAGGGGACAAAGCTTGAATTTTAGGTTCCAAGGCTTCGTTTGTAGAGTCCAGAGCATTGACTCCAGCCTTCAAAGCCTCTTATTTATGCACGAATCTTGCAATCTTAGGGTTCAAACCCTCATTGTTATGCTCAAATTATGAGTTTTATGCTCAACACGCTCATTTTTTGGGTGGAACCCTCATGTCCTTGGTCCAAAGCCATCGTTTAGTGCCCAAAGCTTGAATTTTAGGTTCCAAGGCTTCGTTTGTAGAGTCCAGAGCATTGACTCCAGCCTTCAAAGCCTCTTATTTATGCACCAATCTTGCAATCTTAGGGTTCAAACCCTCATTGTTATGCTCAAATTATGAGTTTTATGCTCAACACGCTCATTTTTTGGGTGGAACCCTCATGTCCTTGCTCCAAAGCCATCATTTAGTGCCCAAAGCTTGAATTTTAGGTTCCAAGGCTTCGTTTGTAGAGTCCAGAGCATTGACTCCAGCCTTCAAAGCCTCTTATTTATGCACCAAACTCTCATTCTTAGGCTTCAAACCCTCATTGTTATGCTCAAATTATGAGTTTTATGCTCGACACGCTCATATTTTGACACGAACCCTCATGTCCTTGCTCCAAAGCCATCGTTTAGTGCCCAAAGCTTGAATTTTAGGTTCCAAGGATTCATTTGTAGAGTCCAGAGCATTGACTCCAGCCTTCAAAGCCTCTTATTTATGCACCAAACTCTCATTCTTAGGGTTCAAACCCTCATTGTTATGCTCGAATTATGAGTTTTATGCTCGACGTGCTCATTTTTTGGGTCGAACCCCCATCTCCTTGGTCCAAATACATCGTTTAGGGGACAAAGCTTGAATTTTAGGTTCCAAGGCTTCGTTTGTACAGTCCAGAGCATTGACTCCAGCCTTCAAAGCCTCTTATTTATGCACCAAACTCTCATTCTTAGGCTTCAAACCCTCATTGTTATGCTCTATGATTTTTATGCTCGACACGCTCATTTTTTGGGTGGAACCCTCATGTCCTTGCTCCAAACACATTCTTTAGGGGACAAAGCTTGAATTTTAGGTTCCAAGGCTTCGTTTGTAGAGTCCAGAGCATTGACTCCAGCCTTCAAAGCATCTTATTTATGCACCAAACCCTCATTCTTAGGCTTCAAACCCTCATTTTTACGCTTGACTGATGATTTTTATGCTCAACGTGCTCATTTTTTGGGTTGAACATTCATCTCATTGTTCCAAATACATTGTTTAGTGCCCTAAGCTTGAATTTTAGGTTCCAAGGATTCATTTGTAGAGTCCAGAGCATTGACTCCAGCCTTCAAAGCCTCTTATTTATGCACGAAACTTGCAATCTTAGGCTGCAAACCCTCATTGTTATGCTCTATGATTTTTATGCTCGACAGCCTCATTCTTTGAAGCGAACCCTCATCTCCTTGGTCCAAATACATCGTTTAGGGGACAAAGCTTGAATTTTAGGTTCCAAGGCTTCGTTTGTAGAGTCCAGAGCATTGACTCCAGCCTTCAAAGCCTCTTATTTATGCACCAAACTCTCATTCTTAGGCTTCAAACCCTCATTGTTATGCTCAAATTATGAGTTTTATGCTCGACACGCTCATATTTTGAAACGAACCCTCATGTCCTTGCTCCAAAGCCATCGTTTAGTGCCCAAAGCTTGAATTTTAGGTTCCAAGGATTCATTTGTAGAGTCCAGAGCATTGACTCCAGGCTTGAAATCCTCTTATTTATGCACCAAACTCTCATTCTTAGGCTTCAAACCCTCATTGTTATGCTCTATGATTTTTATGCTCGACGTGCTCATTTTTTGGGTCGAACCCTCATGTCCTTGGTCCAAATACATCGTTTAGGGGACAAAGCTTGAATTTTAGGTTCCAAGGCTTCGTTTGTAGAGTCCAGAGCATTGACTCCAGCCTTCAAAGCCTCTTATTTATGCACCAAACTCTGATTCTTACGCTTCAAACCCTCACTGTTATGCTCGAATTATGAGTTTTATGCTCGACGTGCTCATTTTATGGGTCGAACCCTCATCTCCTTGGTCCAAATACATCGTTTAGGGGACAAAGCTTGAATTTTAGGTTCCAAGGATTCATTTGTAGAGTCCAGAGCATTGACTCCAGCCTTCAAAGCCTCTTATTTATGCACCAGACTCTCATTGTTAGGGTTCAAACCCTCACTGTTATGCTCAAATTATGAGTTTTATGCTCGACGTTCTCATTTTTTGGGTCGAACCCTCATCTCCTTGGTCCAAATACATCGTTTAGGGGCCAAACCTTGAATTTTAGGTTCCAAGGCTTCGCTTGTAGAGTCCAGAGCATTGACTCCAGCCTTCAAAGGCTCTTATTTATGCACCAAAATCTCATTCTTAGGCTTCAAACCCTCAGTGTTATGCTCAAATTATGAGTTTTATGCACGACATGCTCATTTTTTGGGTCGAACCCTCATGTCCTTGCTCCAAAGCCGTCATTTAGTGCCCAAAGCTTGAATTTTAGGTTCCAAGGCTTCGTTTGTAGAGTCCAGAGCATTTACTCCAGCCTTCAAAGCCTCTTATTTATGCACCAAACTCTCATTCTTAGGCTTCAAACCCTCATTGTTATGCTCTATGATTTTTATGCTCGACACGCTCATTTTTTGGGTGGAACCCTCATGTCCTTGCTCCAAAGCCATCGTTTAGTGCCCAAAGCTTGAATTTTAGCTTCCAAGGATTCATTTGTAGAGTCCAGAGCATTGACTCCAGCCTTCAAAGCCTCTTATTTATGCACCAAACTGTCATTCTTAGGCTTCAAACCCTCATTGTTATGCTCAAATTATGAGTTTTATGCTCGACACGCTCATATTTTGACACAAACCCTCATCTCCTTGCTCCAAAGCCATCGTTTAGTGCCCAAAGCTTGAATTTTAGGTTCCAAGGATTCATTTGTAGAGTCCAGAGCATTGACTCCAGCCTTCAAAGCCTCTTATTTATGCACCAAACTCTCATTCTTAGGCTGCAAACCCTCATTTTTATGCTCTATGATTTTTATGCTCGACAGCCTCATTCTTTGAAGCGAACCCTCATGTCCTTGGTCCAAATACATCGTTTAGGGGACAAAGCTTGAATTTTAGGTTCCAAGGCTTCGTTTGTAGAGTCCAGAGCATTGACTCCAGCCTTCAAAGCCTCTTATTTATGCACCAAACTGTCATTCTTAGGCTTCAAACCCTCATTGTTATGCTCAAATTATGAGTTTTATGCTCGACACGCTCATATTTTGACACGAACCCTCATCTCCTTGCTCCAAAGCCATCGTTTAGTGCCCAAAGCTTGAATTTTAGGTTCCAAGGCTTCGTTTGTAGAGTCCAGAGCATTGACTCCAGCCTTCAAAGCCTCTTATTTATGCACCAATCTTGCAATCTTAGGGTTCAAACCCTCATTGTTATGCTCAAATTATGAGTTTTATGCTCAACACGCTCATTTTTTGGGTGGAACCCTCATGTCCTTGGTCCAAAGCCATCGTTTAGTGCCCAAAGCTTGAATTTTAGGTTCCAAGGCTTCGTTTGTAGAGTCCAGAGCATTGACTCCAGCCTTCAAAGCCTCTTATTTATGCACCGAACCCTCATTCTTAGGCTTCAAACCCTCATTTTTACGCTTGACTTATGATTTTTATGCTCAACGTGCTCATTTTTTGGGTCGAACATTCATCTCATTGTTCCAAATACATTGTTTAGTGCCCTAAGCTTGAATTTTAGGTTCCAAGGATTCATTTGTAGAGTCCAGAGCATTGACTCCAGCCTTCAAAGCCTCTTATTTATGCACCAAACTCTCATTCTTAGGCTGCAAACCCTCATTTTTACGCTTGACTTATGATTTTTATGCTCAACGTGCTCATTTTTTGGGTCGAACATTCATCTCATTGTTCCAAATACATTGTTTAGTGCCCTAAGCTTGAATTTTAGGTTCCAAGGATTCATTTGTAGAGTCCAGAGCATTGACTCCAGCCTTCAAAGCCTCTTATTTATGCACCAAACTCTCATTCTTAGGCTTCAAACCCTCATTGTTATGCTCTATGATTTTTATGCTCGACAGCCTCATTCTTTGAAGCGAACCCTCATGTCCTTGGTCCAAATACATCGTTTAGGGGACAAAGCTTGAATTTTAGGTTCCAAGGCTTCGTTTGTAGAGTCCAGAGCATTGACTCCAGCCTTCAAAGCCTCTTATTTATGCACCAAACTCTGATTCTTAGGCTTCAAACCCTCACTGTTATGCTCGAATTATGAGTTTTATGCTCGACGTGCTCATTTTTTGGGTCGAACCCTCATCTCCTTGGTCCAAATACATCATTTAGGGGACAAAGCTTGAATTTTAGGTTCCAAGGATTCATTTGTAGAGTCCAGAGCATTGACTCCAGCCTTCAAAGGCTCTTATTTATGCACCAAAATCTCATTCTTAGGGTTCAAACCCTCATTGTTATGCTCTATGATTTTTATGCTCGACACGCTCATTTTTTGGGTGGAACCCTCATGTCCTTGCTCCAAAGCCATCGTTTAGTGCCCAAAGCTTGAATTTTAGCTTCCAAGGATTCATTTGTAGAGTCCAGAGCATTGACTCCAGCCTTCAAAGCCTCTTATTTATGCACCAAACTCTCATTCTTAGGCTTCAAACCCTCATTGTTATGCTCAAATTATGAGTTTTATGCTCGACACGCTCATATTTTGACACAAACCCTCATCTCCTTGCTCCAAAGCCATCGTTTAGTGCCCAAAGCTTGAATTTTAGGTTCCAAGGATTCATTTGTAGAGTCCAGAGCATTGACTCCAGCCTTCAAAGCCTCTTATTTATGCACCAAACTCTCATTCTTAGGCTGCAAACCCTCATTTTTATGCTCTATGATTTTTATGCTCGACAGCCTCATTCTTTGAAGCGAACCCTCATGTCCTTGGTCCAAATACATCGTTTAGGGGACAAAGCTTGAATTTTAGGTTCCAAGGCTTCGTTTGTAGAGTCCAGAGCATTGACTCCAGCCTTCAAAGCCTCTTATTTATGCACCAAACTGTCATTCTTAGGCTTCAAACCCTCATTGTTATGCTCAAATTATGAGTTTTATGCTCGACACGCTCATATTTTGACACGAACCCTCATCTCCTTGCTCCAAAGCCATCGTTTAGTGCCCAAAGCTTGAATTTTAGGTTCCAAGGCTTCGTTTGTAGAGTCCAGAGCATTGACTCCAGCCTTCAAAGCCTCTTATTTATGCACCAATCTTGCAATCTTAGGGTTCAAACCCTCATTGTTATGCTCAAATTATGAGTTTTATGCTCAACACGCTCATTTTTTGGGTCGAACCCCCATCTCCTTGGTCCAAATACATCGTTTAGGGGACAAAGCTTGAATTTTAGGTTCCAAGGCTTCGTTTGTAGAGTCCAGAGCATTGACTCCAGCCTTCAAAGCCTCTTATTTATGCACGAATCTTGCAATCTTAGGGTTCAAACCCTCATTGTTATGCTCAAATTATGAGTTTTATGCTCAACACGCTCATTTTTTGGGTGGAACCCTCATGTCCTTGGTCCAAAGCCATCGTTTAGTGCCCAAAGCTTGAATTTTAGGTTCCAAGGCTTCGTTTGTAGAGTCCAGAGCATTGACTCCAGCCTTCAAAGCCTCTTATTTATGCACCGAACCCTCATTCTTAGGCTTCAAACCCTCATTTTTACGCTTGACTTATGATTTTTATGCTCAACGTGCTCATTTTTTGGGTCGAACATTCATCTCATTGTTCCAAATACATTGTTTAGTGCCCAAAGCTTGAATTTTAGGTTCCAAGGATTCATTTGTAGAGTCCAGAGCATTGACTCCAGCCTTGAAAGCCTCTTATTTATGCACCAGACTCTCATTGTTAGGGTTCAAACCCTCACTGTTATGCTCAAATTATGAGTTTTATGCTCGACGTTCTCATTTTTTGGGTCGAACCCTCATCTCCTTGGTCCAAATACATCGTTTAGGGGCCAAACCTTGAATTTTAGGTTCCAAGGCTTCGCTTGTAGAGTCCAGAGCATTGACTCCAGCCTTCAAAGGCTCTTATTTATGCACCAAAATCTCATTCTTAGGCTTCAAACCCTCAGTGTTATGCTCAAATTATGAGTTTTATGCACGACATGCTCATTTTTTGGGTCGAACCCTCATGTCCTTGCTCCAAAGCCGTCATTTAGTGCCCAAAGCTTGAATTTTAGGTTCCAAGGCTTCGTTTGTAGAGTCCAGAGCATTTACTCCAGCCTTCAAAGCCTCTTATTTATGCACCAAACTCTCATTCTTAGGCTTCAAACCCTCATTGTTATGCTCTATGATTTTTATGCTCGACACGCTCATTTTTTGGGTGGAACCCTCATGTCCTTGCTCCAAAGCCATCGTTTAGTGCCCAAAGCTTGAATTTTAGGTTCCAAGGATTCATTTGTAGAATCCAGAGCATTGACTCCAGGCTTGAAATCCTCTTATTTATGCACCAAACTCTCATTCTTAGGCTTCAAACCCTCATTGTTATGCTCAAATTATGAGTTTTATGCTCGACACGCTCATATTTTGACACAAACCCTCATCTCCTTGCTCCAAAGCCATCGTTTAGTGCCCAAAGCTTGAATTTTAGGTTCCAAGGATTCATTTGTAGAGTCCAGAGCATTGACTCCAGCCTTCAAAGCCTCTTATTTATGCACCAAACTCTCATTCTTAGGCTGCAAACCCTCATTTTTATGCTCTATGATTTTTATGCTCGACAGCCTCATTCTTTGAAGCGAACCCTCATCTCCTTGGTCCAAATACATCGTTTAGGGGACAAAGCTTGAATTTTAGGTTCCAAGGCTTCGTTTGTAGAGTCCAGAGCATTGACTCCAGCCTTCAAAGCCTCTTATTTATGCACCAAACTGTCATTCTTAGGCTTCAAACCCTCATTGTTATGCTCAAATTATGAGTTTTATGCTCGACACGCTCATATTTTGACACGAACCCTCATCTCCTTGCTCCAAAGCCATCGTTTAGTGCCCAAAGCTTGAATTTTAGGTTCCAAGGCTTCGTTTGTAGAGTCAGAGCATTGACTCCAGCCTTCAAAGCCTCTTATTTATGCACCAATCTTGCAATCTTAGGGTTCAAACCCTCATTGTTATGCTCAAATTATGAGTTTTATGCTCAACACGCTCATTTTTTGGGTGGAACCCTCATGTCCTTGGTCCAAAGCCATCGTTTAGTGCCCAAAGCTTGAATTTTAGGTTCCAAGGCTTCGTTTGTAGAGTCCAGAGCATTGACTCCAGCCTTGAAAGCCTCTTATTTATGCACCGAACCCTCATTCTTAGGCTTCAAACCCTCATTTTTACGCTTGACTTATGATTTTTATGCTCCACGTGCTCATTTTTTGGGTCGAACATTCATCTCCTTGTTCCAAATACATTGTTTAGTGCCCTAAGCTTGAATTTTAGGTTCCAAGGATTCATTTGTAGAGTCCAGAGCATTGACTCCAGCCTTCAAAGCCTCTTATTTATGCACCAAACTCTCATTCTTAGGCTGCAAACCCTCATTGTTATGCTCTATGTTTTTTATGCTCGACAGCCTCATTCTTTGAAGCGAACCCTCATGTCCTTGGTCCAAATACATCGTTTAGGGGACAAAGCTTGAATTTTAGGTTCCAAGGCTTCATTTGTAGAGTCCAGAGCATTGACTCCAGCCTTCAAAGCCTCTTATTTATGCACCAAACTCTCATTCTTAGGCTTCAAACCCTCATTGTTATGCTCAAATTATGAGTTTTATGCTCGACACGCTCATATTTTGAAACGAACCCTCATGTCCTTGGTCCAAATACATCGTTTAGGGGACAAAGCTTGAATTTTAGGTTCCAAGGCTTCGTTTGTAGAGTCCAGAGCATTGACTCCAGCCTTCAAAGCCTCTTATTTATGCACCAAACTCTCATTCTTAGGCTTCAAACCCTCATTGTTATGCTCAAATTATGAGTTTTATGCTCGACACGCTCATATTTTGAAACGAACCCTCATGTCCTTGCTCCAAAGCCATCGTTTAGTGCCCAAAGCTTGAATTTTAGGTTCCAAGGCTTCGTTTGTAGAGTCCAGAGCATTGACTCCAGCCTTCAAAGCCTCTTATTTATGCACCAAACTCTCATTCTTAGGGTTCAAACCCTCATTGTTATGCTCGAATTATGAGTTTTATGCTCGACATGCTCATTTTTTGGGTCGAACCCTCATCTCCTTGGTCCAAATACATCGTTTAGGGGACAAAGCTTGAATTTTAGGTTCCAAGGATTCATTTGTAGAGTCCAGAGCATTGACTCCAGCCTTCAAAGCCTCTTATTTATGCACCAAACTCTCATTCTTAGGGTTCAAACCCTCATTGTTATGCTCAAATTATGAGTTTTATGCTCGACACGCTCATATTTTGAAACGAACCCTCATGTCCTTGCTCCAAAGCCATCGTTTAGTGCCCAAAGCTTGAATTTTAGGTTCCAAGGCTTCGTTTGTAGAGTCTAGAGCATTGACTCCAGCCTTCAAAGCCTCTTATTTATGCACCAAACTCTCATTCTTAGGGTTCAAACCCTCATTGTTATGCTCGAATTATGAGTTTTATGCTCGACGTGCTCATTTTTTGGGTCAAACCCCCATCTCCTTGGTCCAAATACATCGTTTAGGGGACAAAGCTTGAATTTTAGGTTCCAAGGCTTCGTTTGTAGAGTCCAGAGCATTGACTCCAGCCTTCAAAGCCTCTTATTTATGCACCAATCTTGCAATCTTAGGGTTCAAACCCTCATTGTTATGCTCAAATTATGAGTTTTATGCTCAACACGCTCATTTTTTGGGTGGAACCCTCATGTCCTTGCTCCAAAGCCATCGTTTAGTGCCCAAAGCTTGAATTTTAGGTTCCAAGGCTTCGTTTGTAGAGTCCAGAGCATTGACTCCAGCCTTCAAAGCCTCTTATTTATGCACCAAACTCTCATTCTTAGGCTTCAAACCCTCATTGTTATGCTCAAATTATGAGTTTTATGCTCGACACGCTCATATTTTGACACGAACCCTCATGTCCTTGCTCCAAAGCCATCGTTTAGTGCCCAAAGCTTGAATTTTAGGTTCCAAGGATTCATTTGTAGAGTCCAGAGCATTGACTCCAGCCTTCAAAGCCTCTTATTTATGCACCAAACTCTCATTCTTAGGGTTCAAACCCTCATTGTTATGCTCGAATTATGAGTTTTATGCTCGACGTGCTCATTTTTTGGGTCGAACCCCCATCTCCTTGGTCCAAATACATCGTTTAGGGGACAAAGCTTGAATTTTAGGTTCCAAGGCTTCGTTTGTACAGTCCAGAGCATTGACTCCAGCCTTCAAAGCCTCTTATTTATGCACCAATCTTGCAATCTTAGGGTTCAAACCCTCATTGTTATGCTCAAATTATGAGTTTTATGCTCAACACGCTCATTTTTTGGGTGGAACCCTCATGTCCTTGCTCCAAAGCCATCGTTTAGTGCCCAAAGCTTGAATTTTAGGTTCCAAGGCTTCGTTTGTAGAGTCCAGAGCATTGACTCCAGCCTTGAAAGCCTCTTATTTATGCACCAAACCCTCATTCTTAAGCTTCAAACCCTCATTTTTACGCTTGACTTATGATTTTTATGCTCAACGTGCTCATTTTTTGGGTCGAACATTCATCTCCTTGTTCCAAATACATTGTTTAGTGCCCTAAGCTTGAATTTTAGGTTCCAAGGATTCATTTGTAGAGTCCAGAGCATTGACTCCAGCCTTCAAAGCCTCTTATTTATGCACCAAACTCTCATTCTTAGGCTTCAAACCCTCATTTTTACGCTTGACTTATGATTTTTATGCTCAACGTGCTCATTTTTTGGGTCGAACATTCATCTCATTGTTCCAAATACATTGTTTAGTGCCCTAAGCTTGAATTTTAGGTTCCAAGGATTCATTTGTAGAGTCCAGAGCATTGACTCCAGCCTTCAAAGCCTCTTATTTATGCACCAAACTCTCATTCTTAGGCTTCAAACCCTCATTGTTATGCTCTATGATTTTTATGCTCGACAGCCTCATTCTTTGAAGCGAACCCTCATGTCCTTGGTCCAAATACATCGTTTAGGGGACAAAGCTTGAATTTTAGGTTCCAAGGCTTCGTTTGTAGAGTCCAGAGCATTGACTCCAGCCTTCAAAGCCTCTTATTTATGCACCAGACTCTCATTCTTAGGCTTCAAACCCTCATTGTTATGCTCAAATTATGAGTTTTATGATCGACACACTCATTTTTTGAAACGAACCCTCATGTCCTTGCTCCAAAGCCATCGTTTAGTTCCCAAAGCTTGAATTTTAGGTTCCAAGGATTCATTTGTAGAGTCCAGAGCATTGACTGCAGCCTTCAAAGCCTCTTATTTATGCACCAAACTCTCATTCTTAGGGTTCAAACCCTCATTGTTATGATCAAATTATGAGTTTTATGCTCGACACGCTCATTTTTTGAAACGAACCCTCATGTCCTTGCTCCAAAGCCATCGTTTAGTGCCCAAAGCTTGAATTTTAGGTTCCAAGGCTTCGTTTGTAGAGTCCAGAGCATTGACTGCAGCCTTCAAAGCCTCTTATTTATGCACCAAACTCTCATTCTTAGGCTTCAAACCCTCATTGTTATGCTCAAATTATGAGTTTTATGCTCGACACGCTCATATTTTGAAACGAACCCTCATGTCCTTGCTCCAAAGCCATCGTTTAGTGCCCAAAGCTTGAATTTTAGGTTCCAAGGATTCATTTGTAGAATCCAGAGCATTGACTCCAGGCTTGAAATCCTCTTATTTATGCACCAAACTCTCATTCTTAGGCTTCAAACCCTCATTGTTATGCTCGAATTATGAGTTTTATGCTCGACATGCTCATTTTTTGGGTCGAACCCTCATCTCCTTGGTCCAAATACATCGTTTAGGGGACAAAGCTTGAATTTTAGGTTCCAAGGATTCATTTGTAGAGTCCAGAGCATTGACTCCAGCCTTCAAAGCCTCTTATTTATGCACCAAACTCTCATTCTTAGGCTTCAAACGCTCATTGTTATGCTCAAATTATGAGTTTTATGCTCGACACGCTCATATTTTGACACGAACCCTCATCTCCTTGCTCCAAAGCCATCGTTTAGTGCCCAAAGCTTGAATTTTAGGTTCCAAGGATTCATTTGTAGAGTCCAGAGCATTGACTCCAGCCTTCAAAGCCTCTTATTTATGCACCAAACTCTCATTCTTAGGCTTCAGACCCTCATTGTTATGCTCGAATTATGAGTTTTATGCTCGACGTGCTCATTTTTTGGGTCGAACCCTCATCTCCTTGGTCCGAATACATCGTTTAGGGGACAAAGCTTGAATTTTAGGTTCCAAGGCTTCGTTTGTAGAGTCCAGAGCATTGACTCCAGCCTTCAAAGCCTCTTATTTATGCACCAATCTTGCAATCTTAGGGTTCAAACCCTCATTGTTATGCTCAAATTATGAGTTTTATGCTCAACACGCTCATTTTTTGGGTGGAACCCTCATGTCCTTGCTCCAAAGCCATCGTTTAGTGCCCAAAGCTTGAATTTTAGGTTCCAAGGCTTCGTTTGTAGAGTCCAGAGCATTGACTCCAGCCTTGAAAGCCTCTTATTTATGCACCAAACCCTCATTCTTAGGCTTCAAACCCTCATTTTTACGCTTGACTTATGATTTCTATGCTCAACGTGCTCATTTTTTGGGTCGAACATTCATCTCATTGTTCCAAATACATTGTTTAGTGCCCTAAGCTTGAATTTTAGGTTCCAAGGATTCATTTGTAGAGTCCAGAGCATTGACTCCAGCCTTCAAAGCCTCTTATTTATGCACCAAACTCTCATTCTTAGGCTGCAAACCCTCATTGTTATGCTCTATGATTTTTATGCTCGACAGCCTCATTCTTTGAAGCGAACCCTCATGTCCTTGGTCCAAATACATCGTTTAGGGGACAAAGCTTGAATTTTAGGTTCCAAGGCTTCGTTTGTAGAGTCCAGAGCATTGACTCCAGCCTTCAAAGCCTCTTATTTATGCACCAAACTCTCATTCTTAGGCTTCAAACCCTCATTGTTATGCTCAAATTATGAGTTTTATGCTCGACACGCTCATTTTTTGAAACGAACCCTCATGTCCTTGCTCCAAAGCCATCGTTTAGTGCCCAAAGCTTGAATTTTAGGTTCCAAGGCTTCGTTTGTAGAGTCCAGAGCATTGACTGCAGCCTTCAAAGCCTCTTATTTATGCACCAAACTCTCATTCTTAGGCTTGAAACCCTCATTGTTATGCTCAAATTATGAGTTTTATGCTCGACACGCTCATATTTTGACACGAACCCTCATGTCCTTGCTCCAAATACATCGTTTAGTGCCCAAAGCTTGAATTTTAGGTTCCAAGGATTCATTTGTAGAATCCAGAGCATTGACTCCAGGCTTGAAATCCTCTTATTTATGCACCAAACTCTCATTCTTAGGGTTCAAACCCTCATTGTTATGCTCGAATTATGAGTTTTATGCTCGACGTGCTCATTTTTTGGGTCGAACCCTCATCTCCTTGGTCCAAATACATCGTTTAGGGGACAAAGCTTGAATTTTAGGTTCCAAGGCTTCGTTTGTAGAGTCCAGAGCATTGACTCCAGCCTTCAAAGCCTCTTATTTATGCACCAATCTTGCAATCTTAGGGTTCAAACCCTCATTGTTATGCTCAAATTATGAGTTTTATGCTCAACACGCTCATTTTTTGGGTGGAACCCTCATGTCCTTGCTCCAAAGCCATCGTTTAGGGGACAAAGCTTGAATTTTAGGTTCCAAGGCTTCGTTTGTAGAGTCCAGAGCATTGACTCCAGCCTTGAAAGCCTCTTATTTATGCACCAAACCCTCATTCTTAGGCTTCAAACCCTCATTTTTACGCTTGACTTATGATTTTTATGCTCAACGTGCTCATTTTTTGGGTCGAACATTGATCTCATTGTTCCAAATACATTGTTTAGTGCCCTAAGCTTGAATTTTAGGTTCCAAGGATTCATTTGTAGAGTCCAGAGCATTGACTCCAGCCTTCAAAGCCTCTTATTTATGCACCAAACTCTCATTCTTAGGCTGCAAACCCTCACTGTTATGCTCTATGATTTTTATGCTCGACGTGCTCATTTTTTGGGTCGAACCCTCATCTCCTTGGTCCAAATACATCGTTTAGGGGACAAAGCTTGAATTTTAGGTTCCAAGGCTTCGTTTGTAGAGTCCAGAGCATTGACTCCAGCCTTCAAAGCCTCTTATTTATGCACCAATCTTGCAATCTTAGGGTTCAAACCCTCATTGTTATGCTCAAATTATGAGTTTTATGCTCAACACGCTCATTTTTTGGGTGGAATCCTCATGTCCTTGCTCCAAAGCCATCGTTTAGTGCCCAAAGCTTGAATTTTAGGTTCCAAGGATTCATTTGTAGAATCCAGAGCATTGACTCCAGGCTTGAAATCCTCTTATTTATGCACCAAACTCTCATTCTTAGGGTTCAAACGCTCATTGTTATGCTCGAATTATGAGTTTTATGCTCGATGTGCTCCTTTTTTGGGTCGAACCCTCATCTCCTTGGTCCAAATACATCGTTTAGGGGACAAAGCTTGAATTTTAGGTTCCAAGGCTTCGTTTGTAGAGTCCAGAGCATTGACTCCAGCCTTCAAAGCCTCTTATTTATGCACCAATCTTGCAATCTTAGGGTTCAAACCCTCATTGTTATGCTCAAATTATGAGTTTTATGCTCAACACGCTCATTTTTTGGGTGGAACCCTCATGTCCTTGCTCCAAAGCCATCGTTTAGTGCCCAAAGCTTGAATTTTAGGTTCCAAGGCTTCGTTTGTAGAGTCCAGAGCATTGACTCCAGCCTTGAAAGCCTCTTATTTATGCACCAAACCCTCATTCTTAAGCTTCAAACCCTCATTTTTACGCTTGACTTATGATTTTTATGCTCAACGTGCTCATTTTTTGGGTCGAACATTCATCTCCTTGTTCCAAATACATTGTTTAGTGCCCTAAGCTTGAATTTTAGGTTCCAAGGATTCATTTGTAGAGTCCAGAGCATTGACTCCAGCCTTCAAAGCCTCTTATTTATGCACCAAACTCTCATTCTTAGGCTTCAAACCCTCATTTTTACGCTTGACTTATGATTTTTATGCTCAACGTGCTCATTTTTTGGGTCGAACATTCATCTCATTGTTCCAAATACATTGTTTAGTGCCCTAAGCTTGAATTTTAGGTTCCAAGGATTCATTTGTAGAGTCCAGAGCATTGACTCCAGCCTTCAAAGCCTCTTATTTATGCACCAAACTCTCATTCTTAGGCTTCAAACCCTCATTGTTATGCTCTATGATTTTTATGCTCGACAGCCTCATTCTTTGAAGCGAACCCTCATGTCCTTGGTCCAAATACATCGTTTAGGGGACAAAGCTTGAATTTTAGGTTCCAAGGCTTCGTTTGTAGAGTCCAGAGCATTGACTCCAGCCTTCAAAGCCTCTTATTTATGCACCAGACTCTCATTCTTAGGCTTCAAACCCTCATTGTTATGCTCAAATTATGAGTTTTATGATCGACACACTCATTTTTTGAAACGAACCCTCATGTCCTTGCTCCAAAGCCATCGTTTAGTTCCCAAAGCTTGAATTTTAGGTTCCAAGGATTCATTTGTAGAGTCCAGAGCATTGACTGCAGCCTTCAAAGCCTCTTATTTATGCACCAAACTCTCATTCTTAGGGTTCAAACCCTCATTGTTATGATCAAATTATGAGTTTTATGCTCGACACGCTCATTTTTTGAAACGAACCCTCATGTCCTTGCTCCAAAGCCATCGTTTAGTGCCCAAAGCTTGAATTTTAGGTTCCAAGGCTTCGTTTGTAGAGTCCAGAGCATTGACTGCAGCCTTCAAAGCCTCTTATTTATGCACCAAACTCTCATTCTTAGGCTTCAAACCCTCATTGTTATGCTCAAATTATGAGTTTTATGCTCGACACGCTCATATTTTGAAACGAACCCTCATGTCCTTGCTCCAAAGCCATCGTTTAGTGCCCAAAGCTTGAATTTTAGGTTCCAAGGATTCATTTGTAGAATCCAGAGCATTGACTCCAGGCTTGAAATCCTCTTATTTATGCACCAAACTCTCATTCTTAGGCTTCAAACCCTCATTGTTATGCTCGAATTATGAGTTTTATGCTCGACATGCTCATTTTTTGGGTCGAACCCTCATCTCCTTGGTCCAAATACATCGTTTAGGGGACAAAGCTTGAATTTTAGGTTCCAAGGATTCATTTGTAGAGTCCAGAGCATTGACTCCAGCCTTCAAAGCCTCTTATTTATGCACCAAACTCTCATTCTTAGGCTTCAAACGCTCATTGTTATGCTCAAATTATGAGTTTTATGCTCGACACGCTCATATTTTGACACGAACCCTCATCTCCTTGCTCCAAAGCCATCGTTTAGTGCCCAAAGCTTGAATTTTAGGTTCCAAGGATTCATTTGTAGAGTCCAGAGCATTGACTCCAGGCTTGAAATCCTCTTATTTATGCACCAAACTCTCATTCTTAGGCTTCAGACCCTCATTGTTATGCTCGAATTATGAGTTTTATGCTCGACGTGCTCATTTTTTGGGTCGAACCCTCATCTCCTTGGTCCAAATACATCGTTTAGGGGACAAAGCTTGAATTTTAGGTTCCAAGGCTTCGTTTGTAGAGTCCAGAGCATTGACTCCAGCCTTCAAAGCCTCTTATTTATGCACCAATCTTGCAATCTTAGGGTTCAAACCCTCATTGTTATGCTCAAATTATGAGTTTTATGCTCAACACGCTCATTTTTTGGGTGGAACCCTCATGTCCTTGCTCCAAAGCCATCGTTTAGTGCCCAAAGCTTGAATTTTAGGTTCCAAGGCTTCGTTTGTAGAGTCCAGAGCATTGACTCCAGCCTTGAAAGCCTCTTATTTATGCACCAAACCCTCATTCTTAGGCTTCAAACCCTCATTTTTACGCTTGACTTATGATTTCTATGCTCAACGTGCTCATTTTTTGGGTCGAACATTCATCTCATTGTTCCAAATACATTGTTTAGTGCCCTAAGCTTGAATTTTAGGTTCCAAGGATTCATTTGTAGAGTCCAGAGCATTGACTCCAGCCTTCAAAGCCTCTTATTTATGCACCAAACTCTCATTCTTAGGCTGCAAACCCTCATTGTTATGCTCTATGATTTTTATGCTCGACAGCCTCATTCTTTGAAGCGAACCCTCATGTCCTTGGTCCAAATACATCGTTTAGGGGACAAAGCTTGAATTTTAGGTTCCAAGGCTTCGTTTGTAGAGTCCAGAGCATTGACTCCAGCCTTCAAAGCCTCTTATTTATGCACCAAACTCTCATTCTTAGGCTTCAAACCCTCATTGTTATGCTCAAATTATGAGTTTTATGCTCGACACGCTCATATTTTGAAACGAACCCTCATGTCCTTGCTCCAAAGCCATCGTTTAGTGCCCAAAGCTTGAATTTTAGGTTCCAAGGATTCATTTGTAGAGTCCAGAGCATTGACTCCAGGCTTGAAATCCTCTTATTTATGCACCAAACTCTCATTCTTAGGGTTCAAACCCTCATTGTTATGCTCGAATTATGAGTTTTATGCTCGACGTGCTCATTTTTTGGGTCGAACCCTCATCTCCTTGCTCCAAATACATCGTTTAGGGGACAAAGCTTGAATTTTAGGTTCCAAGGCTTCGTTTGTAGAGTCCAGAGCATTGACTCCAGCCTTCAAAGCCTCTTATTTATGCACCAAACTCTCATTCTTAGGCTTCAAACCCTCATTGTTATGCTCAAATTATGAGTTTTATGCTCGACACGCTCATTTTTTGAAACGAACCCTCATGTCCTTGCTCCAAAGCCATCGTTTAGTGCCCAAAGCTTGAATTTTAGGTTCCAAGGCTTCGTTTGTAGAGTCCAGAGCATTGACTGCAGCCTTCAAAGCCTCTTATTTATGCACCAAACTCTCATTCTTAGGCTTGAAACCCTCATTGTTATGCTCAAATTATGAGTTTTATGCTCGACACGCTCATATTTTGAAACGAACCCTCATGTCCTTGCTCCAAAGCCATCGTTTAGTGCCCAAAGCTTGAATTTTAGGTTCCAAGGATTCATTTGTAGAGTCCAGAGCATTGACTCCAGGCTTGAAATCCTCTTATTTATGCACCAAACTCTCATTCTTAGGGTTCAAACCCTCATTGTTATGCTCGAATTATGAGTTTTATGCTCGACGTGCTCATTTTTTGGGTCGAACCCTCATCTCCTTGCTCCAAATACATCGTTTAGGGGACAAAGCTTGAATTTTAGGTTCCAAGGCTTCGTTTGTAGAGTCCAGAGCATTGACTCCAGCCTTCAAAGCCTCTTATTTATGCACCAAACTCTCATTCTTAGGCTTCAAACCCTCATTGTTATGCTCAAATTATGAGTTTTATGCTCGACACGCTCATTTTTTGAAACGAACCCTCATGTCCTTGCTCCAAAGCCATCGTTTAGTGCCCAAAGCTTGAATTTTAGGTTCCAAGGCTTCGTTTGTAGAGTCCAGAGCATTGACTGCAGCCTTCAAAGCCTCTTATTTATGCACCAAACTCTCATTCTTAGGCTTGAAACCCTCATTGTTATGCTCAAATTATGAGTTTTATGCTCGACACGCTCATATTTTGAAACGAACCCTCATGTCCTTGCTCCAAAGCCATCGTTTAGTGCCCAAAGCTTGAATTTTAGGTTCCAAGGATTCATTTGTAGAGTCCAGAGCATTGACTCCAGGCTTGAAATCCTCTTATTTATGCACCAAACTCTCATTCTTAGGGTTCAAACCCTCATTGTTATGCTCGAATTATGAGTTTTATGCTCGACGTGCTCATTTTTTGGGTCGAACCCTCATCTCCTTGCTCCAAATACATCGTTTAGGGGACAAAGCTTGAATTTTAGGTTCCAAGGCTTCGTTTGTAGAGTCCAGAGCATTGACTCCAGCCTTCAAAGCCTCTTATTTATGCACCAAACTCTCATTCTTAGGCTTCAAACCCTCATTGTTATGCTCAAATTATGAGTTTTATGCTCGACACGCTCATTTTTTGAAACGAACCCTCATGTCCTTGCTCCAAAGCCATCGTTTAGTGCCCAAAGCTTGAATTTTAGGTTCCAAGGCTTCGTTTGTAGAGTCCAGAGCATTGACTGCAGCCTTCAAAGCCTCTTATTTATGCACCAAACTCTCATTCTTAGGCTTGAAACCCTCATTGTTATGCTCAAATTATGAGTTTTATGCTCGACACGCTCATATTTTGACACGAACCCTCATGTCCTTGCTCCAAATACATCGTTTAGTGCCCAAAGCTTGAATTTTAGGTTCCAAGGATTCATTTGTAGAATCCAGAGCATTGACTCCAGGCTTGAAATCCTCTTATTTATGCACCAAACTCTCATTCTTAGGGTTCAAACCCTCATTGTTATGCTCGAATTATGAGTTTTATGCTCGACGTGCTCATTTTTTGGGTCGAACCCTCATCTCCTTGGTCCAAATACATCGTTTAGGGGACAAAGCTTGAATTTTAGGTTCCAAGGCTTCGTTTGTAGAGTCCAGAGCATTGACTCCAGCCTTCAAAGCCTCTTATTTATGCACCAATCTTGCAATCTTAGGGTTCAAACCCTCATTGTTATGCTCAAATTATGAGTTTTATGCTCAACACGCTCATTTTTTGGGTGGAACCCTCATGTCCTTGCTCCAAAGCCATCGTTTAGGGGACAAAGCTTGAATTTTAGGTTCCAAGGCTTCGTTTGTAGAGTCCAGAGCATTGACTCCAGCCTTGAAAGCCTCTTATTTATGCACCAAACCCTCATTCTTAGGCTTCAAACCCTCATTTTTACGCTTGACTTATGATTTTTATGCTCAACGTGCTCATTTTTTGGGTCGAACATTCATCTCATTGTTCCAAATACATTGTTTAGTGCCCTAAGCTTGAATTTTAGGTTCCAAGGATTCATTTGTAGAGTCCAGAGCATTGACTCCAGCCTTCAAAGCCTCTTATTTATGCACCAAACTCTCATTCTTAGGCTGCAAACCCTCACTGTTATGCTCTATGATTTTTATGCTCGACGTGCTCATTTTTTGGGTCGAACCCTCATCTCCTTGGTCCAAATACATCGTTTAGGGGACAAAGCTTGAATTTTAGGTTCCAAGGCTTCGTTTGTAGAGTCCAGAGCATTGACTCCAGCCTTCAAAGCCTCTTATTTATGCACCAATCTTGCAATCTTAGGGTTCAAACCCTCATTGTTATGCTCAAATTATGAGTTTTATGCTCAACACGCTCATTTTTTGGGTGGAATCCTCATGTCCTTGCTCCAAAGCCATCGTTTAGTGCCCAAAGCTTGAATTTTAGGTTCCAAGGATTCATTTGTAGAATCCAGAGCATTGACTCCAGGCTTGAAATCCTCTTATTTATGCACCAAACTCTCATTCTTAGGGTTCAAACGCTCATTGTTATGCTCGAATTATGAGTTTTATGCTCGATGTGCTCCTTTTTTGGGTCGAACCCTCATCTCCTTGGTCCAAATACATCGTTTAGGGGACAAAGCTTGAATTTTAGGTTCCAAGGCTTCGTTTGTAGAGTCCAGAGCATTGACTCCAGCCTTCAAAGCCTCTTATTTATGCACCAATCTTGCAATCTTAGGGTTCAAACCCTCATTGTTATGCTCAAATTATGAGTTTTATGCTCAACACGCTCATTTTTTGGGTGGAACCCTCATGTCCTTGCTCCAAAGCCATCGTTTAGTGCCCAAAGCTTGAATTTTAGGTTCCAAGGCTTCGTTTGTAGAGTCCAGAGCATTGACTCCAGCCTTGAAAGCCTCTTATTTATGCACCAAACCCTCATTCTTAGGCTTCAAACCCTCATTTTTATGCTTGACTTATGATTTTTATGCTCAACGTGCTCATTTTTTGGGTCGAACATTCATCTCATTGTTCCAAATACATTGTTTAGTGCCCTAAGCTTGAATTTTAGGTTCCAAGGATTCATTTGTAGAGTCCAGAGCATTGACTCCAGCCTTCAAAGCCTCTTATTTATGCACCAAACTCTCATTCTTAGGCTTCAGACCCTCATTGTTATGCTCTATGATTTTTATGCTCGACAGCCTCATTCTTTGAAGCGAACCCTCATGTCCTTGGTCCAAATACATCGTTTAGGGGACAAAGCTTGAATTTTAGGTTCCAAGGCTTCGTTTGTAGAGTCCAGAGCATTGACTCCAGCCTTCAAAGCCTCTTATTTATGCACCAAACTCTCATTCTTAGGCTTCAAACCCTCATTGTTATGCTCGAATTATGAGTTTTATGCTCGACATGCTCATTTTTTGGGTCGAACCCTCATGTCCTTGGTCCAAATACATCGTTTAGGGGACAAAGCTTGAATTTTAGGTTCCAAGGATTCATTTGTAGAGTCCAGAGCATTGACTCCAGCCTTCAAAGCCTCTTATTTATGCACCAAACTCTCATTCTTAGGCTTCAAACCCTCATTGTTATGCTCAAATTATGAGTTTTATGCTCGACACGCTCATATTTTGACACGAACCCTCATCTCCTTGCTCCAAAGCCATCGTTTAGTGCCCAAAGCTTGAATTTTAGGTTTCAAGGCTTCGTTTGTAGAGTCCAGAGCATTGACTCCAGCCTTGAAAGCCTCTTATTTATGCACCAAACCCTCATTCTTAGGCTTCAAACCCTCATTTTTACACTTGACTTATGATTTTTATGCTCAACGTGCTCATTTTTTGGGTCGAACATTCATCTCCTTGTTCCAAATACATTGTTTAGTGCCCTAAGCTTGAATTTTAGGTTCCAAGGATTCATTTGTAGAGTCCAGAGCATTGACTCCAGCCTTCAAAGCCTCTTATTTATGCACCAAACTCTCATTCTTAGGCTTCAAACCCTCATTGTTATGCTCGAATTATTATTTTCATGCCCGACATGCTCATTTTTTGGGTCGAACCCTCATCTCCTTGGTCCAAATACATCGTTTAGGGGACAAAGCTTGAATTTTAGGTTCCAAGGATTCATTTGTAGAGTCCAGAGCATTGACTCCAGCCTTCAAAGCCTCTTATTTATGCACCAAACTCTCATTCTTAGGCTTCAAACCCTCATTGTTATGCTCAAATTATGAGTTTTATGCTCGACACGCTCATATTTTGACACGAACCCTCATCTCCTTGCTCCAAAGCCATCGTTTAGTGCCCAAAGCTTGAATTTTAGGTTCCAAGGATTCATTTGTAGAGTCCAGAGCATTGACTCCAGCCTTCAAAGCCTCTTATTTATGCACCAAACTCTCATTCTTAGGCTTCAAACCCTCATTGTTATGCTCGAATTATGAGTTTTATGCTCGACATGCTCATTTTTTGGGTCGAACCCTCATCTCCTTGGTCCAAATACATCGTTTAGGGGACAAAGCTTGAATTTTAGGTTCCAAGGCTTCGTTTGTAGAGTCCAGAGCATTGACTCCAGCCTTCAAAGCCTCTTATTTATGCACCAAACTCTCATTCTTAGGCTTCAAACCCTCATTGTTATGCTCAAATTATGAGTTTTATGCTCGACACGCTCATATTTTGAAACGAACCCTCATGTCCTTGCTCCAAAGCCATCGTTTAGTGCCCAAAGCTTGAATTTTAGGTTTCAAGGCTTCGTTTGTAGAGTCCAGAGCATTGACTCCAGCCTTGAAAGCCTCTTATTTATGCACCAAACTCTCATTCTTAGGCTTCAAACCCTCATTTTTACGCTTGACCTATGATTTTTATGCTCAACGTGCTCATTTTTTGGGTCGAACATTCATCTCCTTGTTCCAAATACATTGTTTAGTGCCCAAAGCTTGAATTTTAGGTTCCAAGGATTCATTTGTAGAGTCCAGAGCATTGACTCCAGCCTTCAAAGCCTCTTATTTATGCACCAAACTCTCATTCTTAGGGTTCAAACCCTCATTGTTATGCTCGAATTATGATTTTCATGCCCGACATGCTCATTTTTTGGGTCGAACCCTCATCTCCTTGGTCCAAATACATCGTTTAGGGGACAAAGCTTGAATTTTAGGTTCCAAGGATTCATTTGTAGAGTCCAGAGCATTGACTCCAGCCTTCAAAGCCTCTTATTTATGCACCAAACTCTCATTCTTAGGCTTCAAACCCTCATTGTTATGCTCAAATTATGAGTTTTATGCTCGACACGCTCATATTTTGTGTCGAACCCTCATCTCCTTGCTCCAAAGCCATCGTTTAGTGCCCAAAGCTTGAATTTTAGGTTCCAAGGATTCATTTGTAGAGTCCAGAGCATTGACTCCAGCCTTCAAAGCCTCTTATTTATGCACCAAACTCTCATTCTTAGGGTTCAAACCCTCATTGTTATGCTCGAATTATGAGTTTTATGCTCGACGTGCTCATTTTTTGGGTCGAACCCCCATCTCCTTGGTCCAAATACATCGTTTAGGGGACAAAGCTTGAATTTTAGGTTCCAAGGCTTCGTTTGTAGAGTCCAGAGCATTGACTCCAGCCTTCAAAGCCTCTTATTTATGCACCAAACTCTCATTCTTAGGCTTCAAACCCTCATTGTTATGCTCAAATTATGAGTTTTATGCTCAACACGCTCATTTTTTGGGTGGAACCCTCATGTCCTTGCTCCAAAGCCATCGTTTAGTGCCCAAAGCTTGAATTTTAGGTTCCAAGGCTTCGTTTGTAGAGTCCAGAGCATTGACTCCAGCCTTGAAAGCCTCTTATTTATGCACCAAACCCTCATTCTTAGGCTTCAAACCCTCATTTTTACGCTTGACTTATGATTTTTATGCTCAACGTGCTCATTTTTTGGGTCGAACATTCATCTCCTTGTTCCAAATACATTGTTTAGTGCCCTAAGCTTGAATTTTAGGTTCCAAGGATTCATTTGTAGAGTCCAGAGCATTGACTCCAGCCTTCAAAGCCTCTTATTTATGCACCAAACTCTCATTCTTAGGCTGCAAACCCTCATTGTTATGCTCTATGATTTTTATGCTCGACAGCCTCATTCTTTGAAGCGAACCCTCATGTCCTTGCTCCAAATACATCGTTTAGGGGACAAAGCTTGAATTTTAGGTTCCAAGGCTTCGTTTGTAGAGTCCAGAGCATTGACTCCAGCCTTCAAAGCCTCTTATTTATGCACCAAACTCTCATTCTTAGGCTTCAAACCCTCATTGTTATGCTCAAATTATGAGTTTTATGCTCGACACGCTCATATTTTGAAACGAACCCTCATGTCCTTGGTCCAAATACATCGTTTAGGGGACAAAGCTTGAATTTTAGGTTCCAAGGCTTCGTTTGTAGAGTCCAGAGCATTGACTCCAGCCTTCAAAGCCTCTTATTTATGCACCAAACTCTCATTCTTAGGCTTCAAACCCTCATTGTTATGCTCAAATTATGAGTTTTATGCTCGACACGCTCATATTTTGAAACGAACCCTCATGTCCTTGCTCCAAAGCCATCGTTTAGTGCCCAAAGCTTGAATTTTAGGTTCCAAGGCTTCGTTTGTAGAGTCCAGAGCATTGACTCCAGCCTTCAAAGCCTCTTATTTATGCACCAATCTTGCAATCTTAGGCTTCAAACCCTCATTGTTATGCTCAAATTATGAGTTTTATGCTCGACACGCTCATATTTTGAAACGAACCCTCATGTCCTTGCTCCAAAGCCATCGTTTAGTGCCCAAAGCTTGAATTTTAGGTTCCAAGGATTCATTTGTAGAGTCCAGAGCATTGACTCCAGCCTTCAAAGCCTCTTATTTATGCACCAAACTCTCATTCTTAGGGTTCAAACCCTCATTGTTATGCTCGAATTATGAGTTTTATGCTCGACATGCTCCTTTTTTGGGTGGAACCCTCATCTCCTTGGTCCAAATACATCGTTTAGGGGACAAAGCTTGAATTTTAGGTTCCAAGGCTTCGTTTGTAGAGTCCAGAGCATTGACTGCAGCCTTCAAAGCCTCTTATTTATGCACCAAACTCTCATTCTTAGGCTTCAAACCCTCATTGTTATGCTCAAATTATGAGTTTTATGCTCGACACGCTCATTTTTTGGGTGGAACCCTCATGTCCTTGCTCCAAAGCCATCGTTTAGTGCCCAAAGCTTGAATTTTAGGTTCCAAGGCTTCGTTTGTAGAGTCCAGAGCATTGACTGCAGCCTTCAAAGCCTCTTATTTATGCACCAAACTCTCATTCTTAGGCTTCAAACCCTCATTGTTATGCTCAAATTATGAGTTTTATGCTCGACACGCTCATATTTTGAAACGAACCCTCATGTCCTTGCTCCAAAGCCATCGTTTAGTGCCCAAAGCTTGAATTTTAGGTTCCAAGGATTCATTTGTAGAATCCAGAGCATTGACTCCAGGCTTGAAATCCTCTTATTTATGCACCAAACTCTCATTCTTAGGCTTCAAACCCTCATTGTTATGCTCGAATTATGAGTTTTATGCTCGACATGCTCATTTTGTGGGTCGAACCCTCATCTCCTTGGTCCAAATACATCGTTTAGGGGACAAAGCTTGAATTTTAGGTTCCAAGGATTCATTTGTAGAGTCCAGAGCATTGACTCCAGCCTTCAAAGCCTCTTATTTATGCACCAAACTCTCATTCTTAGGCTTCAAACCCTCATTGTTATGCTCAAATTATGAGTTTTATGCTCGACACGCTCATATTTTGACACGAACCCTCATGTCCTTGCTCCAAAGCCATCGTTTAGTGCCCAAAGCTTGAATTTTAGGTTCCAAGGATTCATTTGTAGAGTCCAGAGCATTGACTCCAGCCTTCAAAGCCTCTTATTTATGCACCAAACTCTCATTCTTAGGCTTCAGACCCTCATTGTTATGCTCGAATTATGAGTTTTATGCTCGACGTGCTCATTTTTTGGGTCGAACCCTCATCTCCTTGGTCCAAATACATCGTTTAGGGGACAAAGCTTGAATTTTAGGTTCCAAGGCTTCGTTTGTAGAGTCCAGAGCATTGACTCCAGCCTTCAAAGCCTCTTATTTATGCACCAATCTTGCAATCTTAGGGTTCAAACCCTCATTGTTATGCTCAAATTATGAGTTTTATGCTCAACACGCTCATTTTTTGGGTGGAACCCTCATGTCCTTGCTCCAAAGCCATCGTTTAGTGCCCAAAGCTTGAATTTTAGGTTCCAAGGCTTCGTTTGTAGAGTCCAGAGCATTGACTCCAGCCTTGAAAGCCTCTTATTTATGCACCAAACCCTCATTCTTAGGCTTCAAACCCTCATTTTTACGCTTGACTTATGATTTTTATGCTCAACGTGCTCATTTTTTGGGTCGAACATTCATCTCATTGTTCCAAATACATTGTTTAGTGCCCTAAGCTTGAATTTTAGGTTCCAAGGATTCATTTGTAGAGTCCAGAGCATTGACTCCAGCCTTCAAAGCCTCTTATTTATGCACCAAACTCTCATTCTTAGGCTTCAAACCCTCATTGTTATGCTCTATGATTTTTATGCTCGACAGCCTCATTCTTTGAAGCGAACCCTCATGTCCTTGGTCCAAATACATCGTTTAGGGGACAAAGCTTGAATTTTAGGTTCCAAGGCTTCGTTTGTAGAGTCCAGAGCATTGACTCCAGCCTTCAAAGCCTCTTATTTATGCACCAAACTCTCATTCTTAGGCTTCAAACCCTCATTGTTATGCTCAAATTATGAGTTTTATGATCGACACGCTCATATTTTGAAACGAACCCTCATGTCCTTGCTCCAAAGCCATCGTTTAGTGCCCAAAGCTTGAATTTTAGGTTCCAAGGATTCATTTGTAGAGTCCAGAGCATTGACTCCAGGCTTGAAATCCTCTTATTTATGCACCAAACTCTCATTCTTAGGGTTCAAACCCTCATTGTTATGCTCGAATTATGAGTTTTATGCTCGACGTGCTCATTTTTTGGGTCGAACCCTCATCTCCTTGGTCCAAATACATCGTTTAGGGGACAAAGCTTGAATTTTAGGTTCCAAGGCTTCGTTTGTAGAGTCCAGAGCATTGACTCCAGCCTTCAAAGCCTCTTATTTATGTACCAAACTCTCATTCTTAGGCTTCAAACCCTCATTGTTATGCTCAAATTATGAGTTTTATGCTCGACACGCTCATATTTTGACACGAACCCTCATGTCCTTGCTCCAAATACATCGTTTAGTGCCCAAAGCTTGAATTTTAGGTTCCAAGGATTCATTTGTAGAATCCAGAGCATTGACTCCAGGCTTGAAATCCTCTTATTTATGCACCAAACTCTCATTCTTAGGGTTCAAACCCTCATTGTTATGCTCGAATTATGAGTTTTATGCTCGACGTGCTCATTTTTTGGGTCGAACCCTCATCTCCTTGGTCCAAATACATCGTTTAGGGGACAAAGCTTGAATTTTAGGTTCCAAGGCTTCGTTTGTAGAGTCCAGAGCATTGACTCCAGCCTTCAAAGCCTCTTATTTATGCACCAATCTTGCAATCTTAGGGTTCAAACCCTCATTGTTATGCTCAAATTATGAGTTTTATGCTCAACACGCTCATTTTTTGGGTGGAACCCTCATGTCCTTGCTCCAAAGCCATCGTTTAGTGCCCAAAGCTTGAATTTTAGGTTCCAAGGCTTCGTTTGTAGAGTCCAGAGCATTGACTCCAGCCTTGAAAGCCTCTTATTTATGCACCAAACCCTCATTCTTAGGCTTCAAACCCTCATTTTTACGCTTGACTTATGATTTTTATGCTCAACGTGCTCATTTTTTGGGTCGAACATTCATCTCATTGTTCCAAATACATTGTTTAGTGCCCTAAGCTTGAATTTTAGGTTCCAAGGATTCATTTGTAGAGTCCAGAGCATTGACTCCAGCCTTCAAAGCCTCTTATTTATGCACCAAACTCTCATTCTTAGGCTGCAAACCCTCATTGTTATGCTCTATGATTTTTATGCTCGACGTGCTCATTTTTTGTGTCGAGCCCTCATCTCCTTGGTCCAAATACATCGTTTAGGGGACAAAGCTTGAATTTTAGGTTCCAAGGCTTCGTTTGTAGAGTCCAGAGCATTGACTCCAGCCTTCAAAGCCTCTTATTTATGCACCAATCTTGCAATCTTAGGGTTCAAACCCTCATTGTTATGCTCAAATTATGAGTTTTATGCTCAACACGCTCATTTTTTGGGTGGAACCCTCATGTCCTTGCTCCAAAGCCATCGTTTAGTGCCCAAAGCTTGAATTTTAGGTTCCAAGGATTCATTTGTAGAGTCCAGAGCATTGACTCCAGGCTTGAAATCCTCTTATTTATGCACCAAACTCTCATTCTTAGGGTTCAAACGCTCATTGTTATGCTCGAATTATGAGTTTTATGCTCGACGTGCTCCTTTTTTGGGTCGAACCCTCATCTCCTTGGTCCAAATACATCGTTTAGGGGACAAAGCTTGAATTTTAGGTTCCAAGGCTTCGTTTGTAGAGTCCAGAGCATTGACTCCAGCCTTCAAAGCCTCTTATTTATGCACCAAACTCTCATTCTTAGGCTTCAAACCCTCATTGTTATGCTCAAATTATGAGTTTTATGCTCGACACGCTCATTTTTTGAAACGAACCCTCATGTCCTTGCTCCAAAGCCATCGTTTAGTGCCCAAAGCTTGAATTTTAGGTTCCAAGGATTCATTTGTAGAATCCAGAGCATTGACTCCAGGCTTGAAATCCTCTTATTTATGCACCAAACTCTCATTCTTAGGCTTCAAACCCTCATTGTTATGCTCGAATTATGAGTTTTATGCTCGACACGCTCATATTTTGACACGAACCCTCATGTCCTTGCTCCAAAGCCATCGTTTAGTGCCCAAAGCTTGAATTTTAGGTTCCAAGGATTCATTTGTAGAGTCCAGAGCATTGACTCCAGGCTTGAAATCCTCTTATTTATGCACCAAACTCTCATTCTTAGGGTTCAAACCCTCATTGTTATGCTCGAATTATGAGTTTTATGCTCGACGTGCTCATTTTTTGGGTCGAACCCTCATCTCCTTGGTCCAAATACATCGTTTAGGGGACAAAGCTTGAATTTTAGGTTCCAAGGCTTCGTTTGTAGAGTCCAGAGCATTGACTCCAGCCTTCAAAGCCTCTTATTTATGCACCAATCTTGCAATCTTAGGGTTCAAACCCTCATTGTTATGCTCAAATTATGAGTTTTATGCTCAACACGCTCATTTTTTGGGTGGAACCCTCATGTCCTTGCTCCAAAGCCATCGTTTAGTGCCCAAAGCTTGAATTTTAGGTTCCAAGGCTTCGTTTGTAGAGTCCAGAGCATTGACTCCAGCCTTGAAAGCCTCTTATTTATGCACCAAACCCTCATTCTTAGGCTTCAAACCCTCATTTTTACGCTTGACTTATGATTTTTATGCTCAACGTGCTCATTTTTTGGGTCGAACATTCATCTCATTGTTCCAAATACATTGTTTAGTGCCCTAAGCTTGAATTTTAGGTTCCAAGGATTCATTTGTAGAGTCCAGAGCATTGACTCCAGCCTTCAAAGCCTCTTATTTATGCACCAAACTCTCATTCTTAGGCTGCAAACCCTCATTGTTATGCTCAAATTATGAGTTTTATGATCGACACGCTCATATTTTGAAACGAACCCTCACGTCCTTGCTCCAAAGCCATCGTTTAGTGCCCAAAGCTTGAATTTTAGGTTCCAAGGATTCATTTGTAGAGTCCAGAGCATTGACTCCAGCCTTCAAAGCCTCTTATTTATGCACCAAACTCTCATTCTTAGGGTTCAAACCCTCATTGTTATGCTCGAATTATGATTTTCATGCCCGACATGCTCATTTTTTGGGTCGAACCCTCATCTCCTTGGTCCAAATACATCGTTTAGGGGACAAAGCTTGAATTTTAGGTTCCAAGGATTCATTTGTAGAGTCCAGAGCATTGACTCCAGCCTTCAAAGCCTCTTATTTATGCACCAAACTCTCATTCTTAGGCTTCAAACCCTCATTGTTATGCTCAAATTATGAGTTTTATGCTCGACACGCTCATATTTTGACACGAACCCTCATCTCCTTGCTCCAAAGCCATCGTTTAGTGCCCAAAGCTTGAATTTTAGGTTCCAAGGATTCATTTGTAGAGTCCAGAGCATTGACTCCAGCCTTCAAAGCCTCTTATTTATGCACCAAACTCTCATTCTTAGGGTTCAAACCCTCATTGTTATGCTTGAATTATGAGTTTTATGCTCGACGTGCTCATTTTTTGGGTCGAACCAACATCTCCTTGGTCCAAATACATCGTTTAGGGGACAAAGCTTGAATTTTAGGTTCCAAGGCTTCGTTTGTAGAGTCCAGAGCATTGACTCCAGCCTTCAAAGCCTCTTATTTATGCACCAATCTTGCAATCTTAGGGTTCAAACCCTCATTGTTATGCTCAAATTATGAGTTTTATGCTCAACACGCTCATTTTTTGGGTGGAACCCTGTCCTGGTTTAACCAGGATAGGGTTAAGTTTCCCCAGCAGTGGGGGGGGAGCTCTAGCCGGGTTATTCAGATACCATGCGGACGTCACATCCTGGCAGGTCACATTTTCCTGGCGCGGAGCGCGGTGCACTCGTGGTTTTGTACATCGTGCTTCAAACTGCTGTATTTGGTAGCTATTTTGCTCTGTTCATTGCTATCACTATTACTGTTATTGTTATTGCTGTTGTTTGTTGTGTTGCTATTGCATTGTTGTATTAAAACTTTCCTTATTTCAGTCTTGGGGCTTTGTATTCCACTCCCTTTGTGGGGGAGGGACAGCGGCCGCGTGGTCTCAGACCCCGGCAGAGGCTAAACCATCACAAACCCTCATGTCCTTGCTCCAAAGCCATCGTTTAGTGCCCAAAGCTTGAATTTTAGGTTTCAAGGCTTCGTTTGTAGAGTCCAGAGCATTGACTCCAGCCTTGAAAGCCTCTTATTTATGCACCAAACCCTCATTCTTAGGCTTCAAACCCTCATTTTTACGCTTGACTTATGATTTTTATGCTCAACGTGCTCATTTTTTGGGTCGAACATTCATCTCCTTGTTCCAAATACATTGTTTAGTGCCCTAAGCTTGAATTTTAGGTTCCAAGGATTCATTTGTAGAGTCCAGAGCATTGACTCCAGCCTTCAAAGCCTCTTATTTATGCACCAAACTCTCATTCTTAGGCTGCAAACCCTCATTGTTATGCTCTATGATTTTTATGCTCGACAGCCTCATTCTTTGAAGCGAACCCTCATGTCCTTGGTCCAAATACATCGTTTAGGGGACAAAGCTTGAATTTTAGGTTCCAAGGCTTCGTTTGTAGAGTCCAGAGCATTGACTCCAGCCTTCAAAGCCTCTTATTTATGCACCAAACTCTCATTCTTAGGCTTCAAACCCTCATTGTTATGCTCAAATTATGAGTTTTATGCTCGACACGCTCATATTTTGAAACGAACCCTCATGTCCTTGGTCCAAATACATCGTTTAGGGGACAAAGCTTGAATTTTAGGTTCCAAGGCTTCGTTTGTAGAGTCCAGAGCATTGACTCCAGCCTTCAAAGCCTCTTATTTATGCACCAAACTCTCATTCTTAGGCTTCAAACCCTCATTGTTATGCTCGAATTATGAGTTTTATGCTCGACATGCTCATTTTTTGGGTCGAACCCTCATCTCCTTGGTCCAAATACATCGTTTAGGGGACAAAGCTTGAATTTTAGGTTCCAAGGCTTCGTTTGTAGAGTCCAGAGCATTGACTCCAGCCTTCAAAGCCTCTTATTTATGCACCAATCTTGCAATCTTAGGGTTCAAACCCTCATTGTTATGCTCAAATTATGAGTTTTATGCTCAACACGCTCATTTTTTGGGTGGAACCCTCATGTCCTTGCTCCAAAGCCATCGTTTAGTGCCCAAAGCTTGAATTTTAGGTTCCAAGGCTTCGTTTGTAGAGTCCAGAGCATTGACTCCAGCCTTCAAAGCCTCTTATTTATGCACCAAACTCTCATTCTTAGGGTTCAAACCCTCATTGTTATGCTCGAATTATGAGTTTTATGCTCGACATGCTCATTTTTTGGGTGGAACCCTCATCTCCTTGGTCCAAATACATCGTTTAGGGGACAAAGCTTGAATTTTAGGTTCCAAGGATTCATTTGTAGAGTCCAGAGCATTGACTCCAGCCTTCAAAGCCTCTTATTTATGCACCAAACTCTCATTCTTAGGCTTCAAACCCTCATTCTTATGCTCAAATTATGAGTTTTATGCTCAACACGCTCATTTTTTGGGTGGAACCCTCATGTCCTTGCTCCAAAGCCATCGTTTAGTGCCCAAAGCTTGAATTTTAGGTTCCAAGGATTCATTTGTAGAGTCCAGAGCATTGACTCCAGCCTTCAAAGCCTCTTATTTATGCACCAAACTCTCATTCTTAGGCTTCAAACCCTCATTGTTATGCTCAAATTATGAGTTTTATGCTCGACACGCTCATATTTTGAAACGAACCCTCATGTCCTTGCTCCAAAGCCATCGTTTAGTGCCCAAAGCTTGAATTTTAGGTTCCAAGGATTCATTTGTAGAGTCCAGAGCATTGACTCCAGCCTTCAAAGCCTCTTATTTATGCACCAAACTCTCATTCTTAGGGTTCAAACCCTCATTGTTATGCTCGAATTATGATTTTCATGCCCGACATGCTCATTTTTTGGGTCGAACCCTCATCTCCTTGGTCCAAATACATCGTTTAGGGGACAAAGCTTGAATTTTAGGTTCCAAGGATTCATTTGTAGAGTCCAGAGCATTGACTCCAGCCTTCAAAGCCTCTTATTTATGCACCAAACTCTCATTCTTAGGCTTCAAACCCTCATTGTTATGCTCAAATTATGAGTTTTATGCTCGACACGCTCATATTTTGACACGAACCCTCATCTCCTTGCTCCAAAGCCATCGTTTAGTGCCCAAAGCTTGAATTTTAGGTTCCAAGGATTCATTTGTAGAGTCCAGAGCATTGACTCCAGCCTTCAAAGCCTCTTATTTATGCACCAAACCCTCATTCTTAGGCTTCAAACCCTCATTTTTACGCTTGACTTATGATTTTTATGCTCAACGTGCTCATTTTTTGGGTCGAACATTCATCTCCTTGTTCCAAATACATTGTTTAGTGCCCTAAGCTTGAATTTTAGGTTCCAAGGATTCATTTGTAGAGTCCAGAGCATTGACTCCAGCCTTCAAATCCTCTTATTTATGCACCAAACTCTCATTCTTAGGCTGCAAACCCTCATTGTTATGCTCTATGATTTTTATGCTTGACAGCCTCATTCTTTGAAGCGAACCCTCATGTCCTTGGTCCAAATACATCGTTTAGGGGACAAAGCTTGAATTTTAGGTTCCAAGGCTTCGTTTGTAGAGTCCAGAGCATTGACTCCAGCCTTCAAAGCCTCTTATTTATGCACCAAACTCTCATTCTTAGGCTTCAAACCCTCATTGTTATGCTCAAATTATGAGTTTTATGCTCGACACGCTCATATTTTGAAACGAACCCTCATGTCCTTGGTCCAAATACATCGTTTAGGGGACAAAGCTTGAATTTTAGGTTCCAAGGCTTCGTTTGTAGAGTCCAGAGCATTGACTCCAGCCTTCAAAGCCTCTTATTTATGCACCAATCTTGCAATCTTAGGCTTCAAACCCTCATTGTTATGCTCAAATTATGAGTTTTATGCTCGACACGCTCATATTTTGAAACGAACCCTCATGTCCTTGCTCCAAAGCCATCGTTTAGTGCCCAAAGCTTGAATTTTAGGTTCCAAGGATTCATTTGTAGAGTCCAGAGCATTGACTCCAGCCTTCAAAGCCTCTTATTTATGCACCAAACTCTCATTCTTAGGGTTCAAACCCTCATTGTTATGCTCGAATTATGAGTTTTATGCTCGACATGCTCATTTTTTGGGTGGAACCCTCATCTCCTTGGTCCAAATACATCGTTTAGGGGACAAAGCTTGAATTTTAGGTTCCAAGGATTCATTTGTAGAGTCCAGAGCATTGACTCCAGCCTTCAAAGCCTCTTATTTATGCACCAAACTCTCATTCTTAGGCTTCAAACCCTCATTGTTATGCTCAAATTATGAGTTTTATGCTCGACACGCTCATATTTTGACACGAACCCTCATCTCCTTGCTCCAAAGCCATCGTTTAGTGCCCAAAGCTTGAATTTTAGGTTCCAAGGATTCATTTGTAGAGTCCAGAGCATTGACTCCAGCCTTCAAAGCCTCTTATTTATGCACCAAACCCTCATTCTTAGGCTTCAAACCCTCATTTTTACGCTTGACTTATGATTTTTATGCTCAACGTGCTCATTTTTTGGGTCGAACATTCATCTCCTTGTTCCAAATACATTGTTTAGTGCCCTAAGCTTGAATTTTAGGTTCCAAGGATTCATTTGTAGAGTCCAGAGCATTGACTCCAGCCTTCAAAGCCTCTTATTTATGCACCAAACTCTCATTCTTAGGCTTCAAACCCTCATTGTTATGCTCGAATTATGAGTTTTATGCTCGACATGCTCATTTTTTGGGTCGAACCCTCATCTCCTTGGTCCAAATACATCGTTTAGGGGACAAAGCTTGAATTTTAGGTTCCAAGGATTCATTTGTAGAGTCCAGAGCATTGACTCCAGCCTTCAAAGCCTCTTATTTATGCACCAAACTCTCATTCTTAGGCTTCAAACCCTCATTGTTATGCTCAAATTATGAGTTTTATGCTCAACACGCTCATTTTTTGGGTGGAACCCTCATGTCCTTGCTCCAAAGCCATCGTTTAGTGCCCAAAGCTTGAATTTTAGGTTCCAAGGCTTCGTTTGTAGAGTCCAGAGCATTGACTGCAGCCTTCAAAGCCTCTTATTTATGCACCAAACTCTCATTCTTAGGCTTCAAACCCTCATTGTTATGCTCAAATTATGAGTTTTATGCTCGACACGCTCATATTTTGAAACGAACCCTCATGTCCTTGCTCCAAAGCCATCGTTTAGTGCCCAAAGCTTGAATTTTAGGTTCCAAGGATTCATTTGTAGAATCCAGAGCATTGACTCCAGGCTTGAAATCCTCTTATTTATGCACCAAACTCTCATTCTTAGGCTTCAAACCCTCATTGTTATGCTCGAATTATGAGTTTTATGCTCGACATGCTCATTTTTTGGGTCGAACCCTCATCTCCTTGGTCCAAATACATCGTTTAGGGGACAAAGCTTGAATTTTAGGTTCCAAGGATTCATTTGTAGAGTCCAGAGCATTGACTCCAGCCTTCAAAGCCTCTTATTTATGCACCAAACTCTCATTCTTAGGCTTCAAACCCTCATTGTTATGCTCAAATTATGAGTTTTATGCTCGACACGCTCATATTTTGTGTCGAACCCTCATCTCCTTGCTCCAAAGCCATCGTTTAGTGCCCAAAGCTTGAATTTTAGGTTCCAAGGATTCATTTGTAGAGTCCAGAGCATTGACTCCAGCCTTCAAAGCCTCTTATTTATGCACCAAACTCTCATTCTTAGGCTTCAGACCCTCATTGTTATGCTCGAATTATGAGTTTTATGCTCGACGTGGTCATTTTTTGGGTCGAACCCTCATCTCCTTGGTCCAAATACATCGTTTAGGGGACAAAGCTTGAATTTTAGGTTCCAAGGCTTCGTTTGTAGAGTCCAGAGCATTGACTCCAGCCTTCAAAGCCTCTTATTTATGCACCAAACTCTCATTCTTAGGCTTCAAACCCTCATTGTTATGCTCTATGATTTTTATGCTCGACACGCTCATTTTTTGGGTGGAACCCTCATGTCCTTGCTCCAAACACATTCTTTAGGGGACAAAGCTTGAATTTTAGGTTCCAAGGCTTCGTTTGTAGAGTCCAGAGCATTGACTCCAGCCTTCAAAGCCTCTTATTTATGCACCAAACCCTCATTCTTAGGCTTCAAACCCTCATTGTTATGCTCAAATTATGAGTTTTATGCTCGACACGCTCATATTTTGAAACGAACCCTCATGTCCTTGCTCCAAAGCCATCGTTTAGTGCCCAAAGCTTGAATTTTAGGTTCCAAGGATTCATTTGTAGAGTCCAGAGCATTGACTCCAGCCTTCAAAGCCTCTTATTTATGCACCAAACTCTCATTCTTAGGCTTCAAACCCTCATTGTTATGCTCAAATTATGAGTTTTATGCTCGACATGCTCATTTTTTGGGTCGAACCCTCATCTCCTTGGTCCAAATACATCGTTTAGGGGACAAAGCTTGAATTTTAGGTTCCAAGGATTCATTTGTAGAGTCCAGAGCATTGACTCCAGCCTTCAAAGCCTCTTATTTATGCACCAAACTCTCATTCTTAGGCTTCAAACCCTCATTGTTATGCTCAAATTATGAGTTTTATGCTCGACACGCTCATTTTTTGGGTGGAACCCTCATGTCCTTGCTCCAAAGTCATCGTTTAGTGCCCAAAGCTTGAATTTTCGGTTCCAAGGCTTCGTTTGTAGAGTCCAGAGCATTGACTCCAGCCTTGAAAGCCTCTTATTTATGCACCAAACCCTCATTCTTAGGCTTCAAACCCTCATTTTTACGCTTGACTTATGATTTTTATGCTCAACGTGCTCATTTTTTGGGTCGAACATTCATCTCATTGTTCCAAATACATTGTTTAGTGCCCTAAGCTTGAATTTTAGGTTCCAAGGATTCATTTGTAGAGTCCAGAGCATTGACTCCAGCCTTCAAAGCCTCTTATTTATGCACCAAACTCTCATTCTTAGGCTGCAAACCCTCATTGTTATGCTCTATGATTTTTATGCTCGACAGCCTCATTCTTTGAAGCGAACCCTCATGTCCTTGGTCCAAATACATCGTTTAGGGGACAAAGCTTGAATTTTAGGTTCCAAGGCTTCGTTTGTAGAGTCCAGAGCATTGACTCCAGCCTTCAAAGCCTCTTATTTATGCACCAAACTCTCATTCTTAGGATTCAAACCCTCATTGTTATGCTCAAATTATGAGTTTTATGCTCGACACGCTCATATTTTGACACGAACCCTCATGTCCTTGCTCCAAAGCCATCGTTTAGTGCCCAAAGCTTGAATTTTAGGTTCCAAGGATTCATTTGTAGAGTCCAGAGCATTGACTCCAGGCTTGAAATCCTCTTATTTATGCACCAAACTCTCATTCTTAGGCTTCAAACCCTCATTGTTATGCTCGAATTATGAGTTTTATGCTCGACATGCTCATTTTTTGGGTCGAACCCTCATCTCCTTGGTCCAAATACATCGTTTAGGGGACAAAGCTTGAATTTTAGGTTCCAAGGCTTCGTTTGTAGAGTCCAGAGCATTGACTCCAGCCTTCAAAGCCTATTATTTATGCACCAATCTTGCAATCTTAGGGTTCAAACCCTCATTGTTATGCTCAAATTATGAGTTTTATGCTCGACACGCTCATTTTTTGGGTCGAACCCTCATGTCCTTGCTCCAAAGCCATCGTTTAGTGCCCAAAGCTTGAATTTTAGGTTCCAAAGCTTCGTTTGTAGAGTCCAGAGCATTGACTGCAGCCTTCAAAGCCTCTTATTTATGCACCAAACTCTCATTCTTAGGCTTCAAACCCTCATTGTTATGCTCAAATTATGAGTTTTATGCTCGACACGCTCATATTTTGACACAAACCCTCATGTCCTTGCTCCAAAGCCATCGTTTAGTGCCCAAAGCTTGAATTTTAGGTTCCAAGGATTCATTTGTAGAATCCAGAGCATTGACTCCAGGCTTGAAATCCTCTTATTTATGCACCAAACTCTCATTCTTAGGGTTCAAACCCTCATTGTTATGCTCGAATTATGAGTTTTATGCTCGACGTGCTCATTTTTTGGGTGGAACCCTCATGTCCTTGGTCCAAATACATCGTTTAGGGGACAAAGCTTGAATTTTAGGTTCCAAGGCTTCGTTTGTAGAGTCCAGAGCATTGACTCCAGCCTTCAAAGCCTCTTATTTATGCACCAATCTTGCAATCTTAGGGTTCAAACCCTCATTGTTATGCTCAAATTATGAGTTTTATGCTCAACACGCTCATTTTTTGGGTGGAACCCTCATGTCCTTGCTCCAAAGCCATCGTTTAGTGCCCAAAGCTTGAATTTTAGGTTCCAAGGCTTCGTTTGTAGAGTCCAGAGCATTGACTCCAGCCTTGAAAGCCTCTTATTTATGCACCAAACCCTCATTCTTAGGCTTCAAACCCTCATTTTTACGCTTGACTTATGATTTTTATGCTCAACGTGCTCATTTTTTGGGTCGAACATTCATCTCATTGTTCCAAATACATTGTTTAGTGCCCTAAGCTTGAATTTTAGGTTCCAAGGATTTATTTGTAGAGTCCAGAGCATTGACTCCAGCCTTCAAAGCCTCTTATTTATGCACCAAACTCTCATTCTTAGGCTGCAAACCCTCATTGTTATGCTCTATGATTTTTATGCTCGACAGCCTCATTCTTTGAAGCGAACCCTCATGTCCTTGGTCCAAATACATCGTTTAGGGGACAAAGCTTGAATTTTAGGTTCCAAGGCTTCGTTTGTAGAGTCCAGAGCATTGACTCCAGCCTTCAAAGCCTCTTATTTATGCACCAAACTCTCATTCTTAGGCTTCAAACCCTCGTTGTTATGCTCAAATTATGAGTTTTATGCTCGACACGCTCATATTTTGAAACGAACCCTCATGTCCTTGGTCCAAATACATCGTTTAGGGGACAAAGCTTGAATTTTAGGTTCCAAGGCTTCGTTTGTAGAGTCCAGAGCATTGACTCCAGCCTTCAAAGCCTCTTATTTATGCACCAATCTTGCAATCTTAGGCTTCAAACCCTCATTGTTATGCTCAAATTATGAGTTTTATGCTCGACACGCTCATATTTTGAAACGAACCCTCATGTCCTTGCTCCAAAGCCATCGTTTAGTGCCCAAAGCTTGAATTTTAGGTTCCAAGGCTTCATTTGTAGAGTCCAGAGCATTGACTCCAGCCTTCAAAGCCTCTTATTTATGCACCAAACTCTCATTCTTAGGGTTCAAACCCTCATTGTTATGCTCGAATTATGAGTTTTATGCTCGACATGCTCATTTTTTGGGTGGAACCCTCATCTCCTTGGTCCAAATACATCGTTTAGGGGACAAAGCTTGAATTTTAGGTTCCAAGGATTCATTTGTAGAGTCCAGAGCATTGACTCCAGCCTTCAAAGCCTCTTATTTATGCACCAAACTCTCATTCTTAGGCTTCAAACCCTCATTGTTATGCTCAAATTATGAGTTTTATGCTCGACACGCTCATATTTTGAAACGAACCCTCATGTCCTTGGTCCAAATACATCGTTTAGGGGACAAAGCTTGAATTTTAGGTTCCAAGGCTTCGTTTGTAGAGTCCAGAGCATTGACTCCAGCCTTCAAAGCCTCTTATTTATGCACCAAACTCTCATTCTTAGGCTTCAAACCCTCATTGTTATGCTCGAATTATGAGTTTTATGCTCGACATGCTCATTTTTTGGGTCGAACCCTCATCTCCTTGGTCCAAATACATCGTTTAGGGGACAAAGCTTGAATTTTAGGTTCCAAGGCTTCGTTTGTAGAGTCCAGAGCATTGACTCCAGCCTTCAAAGCCTCTTATTTATGCACCAATCTTGCAATCTTAGGGTTCAAACCCTCATTGTTATGCTCAAATTATGAGTTTTATGCTCAACACGCTCATTTTTTGGGTGGAACCCTCATGTCCTTGCTCCAAAGCCATCGTTTAGTGCCCAAAGCTTGAATTTTAGGTTCCAAGGCTTCGTTTGTAGAGTCCAGAGCATTGACTCCAGCCTTCAAAGCCTCTTATTTATGCACCAATCTTGCAATCTTAGGCTTCAAACCCTCATTGTTATGCTCAAATTATGAGTTTTATGCTCGACACGCTCATATTTTGAAACGAACCCTCATGTCCTTGCTCCAAAGCCATCGTTTAGTGCCCAAAGCTTGAATTTTAGGTTCCAAGGATTCATTTGTAGAGTCCAGAGCATTGACTCCAGCCTTCAAAGCCTCTTATTTATGCACCAAACTCTCATTCTTAGGGTTCAAACCCTCATTGTTATGCTCGAATTATGAGTTTTATGCTCGACATGCTCATTTTTTGGGTGGAACCCTCATCTCCTTGGTCCAAATACATCGTTTAGGGGACAAAGCTTGAATTTTAGGTTCCAAGGATTCATTTGTAGAGTCCAGAGCATTGACTCCAGCCTTCAAAGCCTCTTATTTATGCACCAAACTCTCATTCTTAGGCTTCAAACCCTCATTGTTATGCTCAAATTATGAGTTTTATGCTCAACACGCTCATTTTTTGGGTGGAACCCTCATGTCCTTGCTCCAAAGCCATCGTTTAGTGCCCAAAGCTTGAATTTTAGGTTCCAAGGATTCATTTGTAGAGTCCAGAGCATTGACTCCAGCCTTCAAAGCCTCTTATTTATGCACCAAACTCTCATTCTTAGGCTTCAAACCCTCATTGTTATGCTCAAATTATGAGTTTTATGCTCGACACGCTCATATTTTGAAACGAACCCTCATGTCCTTGCTCCAAATCCATCGTTTAGTGCCCAAAGCTTGAATTTTAGGTTCCAAGGATTCATTTGTAGAGTCCAGAGCATTGACTCCAGCCTTCAAAGCCTCTTATTTATGCACCAAACTCTCATTCTTAGGGTTCAAACCCTCATTGTTATGCTCGAATTATGATTTTCATGCCCGACATGCTCATTTTTTGGGTCGAACCCTCATCTCCTTGGTCCAAATACATCGTTTAGGGGACAAAGCTTGAATTTTAGGTTCCAAGGATTCATTTGTAGAGTCCAGAGCATTGACTCCAGCCTTCAAAGCCTCTTATTTATGCACCAAACTCTCATTCTTAGGCTTCAAACCCTCATTGTTATGCTCAAATTATGAGTTTTATGCTCGACACGCTCATATTTTGACACGAACCCTCATCTCCTTGCTCCAAAGCCATCGTTTAGTGCCCAAAGCTTGAATTTTAGGTTCCAAGGATTCATTTGTAGAGTCCAGAGCATTGACTCCAGCCTTCAAAGCCTCTTATTTATGCACCAAACCCTCATTCTTAGGCTTCAAACCCTCATTTTTACGCTTGACTTATGATTTTTATGCTCAACGTGCTCATTTTTTGGGTCGAACATTCATCTCCTTGTTCCAAATACATTGTTTAGTGCCCTAAGCTTGAATTTTAGGTTCCAAGGATTCATTTGTAGAGTCCAGAGCATTGACTCCAGCCTTCAAAGCCTCTTATTTATGCACCAAACTCTCATTCTTAGGCTTCAAACCCTCATTGTTATGCTCGAATTATGAGTTTTATGCTCGACATGCTCATTTTTTGGGTCGAACCCTCATCTCCTTGGTCCAAATACATCGTTTAGGGGACAAAGCTTGAATTTTAGGTTCCAAGGATTCATTTGTAGAGTCCAGAGCATTGACTCCAGCCTTCAAAGCCTCTTATTTATGCACCAAACTCTCATTCTTAGGCTTCAAACCCTCATTGTTATGCTCAAATTATGAGTTTTATGCTCAACACGCTCATTTTTTGGGTGGAACCCTCATGTCCTTGCTCCAAAGCCATCGTTTAGTGCCCAAAGCTTGAATTTTAGGTTCCAAGGCTTCGTTTGTAGAGTCCAGAGCATTGACTGCAGCCTTCAAAGCCTCTTATTTATGCACCAAACTCTCATTCTTAGGCTTCAAACCCTCATTGTTATGCTCAAATTATGAGTTTTATGCTCGACACGCTCATATTTTGAAACGAACCCTCATGTCCTTGCTCCAAAGCCATCGTTTAGTGCCCAAAGCTTGAATTTTAGGTTCCAAGGATTCATTTGTAGAATCCAGAGCATTGACTCCAGGCTTGAAATCCTCTTATTTATGCACCAAACTCTCATTCTTAGGCTTCAAACCCTCATTGTTATGCTCGAATTATGAGTTTTATGCTCGACATGCTCATTTTTTGGGTCGAACCCTCATCTCCTTGGTCCAAATACATCGTTTAGGGGACAAAGCTTGAATTTTAGGTTCCAAGGATTCATTTGTAGAGTCCAGAGCATTGACTCCAGCCTTCAAAGCCTCTTATTTATGCACCAAACTCTCATTCTTAGGCTTCAAACCCTCATTGTTATGCTCAAATTATGAGTTTTATGCTCGACACGCTCATATTTTGTGTCGAACCCTCATCTCCTTGCTCCAAAGCCATCGTTTAGTGCCCAAAGCTTGAATTTTAGGTTCCAAGGATTCATTTGTAGAGTCCAGAGCATTGACTCCAGCCTTCAAAGCCTCTTATTTATGCACCAAACTCTCATTCTTAGGCTTCAGACCCTCATTGTTATGCTCGAATTATGAGTTTTATGCTCGACGTGGTCATTTTTTGGGTCGAACCCTCATCTCCTTGGTCCAAATACATCGTTTAGGGGACAAAGCTTGAATTTTAGGTTCCAAGGCTTCGTTTGTAGAGTCCAGAGCATTGACTCCAGCCTTCAAAGCCTCTTATTTATGCACCAATCTTGCAATCTTAGGCTTCAAACCCTCATTGTTATGCTCGAATTATGAGTTTTATGCTCGACATGCTCATTTTTTGGGTGGAACCCTCATCTCCTTGGTCCAAATACATCGTTTAGGGGACAAAGCTTGAATTTTAGGTTCCAAGGATTCATTTGTAGAGTCCAGAGCATTGACTCCAGCCTTCAAAGCCTCTTATTTATGCACCAAACTCTCATTCTTAGGGTTCAAACCCTCATTGTTATGCTCAAATTATGAGTTTTATGCTCAACACGCTCATTTTTTGGGTGGAACCCTCATGTCCTTGCTCCAAAGCCATCGTTTAGTGCCCAAAGCTTGAATTTTAGGTTCCAAGGCTTCATTTGTAGAGTCCAGAGCATTGACTCCAGCCTTCAAAGCCTCTTATTTATGCACCAAACTCTCATTCTTAGGCTTCAAACCCTCATTGTTATGCTCAAATTATGAGTTTTATGCTCGACACGCTCATATTTTGAAACGAACCCTCATGTCCTTGCTCCAAAGCCATCGTTTAGTGCCCAAAGCTTGAATTTTAGGTTCCAAGGATTCATTTGTAGAGTCCAGAGCATTGACTCCAGCCTTCAAAGCCTCTTATTTATGCACCAAACTCTCATTCTTAGGCTTCAAACCCTCATTGTTATGCTCAAATTATGAGTTTTATGCTCGACATGCTCATTTTTTGGGTCGAACCCTCATCTCCTTGGTCCAAATACATCGTTTAGGGGACAAAGCTTGAATTTTAGGTTCCAAGGATTCATTTGTAGAGTCCAGAGCATTGACTCCAGCCTTCAAAGCCTCTTATTTATGCACCAAACTCTCATTCTTAGGCTTCAAACCCTCATTGTTATGCTCAAATTATGAGTTTTATGCTCGACACGCTCATTTTTTGGGTGGAACCCTCATGTCCTTGCTCCAAAGTCATCGTTTAGTGCCCAAAGCTTGAATTTTCGGTTCCAAGGCTTCGTTTGTAGAGTCCAGAGCATTGACTCCAGCCTTGAAAGCCTCTTATTTATGCACCAAACCCTCATTCTTAGGCTTCAAACCCTCATTTTTACGCTTGACTTATGATTTTTATGCTCAACGTGCTCATTTTTTGGGTCGAACATTCATCTCATTGTTCCAAATACATTGTTTAGTGCCCTAAGCTTGAATTTTAGGTTCCAAGGATTCATTTGTAGAGTCCAGAGCATTGACTCCAGCCTTCAAAGCCTCTTATTTATGCACCAAACTCTCATTCTTAGGCTGCAAACCCTCATTGTTATGCTCTATGATTTTTATGCTCGACAGCCTCATTCTTTGAAGCGAACCCTCATGTCCTTGGTCCAAATACATCGTTTAGGGGACAAAGCTTGAATTTTAGGTTCCAAGGCTTCGTTTGTAGAGTCCAGAGCATTGACTCCAGCCTTCAAAGCCTCTTATTTATGCACCAAACTCTCATTCTTAGGATTCAAACCCTCATTGTTATGCTCAAATTATGAGTTTTATGCTCGACACGCTCATATTTTGACACGAACCCTCATGTCCTTGCTCCAAAGCCATCGTTTAGTGCCCAAAGCTTGAATTTTAGGTTCCAAGGATTCATTTGTAGAGTCCAGAGCATTGACTCCAGCCTTCAAAGCCTCTTATTTATGCACCAAACTCTCATTCTTAGGCTTCAGACCCTCATTGTTATGCTCGAATTATGAGTTTTATGCTCGACGTGGTCATTTTTTGGGTCGAACCCTCATCTCCTTGGTCCAAATACATCGTTTAGGGGACAAAGCTTGAATTTTAGGTTCCAAGGCTTCGTTTGTAGAGTCCAGAGCATTGACTCCAGCCTTCAAAGCCTCTTATTTATGCACCAATCTTGCAATCTTAGGCTTCAAACCCTCATTGTTATGCTCGAATTATGAGTTTTATGCTCGACATGCTCATTTTTTGGGTGGAACCCTCATCTCCTTGGTCCAAATACATCGTTTAGGGGACAAAGCTTGAATTTTAGGTTCCAAGGATTCATTTGTAGAGTCCAGAGCATTGACTCCAGCCTTCAAAGCCTCTTATTTATGCACCAAACTCTCATTCTTAGGCTTCAAACCCTCATTGTTATGCTCAAATTATGAGTTTTATGCTCAACACGCTCATTTTTTGGGTGGAACCCTCATGTCCTTGCTCCAAAGCCATCGTTTAGTGCCCAAAGCTTGAATTTTAGGTTCCAAGGCTTCATTTGTAGAGTCCAGAGCATTGACTCCAGCCTTCAAAGCCTCTTATTTATGCACCAAACTCTCATTCTTAGGCTTCAAACCCTCATTGTTATGCTCAAATTATGAGTTTTATGCTCGACACGCTCATATTTTGAAACGAACCCTCATGTCCTTGCTCCAAAGCCATCGTTTAGTGCCCAAAGCTTGAATTTTAGGTTCCAAGGATTCATTTGTAGAGTCCAGAGCATTGACTCCAGCCTTCAAAGCCTCTTATTTATGCACCAAACTCTCATTCTTAGGCTTCAAACCCTCATTGTTATGCTCAAATTATGAGTTTTATGCTCGACATGCTCATTTTTTGGGTCGAACCCTCATCTCCTTGGTCCAAATACATCGTTTAGGGGACAAAGCTTGAATTTTAGGTTCCAAGGATTCATTTGTAGAGTCCAGAGCATTGACTCCAGCCTTCAAAGCCTCTTATTTATGCACCAAACTCTCATTCTTAGGCTTCAAACCCTCATTGTTATGCTCAAATTATGAGTTTTATGCTCGACACGCTCATTTTTTGGGTGGAACCCTCATGTCCTTGCTCCAAAGTCATCGTTTAGTGCCCAAAGCTTGAATTTTCGGTTCCAAGGCTTCGTTTGTAGAGTCCAGAGCATTGACTCCAGCCTTGAAAGCCTCTTATTTATGCACCAAACCCTCATTCTTAGGCTTCAAACCCTCATTTTTACGCTTGACTTATGATTTTTATGCTCAACGTGCTCATTTTTTGGGTCGAACATTCATCTCATTGTTCCAAATACATTGTTTAGTGCCCTAAGCTTGAATTTTAGGTTCCAAGGATTCATTTGTAGAGTCCAGAGCATTGACTCCAGCCTTCAAAGCCTCTTATTTATGCACCAAACTCTCATTCTTAGGCTGCAAACCCTCATTGTTATGCTCTATGATTTTTATGCTCGACAGCCTCATTCTTTGAAGCGAACCCTCATGTCCTTGGTCCAAATACATCGTTTAGGGGACAAAGCTTGAATTTTAGGTTCCAAGGCTTCGTTTGTAGAGTCCAGAGCATTGACTCCAGCCTTCAAAGCCTCTTATTTATCCACCAAACTCTCATTCTTAGGATTCAAACCCTCATTGTTATGCTCAAATTATGAGTTTTATGCTCGACACGCTCATATTTTGACACGAACCCTCATGTCCTTGCTCCAAAGCCATCGTTTAGTGCCCAAAGCTTGAATTTTAGGTTCCAAGGATTCATTTGTAGAGTCCAGAGCATTGACTCCAGGCTTGAAATCCTCTTATTTATGCACCAAACTCTCATTCTTAGGCTTCAAACCCTCATTGTTATGCTCGAATTATGAGTTTTATGCTCGACATGCTCATTTTTTGGGTCGAACCCTCATCTCCTTGGTCCAAATACATCGTTTAGGGGACAAAGCTTGAATTTTAGGTTCCAAGGCTTCGTTTGTAGAGTCCAGAGCATTGACTCCAGCCTTCAAAGCCTATTATTTATGCACCAATCTTGCAATCTTAGGGTTCAAACCCTCATTGTTATGCTCAAATTATGAGTTTTATGCTCAACACGCTCATTTTTTGAAACGAACCCTCATGTCCTTGCTCCAAAGCCATCGTTTAGTGCCCAAAGCTTGAATTTTAGGTTCCAAGGCTTCGTTTGTAGAGTCCAGAGCATTGACTCCATCCTTGAAAGCCTCTTATTTATGCACCAAACCCTCATTCTTAGGCTTCAAACCCTCATTTTTACGCTTGACTTATGATTTTTATGCTCAACGTGCTCATTTTTTGGGTCGAACATTCATCTCATTGTTCCAAATACATTGTTTAGTGCCCTAAGCTTGAATTTTAGGTTCCAAGGATTCATTTGTAGAGTCCAGAGCATTGACTCCAGCCTTCAAAGCCTCTTATTTATGCACCAAACTCTCATTCATAGGCTGCAAACCCTCATTGTTATGCTCTATGATTTTTATGCTCGACAGCCTCATTCTTTGAAGCGAACCCTCATGTCCTTGGTCCAAAAACATCGTTTAGGGGACAAAGCTTGAATTTTAGGTTCCAAGGCTTCGTTTGTAGAGTCTAGAGCATTGACTCCAGCCTTCAAAGCCTCTTATTTATGCACCAAACTCTCATTCTTAGGCTTCAAACCCTCATTGTTATGCTCAAATTATGAGTTTTATGCTCGACACGCTCATTTTTTGGGTCGAACCCTCATGTCCTTGCTCCAAAGCCATCGTTTAGTGCCCAAAGCTTGAATTTTAGGTTCCAAAGCTTCGTTTGTAGAGTCCAGAGCATTGACTGCAGCCTTCAAAGCCTCTTATTTATGCACCAAACTCTCATTCTTAGGCTTCAAACCCTCATTGTTATGCTCAAATTATGAGTTTTATGCTCGACACGCTCATATTTTGACACAAACCCTCATGTCCTTGCTCCAAAGCCATCGTTTAGTGCCCAAAGCTTGAATTTTAGGTTCCAAGGATTCATTTGTAGAATCCAGAGCATTGACTCCAGGCTTGAAATCCTCTTATTTATGCACCAAACTCTCATTCTTAGGGTTCAAACCCTCATTGTTATGCTCGAATTATGAGTTTTATGCTCGACGTGCTCATTTTTTGGGTCGAACCCTCATGTCCTTGGTCCAAATACATCGTTTAGGGGACAAAGCTTGAATTTTAGGTTCCAAGGCTTCGTTTGTAGAGTCCAGAGCATTGACTCCAGCCTTCAAAGCCTCTTATTTATGCACCAATCTTGCAATCTTAGGGTTCAAACCCTCATTGTTATGCTCAAATTATGAGTTTTATGCTCAACACGCTCATTTTTTGGGTGGAACCCTCATGTCCTTGCTCCAAAGCCATCGTTTAGTGCCCAAAGCTTGAATTTTAGGTTCCAAGGCTTCGTTTGTAGAGTCCAGAGCATTGACTCCAGCCTTGAAAGCCTCTTATTTATGCACCAAACCCTCATTCTTAGGCTTCAAACCCTCATTTTTACGCTTGACTTATGATTTTTATGCTCAACGTGCTCATTTTTTGGGTCGAACATTCATCTCATTGTTCCAAATACATTGTTTAGTGCCCTAAGCTTGAATTTTAGGTTCCAAGGATTTATTTGTAGAGTCCAGAGCATTGACTGCAGCCTTCAAAGCCTCTTATTTATGCACCAAACTCTCATTCTTAGGCTGCAAACCCTCATTGTTATGCTCTATGATTTTTATGCTCGACAGCCTCATTCTTTGAAGCGAACCCTCATGTCCTTGGTCCAAATACATCGTTTAGGGGACAAAGCTTGAATTTTAGGTTCCCAGGCTTCGTTTGTAGAGTCCAGAGCATTGACTCCAGCCTTCAAAGCCTCTTATTTATGCACCAAACTCTCATTCTTAGGCTTCAAACCCTCATTTTTACGCTTGACTTATGATTTTTATGCTCAACGTGCTCATTTTTTGGGTCGAACATTCATCTCATTGTTCCAAATACATTGTTTAGTGCCCTAAGCTTGAATTTTAAGTTCCAAGGATTTATTTGTAGAGTCCAGAGCATTGACTCCAGCCTTCAAAGCCTCTTATTTATGCACCAAACTCTCATTCTTAGGCTTCAAACCCTCATTGTTATGCTCTATGAGTTTTATGCTCGACACGCTCATTTTTTGAAACGAACCCTCATGTCCTTGCTCCAAAGCCATCGTTTAGTGCCCAAAGCTTGAATTTTAGGTTCCAAGGATTCATTTGTAGAGTCCAGAGCATTGACTCCAGGCTTGAAATCCTCTTATTTATGCAGCAAACTCTCATTCTTAGGGTTCAAACCCTCATTGTTATGCTCAAATTATGAGTTTTATGCTCAACACGCTCATTTTTTGAAACGAACCCTCATGTCCTTGCTCCAAAGCCATCGTTTAGTGCCCAAAGCTTGAATTTTAGGTTCCAAGGCTTCGTTTGTAGAGTCCAGAGCATTGACTGCAGCCTTCAAAGCCTCTTATTTATGCACCAAACTCTCATTCTTAGGCTTCAAACCCTCATTGTTATGCTCAAATTATGAGTTTTATGCTCGACACGCTCATATTTTGACACAAACCCTCATGTCCTTGCTCCAAATACATCGTTTAGTGCCCAAAGCTTGAATTTTAGGTTCCAAGGATTCATTTGTAGAATCCAGAGCATTGACTCCAGGCTTGAAATCCTTTTATTTATGCACCAAACTCTCATTCTTAGGGTTCAAACCCTCATTGTTATGCTCGAATTATGAGTTTTATGCTCGATGTGCTCATTTTTTGGGTCGAACCCTCATGTCCTTGCTCCAAATACATCGTTTAGGGGACAAAGCTTGAATTTTAGGTTCCAAGGCTTCGTTTGTAGAGTCCAGAGCATTGACTCCAGCCTTCAAAGCCTCTTATTTATGCACCAATCTTGCAATCTTAGGGTTCAAACCCTCATTGTTATGCTCAAATTATGAGTTTTTTGCTCAACACGCTCATTTTTTGGGTGGAACCCTCATGTCCTTGCTCCAAAGCCATCGTTTAGTGCCCAAAGCTTGAATTTTAGGTTCCAAGGCTTCGTTTGTAGAGTCCAGAGCATTGACTCCAGCCTTGAAAGCCTCTTATTTATGCACCAAACCCTCATTCTTAGGCTTCAAACCCTCATTTTTACGCTTGACTTATGATTTTTATGCTCAACGTGCTCATTTTTTGGGTCGAACATTCATCTCATTGTTCCAAATACATTGTTTAGTGCCCTAAGCTTGAATTTTAGGTTCCAAGGATTCATTTGTAGATTCCAGAGCATTGACTCCAGCCTTCAAAGCCTCTTATTTATGCACCAAACTCTCATTCTTAGGCTGCAAACCCTCATTGTTATGCTCTATGATTTTTATGCTCGACAGCCTCATTCTTTGAAGCGAACCCTCATGTTCTTGCTCCAAATACATCGTTTAGGGGACAAAGCTTGAATTTTAGGTTCCAAGGCTTCGTTTGTAGAGTCCAGAGCATTGACTCCAGCCTTCAAAGCCTCTTATTTATGCACCAAACTCTCATTCATAGGCTTCAAACCCTCACTGTTATGCTCAAATTATGAGTTTTATGCTCGACACGCTCATTTTTTGAAACGAACCCTCATGTCCTTGCTCCAAAGCCATCGTTTAGTGCCCAAAGCTTGAATTTTAGGTTCCAAGGATTCATTTGTAGAGTCCAGAGCATTGACTCCAGGCTTGAAATCCTCTTATTTATGCACCAAACTCTCATTCTTAGGGTTCAAACCCTCATTGTTATGCTCAAATTATGAGTTTTATGCTCGACACGGTCATTTTTTGGGTCGAACCCTCATGTCCTTGGTCCAAATACATCGTTTAGGGGACAAAGCTTGAATTTTAGGTTCCCAGGCTTCGTTTGTAGAGTCCAGAGCATTGACTCCAGCCTTCAAAGCCTCTTATTTATGCACCAATCTTGCAATCTTAGGGTTCAAACCCTCATTGTTATGCTCAAATTATGAGTTTTATGCTCGACACGCTCATTTTTTGAAACGAACCCTCATGTCCTTGCTCCAAAGCCATCATTTAGTGCCCAAAGCTTGAATTTTAGGTTCCAAGGCTTCGTTTGTAGAGTCCAGAGCATTGACTCCAGCCTTCAAAGCCTCTTATTTATGCACCAAACTCTCATTCTTAGGCTTCAAACCCTCATTGTTATGCTCTATGATTTTTATGCTCGACACGCTCATTTTTTGGGTCGAACCCTCATGTCCTTGCTCCAAAGCCATCGTTTAGTGCCCAAAGCTTGAACTTTAGGTTCCAAGGATTCATTTGTAGAGTCCAGAGCATTGACTCCAGGCTTGAAATCCTCTTATTTATGCACCAAACTCTCATTCTTAGGGTTCAAACCTTCATTGTTACGCTCGAATTATGAGTTTTATGCTCGACGTGCTCATTTTTTGGGTCGAACCCTCATCTCCTTGCTCCAAATACATCGTTTAGGGGACAAAGCTTGAATTTTAGGTTCCAAGGCTTCATTTGTAGAGTCCAGAGCATTGACTCCAGGCTTGAAATCCTCTTATTTATGCACCAAACTCTCATTCTTAGGCTTCAAACCCTCATTGTTATGCTCGAATTATGAGTTTTATGCTCGACGTGCTCATTTTTTGGGTCGAACCCTCATGTCCTTGGTCCAAATACATCGTTTAGGGGACAAAGCTTGAATTTTAGGTTCCAAGGCTTCGTTTGTAGAGTCCAGAGCATTGACTCCAGCCTTCAAAGCCTCTTATTTATGCACCAAAGTCTCATTCTTAGGCTTCAAACCCTCATTGTTATGCTCGAATTATGAGTTTTATGCTCGACGTGCTCATTTTTTGAAACGAACCCTCATCTCCTTGGTCCAAATACATCGTTTAATGCCCAAAGCTTGAATTTTAGGTTCCAAGGCTTCGTTTGTAGAGTCCAGAGCATTGACTCCAGCCTTCAAAGCTTCTTATTTATGCACCAATCTTGCAATCTTAGGGTTCAAACCCTCATTGTTATGCTCAAATTATGAGTTTTATGCTCGACACGCTCATTTTTTGAAACGAACCCTCATGTCCTTGCTCCAAAGCCATCGTTTAGTGCCCAAAGCTTGAATTTTAGGTTCCAAGGCTTCGTTTGTAGAGTCCAGAGCATTGACTCCAGCCTTCAAAGCTTCTTATTTATGCACCAATCTTGCAATCTTAGGGTTCAAACCCTCATTGTTATGCTCAAATTATGAGTTTTATGCTCGACACGCTCATTTTTTGGGTCGAACCCTCATGTCCTTGCTCCAAAGCCATCGTTTAGTGCCCAAAGCTTGAATTTTAGGTTCCAAGGATTCATTTGTAGAGTCCAGAGCATTGACTCCAGCCTTCAAAGCCTCTTATTTATGCACCAAACTCTCATTCTTAGGCTTCAAACCCTCAGTGTTATGCTCAAATTATGAGTTTTATGCACGACATGCTCATTTTTTGGGTCGAACCCTCATCTCCTTGGTCCAAATACATCGTTTAGGGGACAAAGCTTGAATTTTAGGTTCCAAGGCTTCGTTTGTAGAGTCCAGAGCATTGACTCCAGCCTTCAAAGCCTCTTATTTATGCACCAAACTCTCATTCTTAGGCTTCAAACCCTCATTGTTATGCTCGATGATTTTTATGCTCGACACGCTCATTTTTTGGGTCGAACCCTCATGTCCTTGCTCCAAAGCCATCGTTTAGTGCCCAAAGCTTGAATTTTAGCTTCCAAGGATTCATTTGTAGAGTCCAGAGCATTGACTCCAGCCTTCAAAGCCTCTTATTTATGCACGAAACTCTCATTCTTAGGGTTCAAACCCTCATTGTTATGCTCAAATTATGAGTTTTATGCTCGACACGCTCATTTTTTGGGTGGAACCCTCATGTCCTTGCTCCAAAGCCATCGTTTAGTGCCCAAAGCTTGAATTTTAGGTTCCAAGGCTTCGTTTGTAGAGCCCAGAGCATTGACTCCAGCCTTCAAAGCCTCTTATTTATGCACCAAACTCTCATTCTTAGGCTTCAAACCCTCACTGTTATGCTCAAATTATGAGTTTTATGCTCGACACGCTCATTTTTTGGGTCGAACCCTCATGTCCTTGCTCCAAAGCCATCGTTTAGTGCCCAAAGCTTGAATTTTAGGTTCCAAGGCTTCGTTTGTAGAGTCCAGAGCATTGACTCCAGCCTTCAAAGCCTCTTATTTATGCACCAAACTTGCAATCTTAGGTTTCAAACCCTCATTGTTATGCTCAAATTATGAGTTTTATGCTCGACACGCTCATTTTTTGGGTGGAACCCTCATGTCCTTGCTCCAAAGCCATCGTTTAGTGCCCAAAGCTTGAATTTTAGGTTCCAAGGATTCATTTGTAGAGTCCAGAGCATTGACTCCAGGCTTGAAATCCTCTTATTTATGCACCAAACTCTCATTCTTAGGGTTCAAACCCTCATTGTTATGCTCAAATTATGAGTTTTATGCTCGACATGCTCATTTTTTGGGTCGAACCCTCATCTCCTTGGTCCAAATACATCGTTTAGGGGACAAAGCTTGAATTTTAGGTTCCAAGGCTTCGTTTGTAGAGTCCAGAGCATTGACTCCAGCCTTCAAAGCCTCTTATTTATGCACCAAACTCTCATTCTTAGGCTTCAAACCCTCATTGTTATGCTCTATGATTTTTATGCTCGACAGCCTCATTCTTTGAAGCGAACCCTCATGTCCTTGGTCCAAATACATCGTTTAGGGGACAAAGCTTGGATTTTAGGTTCCAAGGCTTTGTTTGTAGAGTCCAGAGCATTGACTCCAGCCTTCAAAGCCTCTTATTTATGCACCAAACTCTCATTCTTAGACTTCAAACCCTCACTGTTATGCTCAAATTATGAGTTTTATGCTCGACACGCTCATTTTTTGAAACGAACCCTCATGTCCTTGCTCCAAAGCCATCGTTTAGTGCCCAAAGCTTGAATTTTAGGTTCCAAGGATTCATTTGTAGAGTCCAGAGCATTGACTCCAGGCTTGAAATCCTCTTATTTATGCACCAAACTCTCATTCTTAGGCTTCAAACCCTCATTGTTATGCTCAAATTATGAGTTTTATGCTCGACATGCTCATTTTTTGGGTCGAACCCTCATCTCCTTGGTCCAAATACATCGTTTAGGGGACAAAGCTTGAATTTTAGGTTCCCAGGCTTCGTTTGTAGAGTCCAGAGCATTGACTCCAGCCTTCAAAGCCTCTTATTTATGCACCAAACTCTCATTCTTAGGCTTCAAACCCTCGTTGTTATGCTCAAATTATGAGTTTTATGCTCGACACGCTCATTTTTTGAAACGAACCCTCATGTCCTTGCTCCAAAGCCATCGTTTAGTGCCCAAAGCTTGAATTTTAGGTTCCAAGGCTTCGTTTGGAGAGTCCAGAGCATTGACTCCAGCCTTCAAAGCCTCTTATTTATGCACCAAAGTCTCATTCTTAGGCTTCAAACCCTCACTGTTATGCTCAAATTATGAGTTTTATGCTCGACGTGCTCATTTTTTGGGTCGAACCCTCATGTCCTTGGTCCAAATACATCGTTTAGGGGACAAAGCTTGAATTTTAGGTTCCAAGGCTTCGTTTGTAGAGTCCACAGCATTGACTCCAGCCTTCAAAGCCTCTTATTTATGCACCAAACTCTCATTCTTAGGCTTCAAACCCTCACTGTTATGCTCAAATTATGAGTTTTATGCTCGACACGCTCATTTTTTGAAACGAACCCTCATGTCCTTGCTCCAAAGCCATCGTTTAGTGCCCAAAGCTTGAATTTTAGGTTCCAAGGATTCATTTGTAGAGTCCAGAGCATTGACTCCAGGCTTGAAATCCTCTTATTTATGCACCAAACTCTCATTCTTAGGCTTCAAACCCTCATTGTTATGCTCGAATTATGAGTTTTATGCTCGACACGCTCATTTTTTGGGTCGAACCCTCATCTCCTTGGTCCAAATACATCGTTTAGGGGACAAAGCTTGAATTTTAGGTTCCCAGGCTTCGTTTGTAGAGTCCAGAGCATTGACTCCAGCCTTCAAAGCCTCTTATTTATGCACCAAACTCTCATTCTTAGGCTTCAAACCCTCGTTGTTATGCTCAAATTATGAGTTTTATGCTCGACACGCTCATTTTTTGAAACGAACCCTCATGTCCTTGCTCCAAAGCCATCGTTTAGTGCCCAAAGCTTGAATTTTAGGTTCCAAGGCTTCGTTTGGAGAGTCCAGAGCATTGACTCCAGCCTTCAAAGCCTCTTATTTATGCACCAAAGTCTCATTCTTAGGCTTCAAACCCTCATTGTTATGCTCAAATTATGAGTTTTATGCTCGACGTGCTCATTTTTTGGGTCGAACCCTCATCTCCTTGGTCCAAATACATCGTTTAGGGGACAAAGCTTGAATTTTAGGTTCCAAGGCTTCGTTTGTAGAGTCCAGAGCATTGACTCCAGCCTTCAAAGCCTCTTATTTATGCACCAATCTTACAATCTTAGGGTTCAAACCCTCATTGTTATGCTCAAATTATGAGTTTTATGCTCGACACGCTCATTTTTTGAAACGAACCCTCATGTCCTTGCTCCAAAGCCATCGTTTAGTGCCCAAAGCTTGAACTTTAGGTTCCAAGGATTCATTTGTAGAGTCCAGAGCATTGACTCCAGGCTTGAAATCCTCTTATTTATGCACCAAACTCTCATTCTTAGGGTTCAAACCCTCATTGTTATGCTCAAATTATGAGTTTTATGCTCGACGTGCTCATTTTTTGGGTCGAACCCTCATGTCCTTGGTCCAAATACATCGTTTAGGGGACAAAGCTTGAATTTTAGGTTCCAAGGCTTCGTTTGTAGAGTCCAGAGCATTGACTCCAGCCTTCAAAGCCTCTTATTTATGCACCAAAGTCTCATTCTTAGGCTTCAAACCCTCATTGTTATGCTCGAATTATGAGTTTTATGCTCGACGTGCTCATTTTTTGAAACGAACCCTCATCTCCTTGGTCCAAATACATCGTTTAGTGCCCAAAGCTTGAATTTTAGGTTCCAAGGCTTCGTTTGTAGAGTCCAGAGCATTGACTCCAGCCTTCAAAGCTTCTTATTTATGCACCAATCTTGCAATCTTAGGGTTCAAACCCTCATTGTTATGCTCAAATTATGAGTTTTATGCTCGACACGCTCATTTTTTGGGTCGAACCCTCATGTCCTTGCTCCAAAGCCATCGTTTAGTGCCCAAAGCTTGAATTTTAGGTTCCAAGGATTCATTTGTAGAGTCCAGAGCATTGACTCCAGCCTTCAAAGCCTCTTATTTATGCACCAAACTCTCATTCTTAGGCTTCAAACCCTCAGTGTTATGCTCAAATTATGAGTTTTATGCACGACATGCTCATTTTTTGGGTCGAACCCTCATCTCCTTGGTCCAAATACATCGTTTAGGGGACAAAGCTTGAATTTTAGGTTCCAAGGCTTTGTTTGTAGAGTCCAGAGCATTGACTCCAGCCTTCAAAGCCTCTTATTTATGCACCAAACTCTCATTCTTAGGCTTCAAACCCTCATTGTTATGCTCTATGATTTTTACGCTCGACACGCTCATTTTTTGGGTCGAACCCTCATGTCCTTGCTCCAAAGCCATCGTTTAGTGCCCAAAGCTTGAATTTTAGCTTCCAAGGATTCATTTGTAGAGTCCAGAGCATTGACTCCAGCCTTCAAAGCCTCTTATTTATGCACCAAACTCTCATTCTTAGGCTTCAAACCCTCATTGTTATGCTCGAATTATGAGTTTTATGCTCGACGTGCTCATTTTTTGGGTCGAACCCCCATCTCCTTGGTCCAAATACATCGTTTAGGGGACAAAGCTTGAATTTTAGGTTCCAAGGCTTCGTTTGTAGAGTCCAGAGCATTGACTCCAGCCTTCAAAGCCTCTTATTTATGCACCAAACTCTCATTCTTAGGCTTCAAACCCTCACTGTTATGCTCAAATTATGAGTTTTATGCTCGACACGCTCATTTTTTGAAACGAACCCTCATGTCCTTGCTCCAAAGCCATCGTTTAGTGCCCAAAGCTTGAATTTTAGGTTCCAAGGATTCATTTGTAGAGTCCAGAGCATTGACTCCAGGCTTGAAATCCTCTTATTTATGCACCAAACTCTCATTCTTAGGCTTCAAACCCTCATTGTTATGCTCGAATTATGAGTTTTATGCTCGACACGCTCATTTTTTGGGTCGAACCCTCATCTCCTTGGTCCAAATACATCGTTTAGGGGACAAAGCTTGAATTTTAGGTTCCCAGGCTTCGTTTGTAGAGTCCAGAGCATTGACTCCAGCCTTCAAAGCCTCTTATTTATGCACCAAACTCTCATTCTTAGGCTTCAAACCCTCGTTGTTATGCTCAAATTATGAGTTTTATGCTCGACACGCTCATTTTTTGAAACGAACCCTCATGTCCTTGCTCCAAAGCCATCGTTTAGGGGACAAAGCTTGAATTTTAGGTTCCAAGGCTTCGTTTGGAGAGTCCAGAGCATTGACTCCAGCCTTCAAAGCCTCTTATTTATGCACCAAAGTCTCATTCTTAGGCTTCAAACCCTCACTGTTATGCTCAAATTATGAGTTTTATGCTCGACGTGCTCATTTTTTGGGTCGAACCCTCATCTCCTTGGTCCAAATACATCGTTTAGGGGACAAAGCTTGAATTTTAGGTTCCAAGGCTTCGTTTGTAGAGTCCAGAGCATTGACTCCAGCCTTCAAAGCCTCTTATTTATGCACCAATCTTACAATCTTAGGGTTCAAACCCTCATTGTTATGCTCAAATTATGAGTTTTATGCTCGACACGCTCATTTTTTGAAACGAACCCTCATGTCCTTGCTCCAAAGCCATCGTTTAGTGCCCAAAGCTTGAACTTTAGGTTCCAAGGATTCATTTGTAGAGTCCAGAGCATTGACTCCAGGCTTGAAATCCTCTTATTTATGCACCAAACTCTCATTCTTAGGGTTCAAACCCTCATTGTTATGCTCGAATTATGAGTTTTATGCTCGACGTGCTCATTTTTTGGGTCGAACCCTCATGTCCTTGCTCCAAAGCCATCGTTTAGTGCCCAAAGCTTGAATTTTAGGTTCCAAGGCTTCGTTTGTAGAGTCCAGAGCATTGACTCCAGCCTTCAAAGCCTCTTATTTATGCACCAAAGTCTCATTCTTAGGCTTCAAACCCTCATTGTTATGCTCGAATTATGAGTTTTATGCTCGACGTGCTCATTTTTTGAAACGAACCCTCATCTCCTTGGTCCAAATACATCGTTTAGTGCCCAAAGCTTGAATTTTAGGTTCCAAGGCTTCGTTTGTAGAGTCCAGAGCATTGACTCCAGCCTTCAAAGCTTCTTATTTATGCACCAATCTTGCAATCTTAGGGTTCAAACCCTCATTGTTATGCTCAAATTATGAGTTTTATGCTCGACGTGCTCATTTTTTGGGTCGAACCCTCATGTCCTTGCTCCAAAGCCATCGTTTAGTGCCCAAAGCTTGAATTTTAGGTTCCAAGGCTTCGTTTGTAGAGTCCAGAGCATTGACTCCAGCCTTCAAAGCCTCTTATTTATGCACCAAACCCTCATTCTTAGGCTTCAAACCCTCATTTTTACGCTTGACTTATGATTTTTATGCTCAACGTGCTCATTTTTTGGGTCGAACATTCATCTCATTGTTCCAAATACATTGTTTAGTGCCCTAAGCTTGAATTTTAGGTTCCAAGAATTCATTTGTAGAGTCCAGAGCATTGACTCCAGCCTTCAAAGCCTCTTATTTATGCACCAAACTCTCATTCTTAGGCTGCAAACCCTCATTGTTATGCTCTATGATTTTTATGCTCGACAGCCTCATTCTTTGAAGCGAACCCTCATGTCCTTGGTCCAAATACATCGTTTAGGGGACAAAGCTTGAATTTTAGGTTCCAAGGCTTCGTTTGTAGAGTCCAGAGCATTGACTCCAGCCTTCAAAGCCTCTTATTTATGCACCAAACTCTCATTCTTAGGCTTCAAACCCTCAGTGTTATGCTCAAATTATGAGTTTTATGCACGACATGCTCATTTTTTGGGTCGAACCCTCATCTCCTTGGTCCAAATACATCGTTTAGGGGACAAAGCTTGAATTTTAGGTTCCAAGGCTTCGTTTGTAGAGTCCAGAGCATTGACTCCAGCCTTCAAAGCCTCTTATTTATGCACCAAACTCTCATTCTTAGGCTTCAAACCCTCATTGTTATGCTCTATGATTTTTATGCTCGACACGCTCATTTTTTGGGTCGAACCCTCATGTCCTTGCTCCAAAGCCATCGTTTAGTGCCCAAAGCTTGAATTTTAGCTTCCAAGGATTCATTTGTAGAGTCCAGAGCATTGACTCCAGCCTTCAAAGCCTCTTATTTATGCACGAAACTCTCATTCTTAGGGTTCAAACCCTCATTGTTATGCTCGAATTATGAGTTTTATGCTCGACGTGCTCATTTTTTGGGTCGAACCCTCATGTCCTTGGTCCAAATACATCGTTTAGGGGACAAAGCTTGAATTTTAGGTTCCAAGGCTTCGTTTGTAGAGTCCAGAGCATTGACTCCAGCCTTCAAAGCCTCTTATTTATGCACCAAAGTCTCATTCTTAGGCTTCAAACCCTCATTGTTATGCTCGAATTATGAGTTTTATGCTCGACGTGCTCATTTTTTGAAACGAACCCTCATCTCCTTGGTCCAAATACATCGTTTAGTGCCCAAAGCTTGAATTTTAGGTTCCAAGGCTTCGTTTGTAGAGTCCAGAGCATTGACTCCAGCCTTCAAAGCTTCTTATTTATGCACCAATCTTGCAATCTTAGGGTTCAAACCCTCATTGTTATGCTCAAATTATGAGTTTTATGCTCGACACGCTCATTTTTTGGGTCGAACCCTCATGTCCTTGCTCCAAAGCCATCGTTTAGTGCCCAAAGCTTGAATTTTAGGTTCCAAGGATTCATTTGTAGAGTCCAGAGCATTGACTCCAGCCTTCAAAGCCTCTTATTTATGCACCAAACTCTCATTCTTAGGCTTCAAACCCTCAGTGTTATGCTCAAATTATGAGTTTTATGCACGACATGCTCATTTTTTGGGTCGAACCCTCATCTCCTTGGTCCAAATACATCGTTTAGGGGACAAAGCTTGAATTTTAGGTTCCAAGGCTTTGTTTGTAGAGTCCAGAGCATTGACTCCAGCCTTCAAAGCCTCTTATTTATGCACCAAACTCTCATTCTTAGGCTTCAAACCCTCATTGTTATGCTCTATGATTTTTACGCTCGACACGCTCATTTTTTGGGTCGAACCCTCATGTCCTTGCTCCAAAGCCATCGTTTAGTGCCCAAAGCTTGAATTTTAGCTTCCAAGGATTCATTTGTAGAGTCCAGAGCATTGACTCCAGCCTTCAAAGCCTCTTATTTATGCACGAAACTCTCATTCTTAGGGTTCAAACCCTCATTGTTATGCTCGAATTATGAGTTTTATGCTCGACGTGCTCATTTTTTGGGTCGAACCCCCATCTCCTTGGTCCAAATACATCGTTTAGGGGACAAAGCTTGAATTTTAGGTTCCAAGGCTTCGTTTGTAGAGTCCAGAGCATTGACTCCAGCCTTCAAAGCCTCTTATTTATGCACCAAACTCTCATTCTTAGGCTTCAAACCCTCACTGTTATGCTCAAATTATGAGTTTTATGCTCGACACGCTCATTTTTTGAAACGAACCCTCATGTCCTTGCTCCAAAGCCATCGTTTAGTGCCCAAAGCTTGAATTTTAGGTTCCAAGGATTCATTTGTAGAGTCCAGAGCATTGACTCCAGGCTTGAAATCCTCTTATTTATGCACCAAACTCTCATTCTTAGGCTTCAAACCCTCATTGTTATGCTCGAATTATGAGTTTTATGCTCGACACGCTCATTTTTTGGGTCGAACCCTCATCTCCTTGGTCCAAATACATCGTTTAGGGGACAAAGCTTGAATTTTAGGTTCCCAGGCTTCGTTTGTAGAGTCCAGAGCATTGACTCCAGCCTTCAAAGCCTCTTATTTATGCACCAAACTCTCATTCTTAGGCTTCAAACCCTCGTTGTTATGCTCAAATTATGAGTTTTATGCTCGACACGCTCATTTTTTGAAACGAACCCTCATGTCCTTGCTCCAAAGCCATCGTTTAGGGGACAAAGCTTGAATTTTAGGTTCCAAGGCTTCGTTTGGAGAGTCCAGAGCATTGACTCCAGCCTTCAAAGCCTCTTATTTATGCACCAAAGTCTCATTCTTAGGCTTCAAACCCTCACTGTTATGCTCAAATTATGAGTTTTATGCTCGACGTGCTCATTTTTTGGGTCGAACCCTCATCTCCTTGGTCCAAATACATCGTTTAGGGGACAAAGCTTGAATTTTAGGTTCCAAGGCTTCGTTTGTAGAGTCCAGAGCATTGACTCCAGCCTTCAAAGCCTCTTATTTATGCACCAATCTTACAATCTTAGGGTTCAAACCCTCATTGTTATGCTCAAATTATGAGTTTTATGCTCGACACGCTCATTTTTTGAAACGAACCCTCATGTCCTTGCTCCAAAGCCATCGTTTAGTGCCCAAAGCTTGAACTTTAGGTTCCAAGGATTCATTTGTAGAGTCCAGAGCATTGACTCCAGGCTTGAAATCCTCTTATTTATGCACCAAACTCTCATTCTTAGGGTTCAAACCCTCATTGTTATGCTCGAATTATGAGTTTTATGCTCGACGTGCTCATTTTTTGGGTCGAACCCTCATGTCCTTGGTCCAAATACATCGTTTAGGGGACAAAGCTTGAATTTTAGGTTCCAAGGCTTCGTTTGTAGAGTCCAGAGCATTGACTCCAGCCTTCAAAGCCTCTTATTTATGCACCAAAGTCTCATTCTTAGGCTTCAAACCCTCATTGTTATGCTCGAATTATGAGTTTTATGCTCGACGTGCTCATTTTTTGAAACGAACCCTCATCTCCTTGGTCCAAATACATCGTTTAGTGCCCAAAGCTTGAATTTTAGGTTCCAAGGCTTCGTTTGTAGAGTCCAGAGCATTGACTCCAGCCTTCAAAGCTTCTTATTTATGCACCAATCTTGCAATCTTAGGGTTCAAACCCTCATTGTTATGCTCAAATTATGAGTTTTATGCTCGACGTGCTCATTTTTTGGGTCGAACCCTCATGTCCTTGCTCCAAAGCCATCGTTTAGTGCCCAAAGCTTGAATTTTAGGTTCCAAGGCTTCGTTTGTAGAGTCCAGAGCATTGACTCCAGCCTTCAAAGCCTCTTATTTATGCACCAAACCCTCATTCTTAGGCTTCAAACCCTCATTTTTACGCTTGACTTATGATTTTTATGCTCAACGTGCTCATTTTTTGGGTCGAACATTCATCTCATTGTTCCAAATACATTGTTTAGTGCCCTAAGCTTGAATTTTAGGTTCCAAGAATTCATTTGTAGAGTCCAGAGCATTGACTCCAGCCTTCAAAGCCTCTTATTTATGCACCAAACTCTCATTCTTAGGCTGCAAACCCTCATTGTTATGCTCTATGATTTTTATGCTCGACAGCCTCATTCTTTGAAGCGAACCCTCATCTCCTTGGTCCAAATACATCGTTTAGGGGACAAAGCTTGAATTTTAGGTTCCAAGGCTTCGTTTGTAGAGTCCAGAGCATTGACTCCAGCCTTCAAAGCCTCTTATTTATGCACCAAACTCTCATTCTTAGGCTTCAAACCCTCAGTGTTATGCTCAAATTATGAGTTTTATGCACGACATGCTCATTTTTTGGGTCGAACCCTCATCTCCTTGGTCCAAATACATCGTTTAGGGGACAAAGCTTGAATTTTAGGTTCCAAGGCTTCGTTTGTAGAGTCCAGAGCATTGACTCCAGCCTTCAAAGCCTCTTATTTATGCACCAAACTCTCATTCTTAGGCTTCAAACCCTCATTGTTATGCTCTATGATTTTTATGCTCGACACGCTCATTTTTTGGGTCGAACCCTCATGTCCTTGCTCCAAAGCCATCGTTTAGTGCCCAAAGCTTGAATTTTAGCTTCCAAGGATTCATTTGTAGAGTCCAGAGCATTGACTCCAGCCTTCAAAGCCTCTTATTTATGCACGAAACTCTCATTCTTAGGGTTCAAACCCTCATTGTTATGCTCGAATTATGAGTTTTATGCTCGACGTGCTCATTTTTTGGGTCGAACCCTCATCTCCTTGGTCCAAATACATCGTTTAGGGGACAAAGCTTGAATTTTACGTTCCCAGGCTTCGTTTGTAGAGTCCAGAGCATTGACTCCAGCCTTCAAAGCCTCTTATTTATGCACCAAACTCTCATTCTTAGGCTTCAAACCCTCGTTGTTATGCTCAAATTATGAGTTTTATGCTCGACACGCTCATTTTTTGAAACGAACCCTCATGTCCTTGCTCCAAAGCCATCGTTTAGTGCCCAAAGCTTGAATTTTAGGTTCCAAGGCTTCGTTTGGAGAGTCCAGAGCATTGACTCCAGCCTTCAAAGCCTCTTATTTATGCACCAAAGTCTCATTCTTAGGCTTCAAACCCTCACTGTTATGCTCAAATTATGAGTTTTATGCTCGACGTGCTCATTTTTTGGGTCGAACCCTCATCTCCTTGGTCCAAATACATCGTTTAGGGGACAAAGCTTGAATTTTAGGTTCCAAGGCTTCGTTTGTAGAGTCCAGAGCATTGACTCCAGCCTTCAAAGCCTCTTATTTATGCACCAATCTTACAATCTTAGGGTTCAAACCCTCATTGTTATGCTCAAATTATGAGTTTTATGCTCGACACGCTCATTTTTTGAAACGAACCCTCATGTCCTTGCTCCAAAGCCATCGTTTAGTGCCCAAAGCTTGAACTTTAGGTTCCAAGGATTCATTTGTAGAGTCCAGAGCATTGACTCCAGGCTTGAAATCCTCTTATTTATGCACCAAACTCTCATTCTTAGGGTTCAAACCCTCATTGTTATGCTCGAATTATGAGTTTTATGCTCGACGTGCTCATTTTTTGGGTCGAACCCTCATGTCCTTGGTCCAAATACATCGTTTAGGGGACAAAGCTTGAATTTTAGGTTCCAAGGCTTCGTTTGTAGAGTCCAGAGCATTGACTCCAGCCTTCAAAGCCTCTTATTTATGCACCAAAGTCTCATTCTTAGGCTTCAAACCCTCATTGTTATGCTCGAATTATGAGTTTTATGCTCGACGTGCTCATTTTTTGAAACGAACCCTCATCTCCTTGGTCCAAATACATCGTTTAGTGCCCAAAGCTTGAATTTTAGGTTCCAAGGCTTCGTTTGTAGAGTCCAGAGCATTGACTCCAGCCTTCAAAGCCTCTTATTTATGCACCAATCTTGCAATCTTAGGGTTCAAACCCTCATTGTTATGCTCAAATTATGAGTTTTATGCTCAACACGCTCATTTTTTGGGTGGAACCCTCATGTCCTTGCTCCAAAGCCATCGTTTAGTGCCCAAAGCTTGAATTTTAGGTTCCAAGGCTTCGTTTGTAGAGTCCAGAGCATTGACTCCAGCCTTCAAAGCCTCTTATTTATGCACCAAACCCTCATTCTTAGGCTTCAAACCCTCATTTTTACGCTTGACTTATGATTTTTATGCTCAACGTGCTCATTTTTTGGGTCGAACATTCATCTCATTGTTCCAAATACATTGTTTAGTGCCCTAAGCTTGAATTTTAGGTTCCAAGAATTCATTTGTAGAGTCCAGAGCATTGACTCCAGCCTTCAAAGCCTCTTATTTATGCACCAAACTCTCATTCTTAGGCTGCAAACCCTCATTGTTATGCTCTATGATTTTTATGCTCGACAGCCTCATTCTTTGAAGCGAACCCTCATGTCCTTGGTCCAAATACATCGTTTAGGGGACAAAGCTTGAATTTTAGGTTCCAAGGCTTCGTTTGTAGAGTCCAGAGCATTGACTCCAGCCTTCAAAGCCTCTTATTTATGCACCAAACTCTCATACTTAGGCTTCAAACCCTCATTGTTATGCTCTATGATTTTTATGCTCGACACGCTCATTTTTTGGGTCGAACCCTCATGTCCTTGGTCCAAATACATCGTTTAGGGGACAAAGCTTGAATTTTAGGTTCCAAGGATTCGTTTGTAGAGTCCAGAGCATTGACTCCAGCCTTCAAAGCCTCTTATTTATGCACCAAACTCTCATTCTTAGGCTTCAGACCCTCACTGTTATGCTCAAATTATGAGTTTTATGCTCGACACGCTCATTTTTTGAAACGAACCCTCATGTCCTTGCTCCAAAGCCATCGTTTAGTGCCCAAAGCTTGAATTTTAGGTTCCAAGGATTCATTTGTAGAGTCCAGAGCATTGACTCCAGGCTTGAAATCCTCTTATTTATGCACCAAACTCTCATTCTTAGGGTTCAAACCCTCATTGTTATGCTCGAATTATGAGTTTTATGCTCGACGTGCTCATTTTTTGGGTCGAACCCTCATCTCCTTGGTCCAAATAAATCGTTTAGGGGACAAAGCTTGAATTTTAGGTTCCAAGGCTTCGTTTGTAGAGTCCAGAGCATTGACTCCAGCCTTCAAAGCCTCTTATTTATGCACCAAACTCTCATTCTTATGGTTCAAACCCTCATTGTTATGCTCAAATTATGAGTTTTATGCTCGACACGCTCATTTTTTGGGTCGAACCCTCATGTCCTTGCTCCAAAGCCATCATTTAGTGCCCTAAGCTTGAATTTTAGGTTCCAAGGCTTCGTTTGTAGAGTCCAGAGCATTGACTCCAGCCTTCAAAGCCTCTTATTTATGCACCAAACTCTCATTCTTAGGCTTCAAACCCTCACTGTTATGCTCAAATTATGAGTTTTATGCTCGACACGCTCATTTTTTGAAACGAACCCTCATGTCCTTGCTCCAAAGCCATCGTTTAGTGCCCAAAGCTTGAATTTTAGGTTCCAAGGCTTCGTTTGGAGAGTCCAGAGCATTGACTCCAGCCTTCAAAGCCTCTTATTTATGCACCAAAGTCTCATTCTTAGGCTTCAAACCCTCACTGTTATGCTCAAATTATGAGTTTTATGCTCGACGTGCTCATTTTTTGGGTCGAACCCTCATCTCCTTGGTCCAAATACATCGTTTAGGGGACAAAGCTTGAATTTTAGGTTCCAAGGCTTCGTTTGTAGAGTCCAGAGCATTGACTCCAGCCTTCAAAGCCTCTTATTTATGCACCAAACTCTCATTCTTAGGCTTCAAACCCTCATTGTTATGCTCTATGATTTTTATGCTCGACAGCCTCATTCTTTGAAGCGAACCCTCATGTCCTTGGTCCAAATACATCGTTTAGGGGACAAAGCTTGAATTTTAGGTTCCAAGGCTTCGTTTGTAGAGTCCAGAGCATTGACTCCAGCCTTCAAAGCCTCTTATTTATGCACCAAACTCTCATTCTTAGGCTTCAAACCCTCACTGTTATGCTCAAATTATGAGTTTTATGCTCGACACGCTCATTTTTTGAAACGAACCCTCATGTCCTTGCTCCAAAGCCATCGTTTAGTGCCCAAAGCTTGAATTTTAGGTTCCAAGGATTCATTTGTAGAGTCCAGAGCATTGACTCCAGGCTTGAAATCCTCTTATTTATGCACCAAACTCTCATTCTTAGGCTTCAAACCCTCATTGTTATGCTCGAATTATGAGTTTTATGCTCGACACGCTCATTTTTTGGGTCGAACCCTCATCTCCTTGGTCCAAATACATCGTTTAGGGGACAAAGCTTGAATTTTAGGTTCCCAGGCTTCATTTGTAGAGTCCAGAGCATTGACTCCAGCCTTCAAAGCCTCTTATTTATGCACCAAACTCTCATTCTTAGGCTTCAAACCCTCGTTGTTATGCTCAAATTATGAGTTTTATGCTCGACACGCTCATTTTTTGAAACGAACCCTCATGTCCTTGCTCCAAAGCCATCGTTTAGTGCCCAAAGCTTGAATTTTAGGTTCCAAGGCTTCGTTTGGAGAGTCCAGAGCATTGACTCCAGCCTTCAAAGCCTCTTATTTATGCACCAAAGTCTCATTCTTAGGCTTCAAACCCTCACTGTTATGCTCAAATTATGAGTTTTATGCTCGACGTGCTCATTTTTTGGGTCGAACCCTCATCTCCTTGGTCCAAATACATCGTTTAGGGGACAAAGCTTGAATTTTAGGTTCCAAGGCTTCGTTTGTAGAGTCCAGAGCATTGACTCCAGCCTTCAAAGCCTCTTATTTATGCACCAGTCTTACAATCTTAGGGTTCAAACCCTCATTGTTATGCTCAAATTATGAGTTTTATGCTCGACACGCTCATTTTTTGAAACGAACCCTCATGTCCTTGCTCCAAAGCCATCGTTTAGTGCCCAAAGCTTGAACTTTAGGTTCCAAGGATTCATTTGTAGAGTCCAGAGCATTGACTCCAGGCTTGAAATCCTCTTATTTATGCACCAAACTCTCATTCTTAGGGTTCAAACCCTCATTGTTATGCTCGAATTATGAGTTTTATGCTCGACGTGCTCATTTTTTGGGTCGAACCCTCATGTCCTTGGTCCAAATACATCGTTTAGGGGACAAAGCTTGAATTTTAGGTTCCAAGGCTTCGTTTGTAGAGTCCAGAGCATTGACTCCAGCCTTCAAAGCCTCTTATTTATGCACCAAAGTCTCATTCTTAGGCTTCAAACCCTCATTGTTATGCTCGAATTATGAGTTTTATGCTCGACGTGCTCATTTTTTGAAACGAACCCTCATCTCCTTGGTCCAAATACATCGTTTAGTGCCCAAAGCTTGAATTTTAGGTTCCAAGGCTTCGTTTGTAGAGTCCAGAGCATTGACTCCAGCCTTCAAAGCTTCTTATTTATGCACCAATCTTGCAATCTTAGGGTTCAAACCCTCATTGTTATGCTCAAATTATGAGTTTTATGCTCGACACGCTCATTTTTTGGGTCGAACCCTCATGTCCTTGCTCCAAAGCCATCGTTTAGTGCCCAAAGCTTGAATTTTAGGTTCCAAGGATTCATTTGTAGAGTCCAGAGCATTGACTCCAGCCTTCAAAGCCTCTTATTTATGCACCAAACTCTCATTCTTAGGCTTCAAACCCTCAGTGTTATGCTCAAATTATGAGTTTTATGCACGACATGCTCATTTTTTGTGTCGAACCCTCATCTCCTTGGTCCAAATACATCGTTTAGGGGACAAAGCTTGAATTTTAGGTTCCAAGGCTTCGTTTGTAGAGTCCAGAGCATTGACTCCAGCCTTCAAAGCCTCTTATTTATGCACCAAACTCTCATTCTTAGGCTTCAAACCCTCATTGTTATGCTCTATGATTTTTATGCTCGACACGCTCATTTTTTGGGTCGAACCCTCATGTCCTTGCTCCAAAGCCATCGTTTAGTGCCCAAAGCTTGAATTTTAGCTTCCAAGGATTCATTTGTAGAGTCCAGAGCATTGACTCCAGCCTTCAAAGCCTCTTATTTATGCACGAAACTCTCATTCTTAGGGTTCAAACCCTCATTGTTATGCTCGAATTATGAGTTTTATGCTCGACGTGCTCATTTTTTGGGTCGAACCCCCATCTCCTTGGTCCAAATACATCGTTTAGGGGACAAAGCTTGAATTTTAGGTTCCAAGGCTTCGTTTGTAGAGTCCAGAGCATTGACTCCAGCCTTCAAAGCCTCTTATTTATGCACCAATCTTGCAATCTTAGGGTTCAAACCCTCATTGTTATGCTCAAATTATGAGTTTTTTGCTCAACACGCTCATTTTTTGGGTGGAACCCTCATGTCCTTGCTCCAAAGCCATCGTTTAGTGCCCAAAGCTTGAATTTTAGGTTCCAAGGCTTCGTTTGTAGAGTCCAGAGCATTGACTCCAGCCTTCAAAGCCTCTTATTTATGCACCAAACCCTAATTCTTAGGCTTCAAACCCTCATTTTTACGCTTGACTTATGATTTTTATGCTCAACGTGCTCATTTTTTGGGTCGAACATTCATCTCATTGTTCCAAATACATTGTTTAGTGCCCTAAGCTTGAATTTTAGGTTCCAAGGATTCATTTGTAGAGCCCAGAGCATTGACTCCAGCCTTCAAAGCCTCTTATTTATGCACCAAACTCTCATTCTTAGGCTGCAAACCCTCATTGTTATGCTCTATGATTTTTATGCTCGACATGCTCATTTTTTGGGTGGAACCCTCATGTCCTTGCTCCAAATACATCGTTTAGTGCCCAAAGCTTGAATTTTAGCTTCCAAGGATTCATTTGTAGAGTCCAGAGCATTGACTCCAGCCTTCAAAGCCTCTTATTTATGCACCAAACTCTCATTCTTAGGCTTCAAACCCTCATTGTTATGCTCGAATTATGAGTTTTATGCTCGACGTGCTCATTTTTTGGGTCGAACCCCCATCTCCTTGGTCCAAATACATCGTTTAGGGGACAAAGCTTGAATTTTAGGTTCCAAGGCTTCGTTTGTAGAGTCCAGAGCATTGACTCCAGCCTTCAAAGCCTCTTATTTATGCACCAAACTCTCATTCTTAGGCTTCAAACCCTCACTGTTATGCTCAAATTATGAGTTTTATGCTCGACACGCTCATTTTTTGAAACGAACCCTCATGTCCTTGCTCCAAAGCCATCGTTTAGTGCCCAAAGCTTGAATTTTAGGTTCCAAGGATTCATTTGTAGAGTCCAGAGCATTGACTCCAGGCTTGAAATCCTCTTATTTATGCACCAAACTCTCATTCTTAGGCTTCAAACCCTCATTGTTATGCTCGAATTATGAGTTTTATGCTCGACACGCTCATTTTTTGGGTCGAACCCTCATCTCCTTGGTCCAAATACATCGTTTAGGGGACAAAGCTTGAATTTTAGGTTCCCAGGCTTCATTTGTAGAGTCCAGAGCATTGACTCCAGCCTTCAAAGCCTCTTATTTATGCACCAAACTCTCATTCTTAGGCTTCAAACCCTCGTTGTTATGCTCAAATTATGAGTTTTATGCTCGACACGCTCATTTTTTGAAACGAACCCTCATGTCCTTGCTCCAAAGCCATCGTTTAGTGCCCAAAGCTTGAATTTTAGGTTCCAAGGCTTCGTTTGTAGAGTCCAGAGCATTGACTCCAGCCTTCAAAGCCTCTTATTTATGCACCAAAGTCTCATTCTTAGGCTTCAAACCCTCACTGTTATGCTCAAATTATGAGTTTTATGCTCGACGTGCTCATTTTTTGGGTCGAACCCTCATCTCCTTGGTCCAAATACATCGTTTAGGGGACAAAGCTTGAATTTTAGGTTCCAAGGCTTCGTTTGTAGAGTCCAGAGCATTGACTCCAGCCTTCAAAGCCTCTTATTTATGCACCAATCTTACAATCTTAGGGTTCAAACCCTCATTGTTATGCTCAAATTATGAGTTTTATGCTCGACACGCTCATTTTTTGAAACGAACCCTCATGTCCTTGCTCCAAAGCCATCGTTTAGTGCCCAAAGCTTGAACTTTAGGTTCCAAGGATTCATTTGTAGAGTCCAGAGCATTGACTCCAGGCTTGAAATCCTCTTATTTATGCACCAAACTCTCATTCTTAGGGTTCAAACCCTCATTGTTATGCTCGAATTATGAGTTTTATGCTCGACGTGCTCATTTTTTGGGTCGAACCCTCATGTCCTTGGTCCAAATACATCGTTTAGGGGACAAAGCTTGAATTTTAGGTTCCAAGGCTTCGTTTGTAGAGTCCAGAGCATTGACTCCAGCCTTGAAAGCCTCTTATTTATGCACCAAAGTCTCATTCTTAGGCTTCAAACCCTCATTGTTATGCTCGAATTATGAGTTTTATGCTCGACGTGCTCATTTTTTGAAACGAACCCTCATCTCCTTGGTCCAAATACATCGTTTAGTGCCCAAAGCTTGAATTTTAGGTTCCAAGGCTTCGTTTGTAGAGTCCAGAGCATTGACTCCAGCCTTCAAAGCTTCTTATTTATGCACCAATCTTGCAATCTTAGGGTTCAAACCCTCATTGTTATGCTCAAATTATGAGTTTTATGCTCGACACGCTCATTTTTTGGGTCGAACCCTCATGTCCTTGCTCCAAAGCCATCGTTTAGTGCCCAAAGCTTGAATTTTAGGTTCCAAGGATTCATTTGTAGAGTCCAGAGCATTGACTCCAGCCTTCAAAGCCTCTTATTTATGCACCAAACTCTCATTCTTAGGCTTCAAACCGTCAGTGTTATGCTCAAATTATGAGTTTTATGCACGACATGCTCATTTTTTGGGTCGAACCCTCATCTCCTTGGTCCAAATACATCGTTTAGGGGACAAAGCTTGAATTTTAGGTTCCAAGGCTTCGTTTGTAGAGTCCAGAGCATTGACTCCAGCCTTCAAAGCCTCTTATTTATGCACCAATCTTGCAATCTTAGGGTTCAAACCCTCATTGTTATGCTCAAATTATGAGTTTTATGCTCGACACGCTCATATTTTGGGTGGAACCCTCATGTCCTTGCTCCAAAGCCATCGTTTAGTGCCCAAAGCTTGAATTTTAGGTTCCAAGGCTTCGTTTGTAGAGTCCAGAGCATTGACTCCAGCCTTCAAAGCCTCTTATTTATGCACCAAACCCTCATTCTTAGGCTTCAAACCCTCATTTTTACGCTTGACTTATGATTTTTATGCTCAACGTGCTCATTTTTTGGGTCGAACATTCATCTCATTGTTCCAAATACATTGTTTAGTGCCCTAAGCTTGAATTTTAGGTTCCAAGAATTCATTTGTAGAGTCCAGAGCATTGACTCCAGCCTTCAAAGCCTCTTATTTATGCACCAAACTCTCATTCTTAGGCTGCAAACCCTCATTGTTATGCTCTATGATTTTTATGCTCGACACGCTCATTTTTTGGGTCGAACCCTCATGTCCTTGGTCCAAATACATCGTTTAGGGGACAAAGCTTGAATTTTAGGTTCCAAGGATTCATTTGTAGAGTCCAGAGCATTGACTCCAGCCTTCAAAGCCTCTTATTTATGCACCAAACTCTCATTCTTAGGCTTCAGACCCTCACTGTTATGCTCAAATTATGAGTTTTATGCTCGACACGCTCATTTTTTGAAACGAACCCTCATGTCCTTGCTCCAAAGCCATCGTTTAGTGCCCAAAGCTTGAATTTTAGGTTCCAAGGATTCATTTGTAGAGTCCAGAGCATTGACTCCAGGCTTGAAATCCTCTTATTTATGCACCAAACTCTCATTCTTAGGGTTCAAACCCTCATTGTTATGCTCGAATTATGAGTTTTATGCTCGACGTGCTCATTTTTTGGGTCGAACCCTCATCTCCTTGGTCCAAATAAATCGTTTAGGGGACAAAGCTTGAATTTTAGGTTCCAAGGCTTCGTTTGTAGAGTCCAGAGCATTGACTCCAGCCTTCAAAGCCTCTTATTTATGCACCAAACTCTCATTCTTATGGTTCAAACCCTCATTGTTATGCTCAAATTATGAGTTTTATGCTCGACACGCTCATTTTTTGGGTCGAACCCTCATGTCCTTGCTCCAAAGCCATCGTTTAGTGCCCAAAGCTTGAATTTTAGGTTCCAAGGCTTCGTTTGTAGAGTCCAGAGCATTGACTCCAGCCTTCAAAGCCTCTTATTTATGCACCAAACTCTCATTCTTAGGCTTCAAACCCTCATTGTTATGCTCTATGATTTTTATGCTCGACACGCTCATTTTTTGGGTCGAACCCTCATGTCCTTGGTCCAAATACATCGTTTAGGGGACAAAGCTTGAATTTTAGGTTCCAAGGATTCATTTGTAGAGTCCAGAGCATTGACTCCAGCCTTCAAAGCCTCTTATTTATGCACCAAACTCTCATTCTTAGGCTTCAAACCCTCGTTGTTATGCTCAAATTATGAGTTTTATGCTCGACACGCTCATTTTTTGAAACGAACCCTCATTTCCTTGCTCCAAAGCCATCGTTTAGTGCCCAAAGCTTGAATTTTAGGTTCCAAGGCTTCGTTTGGAGAGTCCAGAGCATTGACTCCAGCCTTCAAAGCCTCTTATTTATGCACCAAAGTCTCATTCTTAGGCTTCAAACCCTCACTGTTATGCTCAAATTATGAGTTTTATGCTCGACGTGCTCATTTTTTGGGTCGAACCCTCATCTCCTTGGTCCAAATACATCGTTTAGGGGACAAAGCTTGAATTTTAGGTTCCAAGGCTTCGTTTGTAGAGTCCAGAGCATTGACTCCAGCCTTCAAAGCCTCTTATTTATGCACCAAACTCTCATTCTTAGGCTTCAAACCCTCATTGTTATGCTCTATGATTTTTATGCTCGACAGCCTCATTCTTTGAAGCGAACCCTCATGTCCTTGGTCCAAATACATCGTTTAGGGGACAAAGCTTGAATTTTAGGTTCCAAGGCTTCGTTTGTAGAGTCCAGAGCATTGACTCCAGCCTTCAAAGCCTCTTATTTATGCACCAAACTCTCATTCTTAGGCTTCAAACCCTCACTGTTATGCTCAAATTATGAGTTTTATGCTCGACACGCTCATTTTTTGAAACGAACCCTCATGTCCTTGCTCCAAAGCCATCGTTTAGTGCCCAAAGCTTGAATTTTAGGTTCCAAGGATTCATTTGTAGAGTCCAGAGCATTGACTCCAGGCTTGAAATCCTCTTATTTATGCACCAAACTCTCATTCTTAGGCTTCAAACCCTCATTGTTATGCTCGAATTATGAGTTTTATGCTCGACACGCTCATTTTTTGGGTCGAACCCTCATCTCCTTGGTCCAAATACATCGTTTAGGGGACAAAGCTTGAATTTTAGGTTCCCAGGCTTCGTTTGTAGAGTCCAGAGCATTGACTCCAGCCTTCAAAGCCTCTTATTTATGCACCAAACTCTCATTCTTAGGCTTCAAACCCTCGTTGTTATGCTCAAATTATGAGTTTTATGCTCGACACGCTCATTTTTTGAAACGAACCCTCATGTCCTTGCTCCAAAGCCATCGTTTAGTGCCCAAAGCTTGAATTTTAGGTTCCAAGGATTCATTTGTAGAGTCCAGAGCATTGACTCCAGCCTTCAAAGCCTCTTATTTATGCACCAAACTCTCATTCTTAGGCTTCAAACCCTCAGTGTTATGCTCAAATTATGAGTTTTATGCACGACATGCTCATTTTTTGTGTCGAACCCTCATCTCCTTGGTCCAAATACATCGTTTAGGGGACAAAGCTTGAATTTTAGGTTCCAAGGCTTCGTTTGTAGAGTCCAGAGCATTGACTCCAGCCTTCAAAGCCTCTTATTTATGCACCAAACTCTCATTCTTAGGCTTCAAACCCTCATTGTTATGCTCTATGATTTTTATGCTCGACACGCTCATTTTTTGGGTCGAACCCTCATGTCCTTGCTCCAAAGCCATCGTTTAGTGCCCAAAGCTTGAATTTTAGCTTCCAAGGATTCATTTGTAGAGTCCAGAGCATTGACTCCAGCCTTCAAAGCCTCTTATTTATGCACGAAACTCTCATTCTTAGGGTTCAAACCCTCATTGTTATGCTCGAATTATGAGTTTTATGCTCGACGTGCTCATTTTTTGGGTCGAACCCCCATCTCCTTGGTCCAAATACATCGTTTAGGGGACAAAGCTTGAATTTTAGGTTCCAAGGCTTCGTTTGTAGAGTCCAGAGCATTGACTCCAGCCTTCAAAGCCTCTTATTTATGCACCAATCTTGCAATCTTAGGGTTCAAACCCTCATTGTTATGCTCAAATTATGAGTTTTTTGCTCAACACGCTCATTTTTTGGGTGGAACCCTCATGTCCTTGCTCCAAATACATCGTTTAGGGGACAAAGCTTGAATTTCAGGTTCCAAGGCTTCGTTTGTAGAGTCCAGAGCATTGACTCCAGCCTTCAAAGCCTCTTATTTATGCACCAAACCCTAATTCTTAGGCTTCAAACCCTCATTTTTACGCTTGACTTATGATTTTTATGCTCAACGTGCTCATTTTTTGGGTCGAACATTCATCTCATTGTTCCAAATACATTGTTTAGTGCCCTAAGCTTGAATTTTAGGTTCCAAGGATTCATTTGTAGAGCCCAGAGCATTGACTCCAGCCTTCAAAGCCTCTTATTTATGCACCAAACTCTCATTCTTAGGCTGCAAACCCTCATTGTTATGCTCTATGATTTTTATGCTCGACATGCTCATTTTTTGGGTGGAACCCTCATGTCCTTGGTCCAAATACATCGTTTAGTGCCCAAAGCTTGAATTTTAGCTTCCAAGGATTCATTTGTAGAGTCCAGAGCATTGACTCCAGCCTTCAAAGCCTCTTATTTATGCACCAAACTCTCATTCTTAGGCTTCAAACCCTCATTGTTATGCTCGAATTATGAGTTTTATGCTCGACGTGCTCATTTTTTGGGTCGAACCCCCATCTCCTTGGTCCAAATACATCGTTTAGGGGACAAAGCTTGAATTTTAGGTTCCAAGGCTTCGTTTGTAGAGTCCAGAGCATTGACTCCAGCCTTCAAAGCCTCTTATTTATGCACCAAACTCTCATTCTTAGGCTTCAAACCCTCACTGTTATGCTCAAATTATGAGTTTTATGCTCGACACGCTCATTTTTTGAAACGAACCCTCATGTCCTTGCTCCAAAGCCATCGTTTAGTGCCCAAAGCTTGAATTTTAGGTTCCAAGGATTCATTTGTAGAGTCCAGAGCATTGACTCCAGGCTTGAAATCCTCTTATTTATGCACCAAACTCTCATTCTTAGGCTTCAAACCCTCATTGTTATGCTCGAATTATGAGTTTTATGCTCGACACGCTCATTTTTTGGGTCGAACCCTCATCTCCTTGGTCCAAATACATCGTTTAGGGGACAAAGCTTGAATTTTAGGTTCCCAGGCTTCATTTGTAGAGTCCAGAGCATTGACTCCAGCCTTCAAAGCCTCTTATTTATGCACCAAACTCTCATTCTTAGGCTTCAAACCCTCGTTGTTATGCTCAAATTATGAGTTTTATGCTCGACACGCTCATTTTTTGAAACGAACCCTCATGTCCTTGCTCCAAAGCCATCGTTTAGTGCCCAAAGCTTGAATTTTAGGTTCCAAGGCTTCGTTTGGAGAGTCCAGAGCATTGACTCCAGCCTTCAAAGCCTCTTATTTATGCACCAAAGTCTCATTCTTAGGCTTCAAACCCTCACTGTTATGCTCAAATTATGAGTTTTATGCTCGACGTGCTCATTTTTTGGGTCGAACCCTCATCTCCTTGGTCCAAATACATCGTTTAGGGGACAAAGCTTGAATTTTAGGTTCCAAGGCTTCGTTTGTAGAGTCCAGAGCATTGACTCCAGCCTTCAAAGCCTCTTATTTATGCACCAATCTTACAATCTTAGGGTTCAAACCCTCATTGTTATGCTCAAATTATGAGTTTTATGCTCGACACGCTCATTTTTTGAAACGAACCCTCATGTCCTTGCTCCAAAGCCATCGTTTAGTGCCCAAAGCTTGAACTTTAGGTTCCAAGGATTCATTTGTAGAGTCCAGAGCATTGACTCCAGGCTTGAAATCCTCTTATTTATGCACCAAACTCTCATTCTTAGGGTTCAAACCCTCATTGTTATGCTCGAATTATGAGTTTTATGCTCGACGTGCTCATTTTTTGGGTCAAACCCTCATGTCCTTGGTCCAAATACATCGTTTAGGGGACAAAGCTTGAATTTTAGGTTCCAAGGCTTCGTTTGTAGAGTCCAGAGCATTGACTCCAGCCTTGAAAGCCTCTTATTTATGCACCAAAGTCTCATTCTTAGGCTTCAAACCCTCATTGTTATGCTCGAATTATGAGTTTTATGCTCGACGTGCTCATTTTTTGAAACGAACCCTCATCTCCTTGGTCCAAATACATCGTTTAGTGCCCAAAGCTTGAATTTTAGGTTCCAAGGCTTCGTTTGTAGAGTCCAGAGCATTGACTCCAGCCTTCAAAGCTTCTTATTTATGCACCAATCTTGCAATCTTAGGGTTCAAACCCTCATTGTTATGCTCAAATTATGAGTTTTATGCTCGACACGCTCATTTTTTGGGTCGAACCCTCATGTCCTTGCTCCAAAGCCATCGTTTAGTGCCCAAAGCTTGAATTTTAGGTTCCAAGGATTCATTTGTAGAGTCCAGAGCATTGACTCCAGCCTTCAAAGCCTCTTATTTATGCACCAAACTCTCATTCTTAGGCTTCAAACCGTCAGTGTTATGCTCAAATTATGAGTTTTATGCACGACATGCTCATTTTTTGGGTCGAACCCTCATCTCCTTGGTCCAAATACATCGTTTAGGGGACAAAGCTTGAATTTTAGGTTCCAAGGCTTCGTTTGTAGAGTCCAGAGCATTGACTCCAGCCTTCAAAGCCTCTTATTTATGCACCAATCTTGCAATCTTAGGGTTCAAACCCTCATTGTTATGCTCAAATTATGAGTTTTATGCTCGACACGCTCATATTTTGGGTGGAACCCTCATGTCCTTGCTCCAAAGCCATCGTTTAGTGCCCAAAGCTTGAATTTTAGGTTCCAAGGCTTCGTTTGTAGAGTCCAGAGCATTGACTCCAGCCTTCAAAGCCTCTTATTTATGCACCAAACCCTCATTCTTAGGCTTCAAACCCTCATTTTTACGCTTGACTTATGATTTTTATGCTCAACGTGCTCATTTTTTGGGTCGAACATTCATCTCATTGTTCCAAATACATTGTTTAGTGCCCTAAGCTTGAATTTTAGGTTCCAAGAATTCATTTGTAGAGTCCAGAGCATTGACTCCAGCCTTCAAAGCCTCTTATTTATGCACCAAACTCTCATTCTTAGGCTGCAAACCCTCATTGTTATGCTCTATGATTTTTATGCTCGACACGCTCATTTTTTGGGTCGAACCCTCATGTCCTTGGTCCAAATACATCGTTTAGGGGACAAAGCTTGAATTTTAGGTTCCAAGGATTCATTTGTAGAGTCCAGAGCATTGACTCCAGCCTTCAAAGCCTCTTATTTATGCACCAAACTCTCATTCTTAGGCTTCAGACCCTCACTGTTATGCTCAAATTATGAGTTTTATGCTCGACACGCTCATTTTTTGAAGCGAACCCTCATCTCCTTGGTCCAAATATATCGTTTAGGGGACAAAGCTTGAATTTTAGGTTCCAAGGATTCATTTGTAGAGTCCAGAGCATTGACTCCAGGCTTGAAATCATCTTATTTATGCACCAAACTCTCATTCTTAGGGTTCAAACCCTCATTGTTATGCTCGAATTATGAGTTTTATGCTCGACGTGCTCATTTTTTGGGTCGAACCCTCATCTCCTTGGTCCAAATAAATCGTTTAGGGGACAAAGCTTGAATTTTAGGTTCCAAGGCTTCGTTTGTAGAGTCCAGAGCATTGACTCCAGCCTTCAAAGCCTCTTATTTATGCACCAAACTCTCATTCTTATGGTTCAAACCCTCATTGTTATGCTCAAATTATGAGTTTTATGCTCGACACGCTCATTTTTTGGGTCGAACCCTCATGTCCTTGCTCCAAAGCCATCGTTTAGTGCCCAAAGCTTGAATTTTAGGTTCCAAGGCTTCGTTTGTAGAGTCCAGAGCATTGACTCCAGCCTTCAAAGCCTCTTATTTATGCACCAAACTCTCATTCTTAGGCTTCAAACCCTCATTGTTATGCTCTATGATTTTTATGCTCGACACGCTCATTTTTTGGGTCGAACCCTCATGTCCTTGGTCCAAATACATCGTTTAGGGGACAAAGCTTGAATTTTAGGTTCCAAGGATTCATTTGTAGAGTCCAGAGCATTGACTCCAGCCTTCAAAGCCTCTTATTTATGCACCAAACTCTCATTCTTAGGCTTCAAACCCTCGTTGTTATGCTCAAATTATGAGTTTTATGCTCGACACGCTCATTTTTTGAAACGAACCCTCATTTCCTTGCTCCAAAGCCATCGTTTAGTGCCCAAAGCTTGAATTTTAGGTTCCAAGGCTTCGTTTGGAGAGTCCAGAGCATTGACTCCAGCCTTCAAAGCCTCTTATTTATGCACCAAAGTCTCATTCTTAGGCTTCAAACCCTCACTGTTATGCTCAAATTATGAGTTTTATGCTCGACGTGCTCATTTTTTGGGTCGAACCCTCATCTCCTTGGTCCAAATACATCGTTTAGGGGACAAAGCTTGAATTTTAGGTTCCAAGGCTTCGTTTGTAGAGTCCAGAGCATTGACTCCAGCCTTCAAAGCCTCTTATTTATGCACCAAACTCTCATTCTTAGGCTTCAAACCCTCATTGTTATGCTCTATGATTTTTATGCTCGACAGCCTCATTCTTTGAAGCGAACCCTCATGTCCTTGGTCCAAATACATCGTTTAGGGGACAAAGCTTGAATTTTAGGTTCCAAGGCTTCGTTTGTAGAGTCCAGAGCATTGACTCCAGCCTTCAAAGCCTCTTATTTATGCACCAAACTCTCATTCTTAGGCTTCAAACCCTCACTGTTATGCTCAAATTATGAGTTTTATGCTCGACACGCTCATTTTTTGAAACGAACCCTCATGTCCTTGCTCCAAAGCCATCGTTTAGTGCCCAAAGCTTGAATTTTAGGTTCCAAGGATTCATTTGTAGAGTCCAGAGCATTGACTCCAGGCTTGAAATCCTCTTATTTATGCACCAAACTCTCATTCTTAGGCTTCAAACCCTCATTGTTATGCTCGAATTATGAGTTTTATGCTCGACACGCTCATTTTTTGGGTCGAACCCTCATCTCCTTGGTCCAAATACATCGTTTAGGGGACAAAGCTTGAATTTTAGGTTCCCAGGCTTCGTTTGTAGAGTCCAGAGCATTGACTCCAGCCTTCAAAGCCTCTTATTTATGCACCAAACTCTCATTCTTAGGCTTCAAACCCTCGTTGTTATGCTCAAATTATGAGTTTTATGCTCGACACGCTCATTTTTTGAAACGAACCCTCATGTCCTTGCTCCAAAGCCATCGTTTAGTGCCCAAAGCTTGAATTTTAGGTTCCAAGGCTTCGTTTGGAGAGTCCAGAGCATTGACTCCAGCCTTCAAAGCCTCTTATTTATGCACCAAAGTCTCATTCTTAGGCTTCAAACCCTCACTGTTATGCTCAAATTATGAGTTTTATGCTCGACGTGCTCATTTTTTGGGTCGAACCCTCATCTCCTTGGTCCAAATACATCGTTTAGTGCCCAAAGCTTGAATTTTAGGTTCCAAGGCTTCATTTGTAGAGTCCAGAGCATTGACTCCAGCCTTCAAAGCCTCTTATTTATGCACCAGTCTTACAATCTTAGGGTTCAAACCCTCATTGTTATGCTCAAATTATGAGTTTTATGCTCGACACGCTCATTTTTTGAAACGAACCCTCATGTCCTTGCTCCAAAGCCATCGTTTAGTGCCCAAAGCTTGAACTTTAGGTTCCAAGGATTCATTTGTAGAGTCCAGAGCATTGACTCCAGGCTTGAAATCCTATTATTTATGCACCAAACTCTCATTCTTAGGCTTCAAACCCTCATTGTTATGCTCGAATTATGAGTTTTATGCTCGACGTGCTCATTTTTTGGGTCGAACCCTCATGTCCTTGGTCCAAATACATCGTTTAGGGGACAAAGCTTGAATTTTAGGTTCCAAGGCTTCGTTTGTAGAGTCCAGAGCATTGACTCCAGCCTTCAAAGCCTCTTATTTATGCACCAAAGTCTCATTCTTAGGCTTCAAACCCTCATTGTTATGCTCGAATTATGAGTTTTATGCTCGACGTGCTCATTTTTTGAAACGAACCCTCATCTCCTTGGTCCAAATACATCGTTTAGTGCCCAAAGCTTGAATTTTAGGTTCCAAGGCTTCGTTTGTAGAGTCCAGAGCATTGACTCCAGCCTTCAAAGCTTCTTATTTATGCACCAATCTTGCAATCTTAGGGTTCAAACCCTCATTGTTATGCTCAAATTATGAGTTTTATGCTCGACACGCTCATTTTTTGGGTCGAACCCTCATGTCCTTGCTCCAAAGCCATCGTTTAGTGCCCAAAGCTTGAATTTTAGGTTCCAAGGATTCATTTGTAGAGTCCAGAGCATTGACTCCAGGCTTGAAATCCTATTATTTATGCACCAAACTCTCATTCTTAGGCTTCAAACCCTCATTGTTATGCTCGAATTATGAGTTTTATGCTCGACGTGCTCATTTTTTGGGTCGAACCCTCATGTCCTTGGTCCAAATACATCGTTTAGGGGACAAAGCTTGAATTTTAGGTTCCAAGGCTTCGTTTGTAGAGTCCAGAGCATTGACTCCAGCCTTCAAAGCCTCTTATTTATGCACCAAAGTCTCATTCTTAGGCTTCAAACCCTCATTGTTATGCTCAAATTATGAGTTTTATGCTCGACGTGCTCATTTTTTGAAACGAACCCTCATCTCCTTGGTCCAAATACATCGTTTAGTGCCCAAAGCTTGAATTTTAGGTTCCAAGGCTTCGTTTGTAGAGTCCAGAGCATTGACTCCAGCCTTCAAAGCTTCTTATTTATGCACCAATCTTGCAATCTTAGGGTTCAAACCCTCATTGTTATGCTCAAATTATGAGTTTTATGCTCGACACGCTCATTTTTTGGGTCGAACCCTCATGTCCTTGCTCCAAAGCCATCGTTTAGTGCCCAAAGCTTGAATTTTAGGTTCCAAGGATTCATTTGTAGAGTCCAGAGCATTGACTCCAGCCTTCAAAGCCTCTTATTTATGCACCAAAGTCTCATTCTTAGGCTTCAAACCCTCAGTGTTATGCTCAAATTATGAGTTTTATGCACGACATGCTCATTTTTTGGGTCGAACCCTCATGTCCTTGGTCCAAATACATCGTTTAGGGGACAAAGCTTGAATTTTAGGTTCCAAGGCTTCGTTTGTAGAGTCCAGAGCATTGACTCCAGCCTTCAAAGCCTCTTATTTATGCACCAAACTCTCATTCTTAGGCTTCAAACCCTCATTGTTATGCTCTATGATTTTTATGCTCGACAGCCTCATTCTTTGAAGCGAACCCTCATGTCCTTGGTCCAAATACATCGTTTAGGGGACAAAGCTTGAATTTTAGGTTCCAAGGCTTCGTTTGTAGAGTCCAGAGCATTGACTCCAGCCTTCAAAGCCTCTTATTTATGCACCAAACTCTCATTCTTAGGCTTCAAACCCTCACTGTTATGCTCAAATTATGAGTTTTATGCTCGACACGCTCATTTTTTGAAACGAACCCTCATGTCCTTGCTCCAAAGCCATCGTTTAGTGCCCAAAGCTTGAATTTTAGGTTCCAAGGATTCATTTGTAGAGTCCAGAGCATTGACTCCAGGCTTGAAATCCTCTTATTTATGCACCAAACTCTCATTCTTAGGCTTCAAACCCTCATTGTTATGCTCGAATTATGAGTTTTATGCTCGACACGCTCATTTTTTGGGTCGAACCCTCATCTCCTTGGTCCAAATACATCGTTTAGGGGACAAAGCTTGAATTTTAGGTTCCCAGGCTTCGTTTGTAGAGTCCAGAGCATTGACTCCAGCCTTCAAAGCCTCTTATTTATGCACCAAACTCTCATTCTTAGGCTTCAAACCCTCGTTGTTATGCTCAAATTATGAGTTTTATGCTCGACACGCTCATTTTTTGAAACGAACCCTCATGTCCTTGCTCCAAAGCCATCGTTTAGTGCCCAAAGCTTGAATTTTAGGTTCCAAGGCTTCGTTTGGAGAGTCCAGAGCATTGACTCCAGCCTTCAAAGCCTCTTATTTATGCACCAAAGTCTCATTCTTAGGCTTCAAACCCTCACTGTTATGCTCAAATTATGAGTTTTATGCTCAACGTGCTCATTTTTTGGGTCGAACCCTCATCTCCTTGGTCCAAATACATCGTTTAGGGGACAAAGCTTGAATTTTAGGTTCCAAGGCTTCGTTTGTAGAGTCCAGAGCATTGACTCCAGCCTTCAAAGCCTCTTATTTATGCACCAGTCTTACAATCTTAGGGTTCAAACCCTCATTGTTATGCTCAAATTATGAGTTTTATGCTCGACACGCTCATTTTTTGAAACGAACCCTCATGTCCTTGCTCCAAAGCCATCGTTTAGTGCCCAAAGCTTGAACTTTAGGTTCCAAGGATTCATTTGTAGAGTCCAGAGCATTGACTCCAGGCTTGAAATCCTATTATTTATGCACCAAACTCTCATTCTTAGGCTTCAAACCCTCATTGTTATGCTCGAATTATGAGTTTTATGCTCGACGTGCTCATTTTTTGGGTCGAACCCTCATGTCCTTGGTCCAAATACATCGTTTAGGGGACAAAGCTTGAATTTTAGGTTCCAAGGCTTCGTTTGTAGAGTCCAGAGCATTGACTCCAGCCTTCAAAGCCTCTTATTTATGCACCAAAGTCTCATTCTTAGGCTTCAAACCCTCATTGTTATGCTCGAATTATGAGTTTTATGCTCGACGTGCTCATTTTTTGAAACGAACCCTCATCTCCTTGGTCCAAATACATCGTTTAGTGCCCAAAGCTTGAATTTTAGGTTCCAAGGCTTCGTTTGTAGAGTCCAGAGCATTGACTCCAGCCTTCAAAGCTTCTTATTTATGCACCAATCTTGCAATCTTAGGGTTCAAACCCTCATTGTTATGCTCAAATTATGAGTTTTATGCTCGACACGCTCATTTTTTGGGTCGAACCCTCATGTCCTTGCTCCAAAGCCATCGTTTAGTGCCCAAAGCTTGAATTTTAGGTTCCAAGGATTCATTTGTAGAGTCCAGAGCATTGACTCCAGCCTTCAAAGCCTCTTATTTATGCACCAAACTCTCATTCTTAGGCTTCAAACCCTCAGTGTTATGCTCAAATTATGAGTTTTATGCACGACATGCTCATTTTTTGTGTCGAACCCTCATCTCCTTGGTCCAAATACATCGTTTAGGGGACAAAGCTTGAATTTTAGGTTCCAAGGCTTCGTTTGTAGAGTCCAGAGCATTGACTCCAGCCTTCAAAGCCTCTTATTTATGCACCAAACTCTCATTCTTAGGCTTCAAACCCTCATTGTTATGCTCTATGATTTTTATGCTCGACACGCTCATTTTTTGGGTCGAACCCTCATGTCCTTGCTCCAAAGACATCGTTTAGTGCCCAAAGCTTGAATTTTAGCTTCCAAGGATTCATTTGTAGAGTCCAGAGCATTGACTCCAGCCTTCAAAGCCTCTTATTTATGCACGAAACTCTCATTCTTAGGGTTCAAACCCTCATTGTTATGCTCGAATTATGAGTTTTATGCTCGACGTGCTCATTTTTTGGGTCGAACCCCCATCTCCTTGGTCCAAATACATCGTTTAGTGCCCAAAGCTTGAATTTTAGGTTCCAAGGCTTCGTTTGTAGAGTCCAGAGCATTGACTCCAGCCTTCAAAGCCTCTTATTTATGCACCAATCTTGCAATCTTAGGGTTCAAACCCTCATTGTTATGCTCAAATTATGAGTTTTTTGCTCAACACGCTCATTTTTTGGGTGGAACCCTCATGTCCTTGCTGCAAAGCCATCGTTTAGGGGACAAAGCTTGAATTTTAGGTTCCAAGGCTTCTTTTGTAGAGTCCAGAGCATTGACTCCAGCCTTCAAAGCCTCTTATTTATGCACCAAACCCTAATTCTTAGGCTTCAAACCCTCATTTTTACGCTTGACTTATGATTTTTATGCTCAACGTGCTCATTTTTTGGGTCGAACATTCATCTCATTGTTCCAAATACATTGTTTAGTGCCCTAAGCTTGAATTTTAGGTTCCAAGGATTCATTTGTAGAGCCCAGAGCATTGACTCCAGCCTTCAAAGCCTCTTATTTATGCACCAAACTCTCATTCTTAGGCTGCAAACCCTCATTGTTATGCTCTATGATTTTTATGCTCGACAGCCTCATTCTTTGAAGCGAACCCTCATGTCCTTGGTCCAAATACATCGTTTAGGGGACAAAGCTTGAATTTTAGGTTCCAAGGCTTCGTTTGTAGAGTCCAGAGCATTGACTCCAGCCTTCAAAGCCTCTTATTTATGCACCAAACTCTCATTCTTAGGCTTCAAACCCTCATTGTTATGCTCTATGATTTTTATGCTCGACATGCTCATTTTTTGGGTGGAACCCTCATGTCCTTGGTCCAAATACATCGTTTAGTGCCCAAAGCTTGAATTTTAGCTTCCAAGGATTCATTTGTAGAGTCCAGAGCATTGACTCCAGCCTTCAAAGCCTCTTATTTATGCACCAAACTCTCATTCTTAGGGTTCAAACCCTCATTGTTATGCTCAAATTATGAGTTTTATGCTCGACACGCTCATTTTTTGAAACGAACCCTCATGTCCTTGCTCCAAAGCCATCGTTTAGTGCCCAAAGCTTGAATTTTAGGTTTCAAGGCTTCGTTTGTAGAGTCCAGAGCATTGACTCCAGCCTTCAAAGCCTCTTATTTATGCACCAATCTTGCAATCTTAGGGTTCAATCCCTCATTTTAGGCTTGACTTATCATTTTCATGCCCGACATGCTCATTTTTTGGGTCGAACCCTCATCTCCTTGCTCCAAACACATTCTTTAGGGGACAAAGCTTGAATTTTAGGTTTCAAGGCTTCGTTTGTAGAGTCCAGAGCATTGACTCCAGCCTTCAAAGCCTCTTATTTATGCACCAAACCCTCATTCTTAGGCTTCAAACCCTCATTTTCACGCTTGACTTATGATTTTTATGCTCAACGTGCTCATTTTTTGGGTCGAACATTCATCTCATTGTTCCAAATACATTGTTTAGTGCCCTAAGCTTGAATTTTAGGTTCCAAGGATTCATTTGTAGAGTCCAGAGCATTGACTCCAGCCTTGAAAGCCTCTTATTTATGCACCAAACTCTCATTCTTAGGCTTCAAACCCTCATTGTTATGCTCTATGATTTTTATGCTCGACAGCCTCATTCTTTGAAGCGAACCCTCATCTCCTTGGTCCAAATATATCGTTTTGGGGACAAAGCTTGAATTTTAGGTTCCAAGGATTCATTTGTAGAGTCCAGAGCATTGACTCCAGGCTTGAAATCCTCTTATTTATGCACCAAACTCTCATTCTTAGGGTTCAAACCCTCATTGTTATGCTCGAATTATGAGTTTTATGCTCGACGTGCTCATTTTTTGGGTCGAACCCTCATGTCCTTGCTCCAAATACATCGTTTAGGGGACAAAGCTTGAATTTTAGGTTCCAAGGCTTCGTTTGTAGAGTCCAGAGCATTGACTCCAGCCTTGAAAGCCTCTTATTTACGCACCAAACTCTCATTCTTAGGCTTCAAACCCTCATTGTTATGCTCTATGATTTTTATGCTCGACACGCTCATTTTTTGGGTGGAACCCTCATGTCCTTGCTCCAAATACATCGTTTAGGGGACAAAGCTTGAATTTTAGGTTCCAAGGCTTCGTTTGTAGAGTCCAGAGCATTGACTCCAGCCTTCAAAGCCTCTTATTTATGCACCAAACTCTCATTCTTAGGGTTCAATCCCTCATTTTTACGCTTGACTTATGATTTTTATGCTCAACGTGCTCATTTTTTGGGTCGAACATTCATCTCATTGTTCCACATACATTGCTTAGTGCCCTAAGCTTGAATTTTAGGTTCCAAGGCTTCGTTTGTAGAGTCCAGAGCATTGACTCCAGCCTTCAAAGCCTCTTATTTATGCACCAAACTCTCATTCATAGGCTTCAAACCCTCATTTTTACACTTGACTTATGATTTTTATGCTCAACGTGCTCATTTTTTGGGTCGAACATTCATCTCATTGTTCCAAATACATTGTTTAGTGCCCAAAGCTTGAATTTTAGGTTCCAAGGCTTCGTTTGTAGAGTCCAGAGCATTGACTCCAGCCTTCAAAGCCTCTTATTTATGCACCAAACTCTCATTCTTAGGCTTCAAACCCTCATTGTTATGCTCGAATTATGAGTTTTATGCTCGACGTGCTCATTTTTTGGGTCGAACCCTCATGTCCTTGCTCCAAATACATCGTTTAGGGGACAAAGCTTGAATTTTAGGTTCCAAGGCTTCGTTTGTAGAGTCCAGAGCATTGACTCCAGCCTTGAAAGCCTCTTATTTACGCACCAAACTCTCATTCTTAGGCTTCAAACCCTCATTGTTATGCTCTATGATTTTTATGCTCGACACGCTCATTTTTTGGGTGGAACCCTCATGTCCTTGCTCCAAATACATCGTTTAGGGGACAAAGCTTGAATTTTAGGTTCCAAGGCTTCGTTTGTAGAGTCCAGAGCATTGACTCCAGCCTTCAAAGCCTCTTATTTATGCACCAAACTCTCATTCTTAGGGTTCAATCCCTCATTTTTACGCTTGACTTATGATTTTTATGCTCAACGTGCTCATTTTTTGGGTCGAACATTCATCTCATTGTTCCACATACATTGCTTAGTGCCCTAAGCTTGAATTTTAGGTTCCAAGGCTTCGTTTGTAGAGTCCAGAGCATTGACTCCAGCCTTCAAAGCCTCTTATTTATGCACCAAACTCTCATTCATAGGCTTCAAACCCTCATTTTTACACTTGACTTATGATTTTTATGCTCAACGTGCTCATTTTTTGGGTCGAACATTCATCTCATTGTTCCAAATACATTGTTTAGTGCCCAAAGCTTGAATTTTAGGTTCCAAGGCTTCGTTTGTAGAGTCCAGAGCATTGACTCCAGCCTTCAAAGCCTCTTATTTATGCACCAAACTCTCATTCTTAGGCTTCAAACCCTCATTGTTATGCTCGAATTATGAGTTTTATGCTCGACGTGCTCATTTTTTGGGTCGAACCCTCATGTCCTTGGTCCAAATACATCGTTTAGGGGACAAAGCTTGAATTTTAGGTTCCAAGGCTTCGTTTGTAGAGTCCAGAGCATTGACTCCAGCCTTCAAAGCCTCTTATTTATGCACCAAACTCTCATTCTTAGGCTTCAAACCCTCATTGTTATGCTCTATGATTTTTATGCTCGACACGCTCATTTTTTGGGTGGAACCCTCATGTCCTTGCTCCAAAGCCATCGTTTAGGGGACAAAGCTTGAATTTTAGGTTCCAAGGCTTCGTTTGTAGAGTCCAGAGCATTGACTCCAGCCTTCAAAGCCTCTTATTTATGCACCAAAGTCTCATTCTTAGGCTTCAAACCCTCAGTGTTATGCTCAAATTATGAGTTTTATGCACGACATGCTCATTTTTTGGGTCGAACCCTCATGTCCTTGCTCCAAAGCCATCGTTTAGTGCCCAAAGCTTGAATTTTAGGTTCCAAGGCTTCGTTTGTAGAGTCCAGAGCATTGACTCCAGCCTTCAAAGCCTCTTATTTATGCACCAAACTCTCATTCTTAGGCTTCAAACCCTCATTGTTATGCTCTATGATTTTTATGCTCGACACGCTCATTTTTTGGGTGGAACCCTCATGTCCTTGCTCCAAAGCCATCGATTAGTGCCCAAAGCTTGAATTTTAGGTTCCAAGGATTCATTTGTAGAGTCCAGAGCATTGACTCCAGCGTTCAAAGCCTCTTATTTATGCACCAAACTCTCATTCTTAGGCTTCAAACCCTCATTGTTATGCTCAAATTATGAGTTTTATGCTCGACACGCTCATTTTTTGGGTGGAACCCTCATCTCCTTGCTCCAAAGCCATCGTTTAGTGCCCAAAGCTTGAATTTTAGGTTCCAAGGATTCATTTGTAGACTCCAGAGCATTGACTCCAGCCTTCAAAGCCTCTTATTTATGCACCAAACTCTCATTCTTAGGGTTCAAACCCTCATTGTTATGCTCGAATTATGAGTTTTATGCTCGACGTGCTCATTTTTTGGGTCGAACCAACATCTCCTTGGTCCAAATACATCGTTTAGGGGACAAAGCTTGAATTTCAGGTTCCAAGGCTTCGTTTGTAGAGTCCAGAGCATTGACTCCAGCCTTCAAAGCCTCTTATTTATGCACCAAACTCTCATTCTTAGGCTTCAATCCCTCATTTTTACGCTTGACTTATGATTTTTATGCTCAACGTGCTCATTTTTTGGGTCGAACATTCATCTCATTGTTCCACATACATTGCTTAGTGCCCTATGCTTGAATTTTAGGTTCCAAGGCTTCGTTTGTAGAGTCCAGAGCATTGACTCCAGCCTTCAAAGCCTCTTATTTATGCACCAAACCCTAATTCTTAGGCTTCAAACCCTCATTTTTACGCTTGACTTATGATTTTTATGCTCAACGTGCTCATTTTTTGGGTCGAACATTCATCTCATTGTTCCAAATACATTGTTTAGTGCCCTAAGCTTGAATTTTAGGTTCCAAGGATTCATTTGTAGAGCCCAGAGCATTGACTCCAGCCTTCAAAGCCTCTTATTTATGCACCAAACTCTCATTCTTAGGCTGCAAACCCTCATTGTTATGCTCTATGATTTTTATGCTCGACAGCCTCATTCTTTGAAGCGAACCCTCATGTCCTTGGTCCAAATACATCGTTTAGTGCCCAAAGCTTGAATTTTAGGTTCCAAGGCTTCGTTTGTAGAGTCCAGAGCATTGACTCCAGCCTTCAAAGCCTCTTATTTATGCACCAAACTCTCATTCTTAGGCTTCAAACCCTCATTGTTATGCTCTATGATTTTTATGCTCGACATGCTCATTTTTTGGGTGGAACCCTCATGTCCTTGGTCCAAATACATCGTTTAGTGCCCAAAGCTTGAATTTTAGCTTCCAAGGATTCATTTGTAGAGTCCAGAGCATTGACTCCAGCCTTCAAAGCCTCTTATTTATGCACCAAACTCTCATTCTTAGGGTTCAAACCCTCATTGTTATGCTCAAATTATGAGTTTTATGCTCGACACGCTCATTTTTTGAAACGAACCCTCATGTCCTTGCTCCAAAGCCATCGTTTAGTGCCCAAAGCTTGAATTTTAGGTTCCAAGGCTTCGTTTGTAGAGTCCAGAGCATTGACTCCAGCCTTCAAAGCCTCTTATTTATGCACCAAACTCTCATTCTTAGGCTTCAAACCCTCATTGTTATGCTCTATGATTTTTATGCTCGACACGCTCATTTTTTGGGTGGAACCCTCATGTCCTTGCTCCAAAGCCATCGTTTAGTGCCCAAAGCTTGAATTTTAGGTTCCAAGGATTCATTTGTAGAGTCCAGAGCATTGACTCCAGCGTTCAAAGCCTCTTATTTATGCACCAAACTCTCATTCTTAGGCTTCAAACCCTCATTGTTATGCTCAAATTATGAGTTTTATGCTCGACACGCTCATTTTTTGGGTGGAACCCTCATCTCCTTGCTCCAAAGCCATCGTTTAGTGCCCAAAGCTTGAATTTTAGGTTCCAAGGATTCATTTGTAGACTCCAGAGCATTGACTCCAGCCTTCAAAGCCTCTTATTTATGCACCAAACTCTCATTCTTAGGGTTCAAACCCTCATTGTTATGCTCGAATTATGAGTTTTATGCTCGACGTGCTCATTTTTTGGGTCGAACCAACATCTCCTTGGTCCAAATACATCGTTTAGGGGACGAAGCTTGAATTTCAGGTTCCAAGGCTTCGTTTGTAGAGTCCAGAGCATTGACTCCAGCCTTCAAAGCCTCTTATTTATGCACCAAACTCTCATTCTTAGGCTTCAATCCCTCATTTTTACGCTTGACTTATGATTTTTATGCTCAACGTGCTCATTTTTTGGGTCGAACATTCATCTCATTGTTCCACATACATTGCTTAGTGCCCTAAGCTTGAATTTTAGGTTCCAAGGCTTCGTTTGTAGAGTCCAGAGCATTGACTCCAGCCTTCAAAGCCTCTTATTTATGCACCAATCTTGCAATCTTAGGGTTCAATCCCTCATTTTAGGCTTGACTTATCATTTTCATGCCCGACATGCTCATTTTTTGGGTCGAACCCTCATCTCCTTGCTCCAAACACATTCTTTAGGGGACAAAGCTTGAATTTTAGGTTTCAAGGCTTCGTTTGTAGAGTCCAGAGCATTGACTCCAGCCTTCAAAGCCTCTTATTTATGCACCAAACCCTCATTCTTAGGCTTCAAACCCTCATTTTCACGCTTGACTTATGATTTTTATGCTCAACGTGCTCATTTTTTGGGTCGAACATTCATCTCATTGTTCCAAATACATTGTTTAGTGCCCTAAGCTTGAATTTTAGGTTCCAAGGATTCATTTGTAGAGTCCAGAGCATTGACTCCAGCCTTGAAAGCCTCTTATTTATGCACCAAACTCTCATTCTTAGGCTTCAAACCCTCATTGTTATGCTCTATGATTTTTATGCTCGACAGCCTCATTCTTTGAAGCGAACCCTCATCTCCTTGGTCCAAATATATCGTTTAGGGGACAAAGCTTGAATTTTAGGTTCCAAGGATTCATTTGTAGAGTCCAGAGCATTGACTCCAGGCTTGAAATCCTCTTATTTATGCACCAAACTCTCATTCTTAGGGTTCAAACCCTCATTGTTATGCTCGAATTATGAGTTTTATGCTCGACGTGCTCATTTTTTGGGTCGAACCCTCATGTCCTTGCTCCAAATACATCGTTTAGGGGACAAAGCTTGAATTTTAGGTTCCAAGGCTTCGTTTGTAGAGTCCAGAGCATTGACTCCAGCCTTGAAAGCCTCTTATTTACGCACCAAACTCTCATTCTTAGGCTTCAAACCCTCATTGTTATGCTCTATGATTTTTATGCTCGACACGCTCATTTTTTGGGTGGAACCCTCATGTCCTTGCTCCAAATACATCGTTTAGGGGACAAAGCTTGAATTTTAGGTTCCAAGGCTTCGTTTGTAGAGTCCAGAGCATTGACTCCAGCCTTCAAAGCCTCTTATTTATGCACCAAACTCTCATTCTTAGGGTTCAATCCCTCATTTTTACGCTTGACTTATGATTTTTATGCTCAACGTGCTCATTTTTTGGGTCGAACATTCATCTCATTGTTCCACATACATTGCTTAGTGCCCTAAGCTTGAATTTTAGGTTCCAAGGCTTCGTTTGTAGAGTCCAGAGCATTGACTCCAGCCTTCAAAGCCTCTTATTTATGCACCAAACTCTCATTCATAGGCTTCAAACCCTCATTTTTACACTTGACTTATGATTTTTATGCTCAACGTGCTCATTTTTTGGGTCGAACATTCATCTCATTGTTCCAAATACATTGTTTAGTGCCCAAAGCTTGAATTTTAGGTTCCAAGGCTTCGTTTGTAGAGTCCAGAGCATTGACTCCAGCCTTCAAAGCCTCTTATTTATGCACCAAACTCTCATTCTTAGGCTTCAAACCCTCATTGTTATGCTCGAATTATGAGTTTTATGCTCGACGTGCTCATTTTTTGGGTCGAACCCTCATGTCCTTGGTCCAAATACATCGTTTAGGGGACAAAGCTTGAATTTTAGGTTCCAAGGCTTCGTTTGTAGAGTCCAGAGCATTGACTCCAGCCTTCAAAGCCTCTTATTTATGCACCAAACTCTCATTCTTAGGCTTCAAACCCTCATTGTTATGCTCTATGATTTTTATGCTCGACACGCTCATTTTTTGGGTGGAACCCTCATGTCCTTGCTCCAAAGCCATCGTTTAGGGGACAAAGCTTGAATTTTAGGTTCCAAGGCTTCGTTTGTAGAGTCCAGAGCATTGACTCCAGCCTTCAAAGCCTCTTATTTATGCACCAAAGTCTCATTCTTAGGCTTCAAACCCTCAGTGTTATGCTCAAATTATGAGTTTTATGCACGACATGCTCATTTTTTGGGTCGAACCCTCATGTCCTTGCTCCAAAGCCATCGTTTAGTGCCCAAAGCTTGAATTTTAGGTTCCAAGGCTTCGTTTGTAGAGTCCAGAGCATTGACTCCAGCCTTCAAAGCCTCTTATTTATGCACCAAACTCTCATTCTTAGGCTTCAAACCCTCATTGTTATGCTCTATGATTTTTATGCTCGACACGCTCATTTTTTGGGTGGAACCCTCATGTCCTTGCTCCAAAGCCATCGTTTAGTGCCCAAAGCTTGAATTTTAGGTTCCAAGGATTCATTTGTAGAGTCCAGAGCATTGACTCCAGCGTTCAAAGCCTCTTATTTATGCACCAAACTCTCATTCTTAGGCTTCAAACCCTCATTGTTATGCTCAAATTATGAGTTTTATGCTCGACACGCTCATTTTTTGGGTGGAACCCTCATCTCCTTGCTCCAAAGCCATCGTTTAGTGCCCAAAGCTTGAATTTTAGGTTCCAAGGATTCATTTGTAGACTCCAGAGCATTGACTCCAGCCTTCAAAGCCTCTTATTTATGCACCAAACTCTCATTCTTAGGGTTCAAACCCTCATTGTTATGCTCGAATTATGAGTTTTATGCTCGACGTGCTCATTTTTTGGGTCGAACCAACATCTCCTTGGTCCAAATACATCGTTTAGGGGACAAAGCTTGAATTTCAGGTTCCAAGGCTTCGTTTGTAGAGTCCAGAGCATTGACTCCAGCCTTCAAAGCCTCTTATTTATGCACCAAACTCTCATTCTTAGGCTTCAATCCCTCATTTTTACGCTTGACTTATGATTTTTATGCTCAACGTGCTCATTTTTTGGGTCGAACATTCATCTCATTGTTCCACATACATTGCTTAGTGCCCTATGCTTGAATTTTAGGTTCCAAGGCTTCGTTTGTAGAGTCCAGAGCATTGACTCCAGCCTTCAAAGCCTCTTATTTATGCACCAAACCCTAATTCTTAGGCTTCAAACCCTCATTTTTACGCTTGACTTATGATTTTTATGCTCAACGTGCTCATTTTTTGGGTCGAACATTCATCTCATTGTTCCAAATACATTGTTTAGTGCCCTAAGCTTGAATTTTAGGTTCCAAGGATTCATTTGTAGAGCCCAGAGCATTGACTCCAGCCTTCAAAGCCTCTTATTTATGCACCAAACTCTCATTCTTAGGCTGCAAACCCTCATTGTTATGCTCTATGATTTTTATGCTCGACAGCCTCATTCTTTGAAGCGAACCCTCATGTCCTTGGTCCAAATACATCGTTTAGGGGACAAAGCTTGAATTTTAGGTTCCAAGGCTTCGTTTGTAGAGTCCAGAGCATTGACTCCAGCCTTCAAAGCCTCTTATTTATGCACCAAACTCTCATTCTTAGGCTTCAAACCCTCATTGTTATGCTCTATGATTTTTATGCTCGACATGCTCATTTTTTGGGTGGAACCCTCATGTCCTTGGTCCAAATACATCGTTTAGTGCCCAAAGCTTGAATTTTAGCTTCCAAGGATTCATTTGTAGAGTCCAGAGCATTGACTCCAGCCTTCAAAGCCTCTTATTTATGCACCAAACTCTCATTCTTAGGGTTCAAACCCTCATTGTTATGCTCAAATTATGAGTTTTATGCTCGACACGCTCATTTTTTGAAACGAACCCTCATGTCCTTGCTCCAAAGCCATCGTTTAGTGCCCAAAGCTTGAATTTTAGGTTCCAAGGCTTCGTTTGTAGAGTCCAGAGCATTGACTCCAGCCTTCAAAGCCTCTTATTTATGCACCAAACTCTCATTCTTAGGCTTCAAACCCTCATTGTTATGCTCTATGATTTTTATGCTCGACACGCTCATTTTTTGGGTGGAACCCTCATGTCCTTGCTCCAAAGCCATCGTTTAGTGCCCAAAGCTTGAATTTTAGGTTCCAAGGATTCATTTGTAGAGTCCAGAGCATTGACTCCAGCGTTCAAAGCCTCTTATTTATGCACCAAACTCTCATTCTTAGGCTTCAAACCCTCATTGTTATGCTCAAATTATGAGTTTTATGCTCGACACGCTCATTTTTTGGGTGGAACCCTCATCTCCTTGCTCCAAAGCCATCGTTTAGTGCCCAAAGCTTGAATTTTAGGTTCCAAGGATTCATTTGTAGACTCCAGAGCATTGACTCCAGCCTTCAAAGCCTCTTATTTATGCACCAAACTCTCATTCTTAGGGTTCAAACCCTCATTGTTATGCTCGAATTATGAGTTTTATGCTCGACGTGCTCATTTTTTGGGTCGAACCAACATCTCCTTGGTCCAAATACATCGTTTAGGGGACGAAGCTTGAATTTCAGGTTCCAAGGCTTCGTTTGTAGAGTCCAGAGCATTGACTCCAGCCTTCAAAGCCTCTTATTTATGCACCAAACTCTCATTCTTAGGCTTCAATCCCTCATTTTTACGCTTGACTTATGATTTTTATGCTCAACGTGCTCATTTTTTGGGTCGAACATTCATCTCATTGTTCCACATACATTGCTTAGTGCCCTAAGCTTGAATTTTAGGTTCCAAGGCTTCGTTTGTAGAGTCCAGAGCATTGACTCCAGCCTTCAAAGCCTCTTATTTATGCACCAAACTCTCATTCATAGGCTTCAAACCCTCATTTTTACACTTGACTTATGATTTTTATGCTCAACGTGCTCATTTTTTGGGTCGAACATTCATCTCATTGTTCCAAATACATTGTTTAGTGCCCAAAGCTTGAATTTTAGGTTCCAAGGCTTCGTTTGTAGAGTCCAGAGCATTGACTCCAGCCTTCAAAGCCTCTTATTTATGCACCAAACTCTCATTCTTAGGCTTCAAACCCTCATTGTTATGCTCGAATTATGAGTTTTATGCTCGACGTGCTCATTTTTTGGGTCGAACCCTCATGTCCTTGGTCCAAATACATCGTTTAGGGGACAAAGCTTGAATTTTAGGTTCCAAGGCTTCGTTTGTAGAGTCCAGAGCATTGACTCCAGCCTTCAAAGCCTCTTATTTATGCACCAAACTCTCATTCTTAGGCTTCAAACCCTCATTGTTATGCTCTATGATTTTTATGCTCGACACGCTCATTTTTTGGGTGGAACCCTCATGTCCTTGCTCCAAAGCCATCGTTTAGTGCCCAAAGCTTGAATTTTAGGTTCCAAGGCTTCGTTTGTAGAGTCCAGAGCATTGACTCCAGCCTTCAAAGCCTCTTATTTATGCACCAAAGTCTCATTCTTAGGCTTCAAACCCTCAGTGTTATGCTCAAATTATGAGTTTTATGCACGACATGCTCATTTTTTGGGTCGAACCCTCATGTCCTTGCTCCAAAGCCATCGTTTAGTGCCCAAAGCTTGAATTTTAGGTTCCAAGGCTTCGTTTGTAGAGTCCAGAGCATTGACTCCAGCCTTCAAAGCCTCTTATTTATGCACCAAACTCTCATTCTTAGGCTTCAAACCCTCATTGTTATGCTCTATGATTTTTATGCTCGACACGCTCATTTTTTGGGTGGAACCCTCATGTCCTTGCTCCAAAGCCATCGTTTAGTGCCCAAAGCTTGAATTTTAGGTTCCAAGGATTCATTTGTAGAGTCCAGAGCATTGACTCCAGCGTTCAAAGCCTCTTATTTATGCACCAAACTCTCATTCTTAGGCTTCAAACCCTCATTGTTATGCTCAAATTATGAGTTTTATGCTCGACACGCTCATTTTTTGGGTGGAACCCTCATCTCCTTGCTCCAAAGCCATCGTTTAGTGCCCAAAGCTTGAATTTTAGGTTCCAAGGATTCATTTGTAGACTCCAGAGCATTGACTCCAGCCTTCAAAGCCTCTTATTTATGCACCAAACTCTCATTCTTAGGGTTCAAACCCTCATTGTTATGCTCGAATTATGAGTTTTATGCTCGACGTGCTCATTTTTTGGGTCGAACCAACATCTCCTTGGTCCAAATACATCGTTTAGGGGACGAAGCTTGAATTTCAGGTTCCAAGGCTTCGTTTGTAGAGTCCAGAGCATTGACTCCAGCCTTCAAAGCCTCTTATTTATGCACCAAACTCTCATTCTTAGGCTTCAATCCCTCATTTTTACGCTTGACTTATGATTTTTATGCTCAACGTGCTCATTTTTTGGGTCGAACATTCATCTCATTGTTCCACATACATTGCTTAGTGCCCTAAGCTTGAATTTTAGGTTCCAAGGCTTCGTTTGTAGAGTCCAGAGCATTGACTCCAGCCTTCAAAGCCTCTTATTTATGCACCAAACTCTCATTCATAGGCTTCAAACCCTCATTTTTACACTTGACTTATGATTTTTATGCTCAACGTGCTCATTTTTTGGGTCGAACATTCATCTCATTGTTCCAAATACATTGTTTAGTGCCCAAAGCTTGAATTTTAGGTTCCAAGGCTTCGTTTGTAGAGTCCAGAGCATTGACTCCAGCCTTCAAAGCCTCTTATTTATGCACCAAACTCTCATTCTTAGGCTTCAAACCCTCATTGTTATGCTCGAATTATGAGTTTTATGCTCGACGTGCTCATTTTTTGGGTCGAACCCTCATGTCCTTGGTCCAAATACATCGTTTAGTGCCCAAAGCTTGAATTTTAGGTTCCAAGGCTTCGTTTGTAGAGTCCAGAGCATTGACTCCAGCCTTCAAAGCCTCTTATTTATGCACCAAACTCTCATTCTTAGGCTTCAAACCCTCATTGTTATGCTCTATGATTTTTATGCTCGACACGCTCATTTTTTGGGTGGAACCCTCATGTCCTTGCTCCAAAGCCATCGTTTAGTGCCCAAAGCTTGAATTTTAGGTTCCAAGGATTCATTTGTAGAGTCCAGAGCATTGACTCCAGCGTTCAAAGCCTCTTATTTATGCACCAAACTCTCATTCTTAGGCTTCAAACCCTCATTGTTATGCTCAAATTATGAGTTTTATGCTCGACACGCTCATTTTTTGGGTGGAACCCTCATCTCCTTGCTCCAAAGCCATCGTTTAGTGCCCAAAGCTTGAATTTTAGGTTCCAAGGATTCATTTGTAGACTCCAGAGCATTGACTCCAGCCTTCAAAGCCTCTTATTTATGCACCAAACTCTCATTCTTAGGGTTCAAACCCTCATTGTTATGCTCGAATTATGAGTTTTATGCTCGACGTGCTCATTTTTTGGGTCGAACCAACATCTCCTTGGTCCAAATACATCGTTTAGGGGACGAAGCTTGAATTTCAGGTTCCAAGGCTTCGTTTGTAGAGTCCAGAGCATTGACTCCAGCCTTCAAAGCCTCTTATTTATGCACCAAACTCTCATTCTTAGGCTTCAATCCCTCATTTTTACGCTTGACTTATGATTTTTATGCTCAACGTGCTCATTTTTTGGGTCGAACATTCATCTCATTGTTCCACATACATTGCTTAGTGCCCTAAGCTTGAATTTTAGGTTCCAAGGCTTCGTTTGTAGAGTCCAGAGCATTGACTCCAGCCTTCAAAGCCTCTTATTTATGCACCAAACTCTCATTCATAGGCTTCAAACCCTCATTTTTACACTTGACTTATGATTTTTATGCTCAACGTGCTCATTTTTTGGGTCGAACATTCATCTCATTGTTCCAAATACATTGTTTAGTGCCCAAAGCTTGAATTTTAGGTTCCAAGGCTTCGTTTGTAGAGTCCAGAGCATTGACTCCAGCCTTCAAAGCCTCTTATTTATGCACCAAACTCTCATTCTTAGGCTTCAAACCCTCATTGTTATGCTCGAATTATGAGTTTTATGCTCGACGTGCTCATTTTTTGGGTCGAACCCTCATGTCCTTGGTCCAAATACATCGTTTAGTGCCCAAAGCTTGAATTTTAGGTTCCAAGGCTTCGTTTGTAGAGTCCAGAGCATTGACTCCAGCCTTCAAAGCCTCTTATTTATGCACCAAACTCTCATTCTTAGGCTTCAAACCCTCATTGTTATGCTCTATGATTTTTATGCTCGACACGCTCATTTTTTGGGTGGAACCCTCATGTCCTTGCTCCAAAGCCATCGTTTAGTGCCCAAAGCTTGAATTTTAGGTTTCAAGGCTTCGTTTGTAGAGTCCAGAGCATTGACTCCAGCGTTCAAAGCCTCTTATTTATGCACCAAACTCTCATTCTTAGGCTTCAAACCCTCATTGTTATGCTCAAATTATGAGTTTTATGCTCGACACGCTCATTTTTTGGGTGGAACCCTCATCTCCTTGCTCCAAAGCCATCGTTTAGTGCCCAAAGCTTGAATTTTAGGTTCCAAGGATTCATTTGTAGACTCCAGAGCATTGACTCCAGCCTTCAAAGCCTCTTATTTATGCACCAAACTCTCATTCTTAGGGTTCAAACCCTCATTGTTATGCTCGAATTATGAGTTTTATGCTCGACGTGCTCATTTTTTGGGTCGAACCAACATCTCCTTGGTCCAAATACATCGTTTAGGGGACAAAGCTTGAATTTCAGGTTCCAAGGCTTCGTTTGTAGAGTCCAGAGCATTGACTCCAGCCTTCAAAGCCTCTTATTTATGCACCAATCTTGCAATCTTAGGGTTCAAACCCTCATTTTTACGCTTGACTTATGATTTTTATGCTCAACGTGCTCATTTTTTGGGTCGAACATTCATCTCATTGTTCCAAATACATTGTTTAGTGCCCTAAGCTTGAATTTTAGGTTCCAAGGATTCATTTGTAGAGTCCAGAGCATTGACTCCAGCCTTCAAAGCCTCTTATTTATGCACCAAACTCTCATTCTTAGGCTGCAAACCCTCATTGTTATGCTCTATGATTTTTATGCTCGACACGCTCATTTTTTGGGTGGAACCCTCATGTCCTTGCTCCAAAGCCATTGTTTAGTGCCCAAAGCTTGAATTTTAGGTTCCAAGGCTTCGTTTGTAGAGTCCAGAGCATTGACTCCAGCCTTCAAAGCCTCTTATTTATGCACCAAACTCTCATTCTTAGGCTTCAAACCCTCATTGTTATGCTCTATGATTTTTATGCTCGACACGCTCATTTTTTGGGTGGAACCCTCATGTCCTTGCTCCAAAGCCATCGTTTAGTGCCCAAAGCTTGAATTTTAGGTTCCAAGGATTCATTTGTAGAGTCCAGAGCATTGACTCCAGCGTTCAAAGCCTCTTATTTATGCACCAAACTCTCATTCTTAGGCTTCAAACCCTCATTGTTATGCTCAAATTATGAGTTTTATGCTCGACACGCTCATTTTTTGGGTGGAACCCTCATCTCCTTGCTCCAAAGCCATCGTTTAGTGCCCAAAGCTTGAATTTTAGGTTCCAAGGATTCATTTGTAGACTCCAGAGCATTGACTCCAGCCTTCAAAGCCTCTTATTTATGCACCAAACTCTCATTCTTAGGGTTCAAACCCTCATTGTTATGCTCGAATTATGAGTTTTATGCTCGACGTGCTCATTTTTTGGGTCGAACCAACATCTCCTTGGTCCAAATACATCGTTTAGGGGACGAAGCTTGAATTTCAGGTTCCAAGGCTTCGTTTGTAGAGTCCAGAGCATTGACTCCAGCCTTCAAAGCCTCTTATTTATGCACCAAACTCTCATTCTTAGGCTTCAATCCCTCATTTTTACGCTTGACTTATGATTTTTATGCTCAACGTGCTCATTTTTTGGGTCGAACATTCATCTCATTGTTCCACATACATTGCTTAGTGCCCTAAGCTTGAATTTTAGGTTCCAAGGCTTCGTTTGTAGAGTCCAGAGCATTGACTCCAGCCTTCAAAGCCTCTTATTTATGCACCAAACTCTCATTCATAGGCTTCAAACCCTCATTTTTACACTTGACTTATGATTTTTATGCTCAACGTGCTCATTTTTTGGGTCGAACATTCATCTCATTGTTCCAAATACATTGTTTAGTGCCCAAAGCTTGAATTTTAGGTTCCAAGGCTTCGTTTGTAGAGTCCAGAGCATTGACTCCAGCCTTCAAAGCCTCTTATTTATGCACCAAACTCTCATTCTTAGGCTTCAAACCCTCATTGTTATGCTCGAATTATGAGTTTTATGCTCGACGTGCTCATTTTTTGGGTCGAACCCTCATGTCCTTGGTCCAAATACATCGTTTAGGGGACAAAGCTTGAATTTTAGGTTCCAAGGCTTCGTTTGTAGAGTCCAGAGCATTGACTCCAGCCTTCAAAGCCTCTTATTTATGCACCAAACTCTCATTCTTAGGCTTCAAACCCTCATTGTTATGCTCTATGATTTTTATGCTCGACACGCTCATTTTTTGGGTGGAACCCTCATGTCCTTGCTCCAAAGCCATCGTTTAGTGCCCAAAGCTTGAATTTTAGGTTCCAAGGCTTCGTTTGTAGAGTCCAGAGCATTGACTCCAGCCTTCAAAGCCTCTTATTTATGCACCAAAGTCTCATTCTTAGGCTTCAAACCCTCAGTGTTATGCTCAAATTATGAGTTTTATGCACGACATGCTCATTTTTTGGGTCGAACCCTCATGTCCTTGCTCCAAAGCCATCGTTTAGTGCCCAAAGCTTGAATTTTAGGTTCCAAGGCTTCGTTTGTAGAGTCCAGAGCATTGACTCCAGCCTTCAAAGCCTCTTATTTATGCACCAAACTCTCATTCTTAGGCTTCAAACCCTCATTGTTATGCTCTATGATTTTTATGCTCGACACGCTCATTTTTTGGGTGGAACCCTCATGTCCTTGCTCCAAAGCCATCGTTTAGTGCCCAAAGCTTGAATTTTAGGTTCCAAGGATTCATTTGTAGAGTCCAGAGCATTGACTCCAGCGTTCAAAGCCTCTTATTTATGCACCAAACTCTCATTCTTAGGCTTCAAACCCTCATTGTTATGCTCAAATTATGAGTTTTATGCTCGACACGCTCATTTTTTGGGTGGAACCCTCATCTCCTTGCTCCAAATACATCGTTTAGTGCCCAAAGCTTGAATTTTAGGTTCCAAGGATTCATTTGTAGACTCCAGAGCATTGACTCCAGCCTTCAAAGCCTCTTATTTATGCACCAAACTCTCATTCTTAGGGTTCAAACCCTCATTGTTATGCTCGAATTATGAGTTTTATGCTCGACGTGCTCATTTTTTGGGTCGAACCAACATCTCCTTGGTCCAAATACATCGTTTAGGGGACGAAGCTTGAATTTCAGGTTCCAAGGCTTCGTTTGTAGAGTCCAGAGCATTGACTCCAGCCTTCAAAGCCTCTTATTTATGCACCAAACTCTCATTCTTAGGCTTCAATCCCTCATTTTTACGCTTGACTTATGATTTTTATGCTCAACGTGCTCATTTTTTGGGTCGAACATTCATCTCATTGTTCCACATACATTGCTTAGTGCCCTAAGCTTGAATTTTAGGTTCCAAGGCTTCGTTTGTAGAGTCCAGAGCATTGACTCCAGCCTTCAAAGCCTCTTATTTATGCACCAAACTCTCATTCATAGGCTTCAAACCCTCATTTTTACACTTGACTTATGATTTTTATGCTCAACGTGCTCATTTTTTGGGTCGAACATTCATCTCATTGTTCCAAATACATTGTTTAGTGCCCAAAGCTTGAATTTTAGGTTCCAAGGCTTCGTTTGTAGAGTCCAGAGCATTGACTCCAGCCTTCAAAGCCTCTTATTTATGCACCAAACTCTCATTCTTAGGCTTCAAACCCTCATTGTTATGCTCGAATTATGAGTTTTATGCTCGACGTGCTCATTTTTTGGGTCGAACCCTCATGTCCTTGGTCCAAATACATCGTTTAGTGCCCAAAGCTTGAATTTTAGGTTCCAAGGCTTCGTTTGTAGAGTCCAGAGCATTGACTCCAGCCTTCAAAGCCTCTTATTTATGCACCAAACTCTCATTCTTAGGCTTCAAACCCTCATTGTTATGCTCTATGATTTTTATGCTCGACACGCTCATTTTTTGGGTGGAACCCTCATGTCCTTGCTCCAAAGCCATCGTTTAGTGCCCAAAGCTTGAATTTTAGGTTCCAAGGATTCATTTGTAGAGTCCAGAGCATTGACTCCAGCGTTCAAAGCCTCTTATTTATGCACCAAACTCTCATTCTTAGGCTTCAAACCCTCATTGTTATGCTCAAATTATGAGTTTTATGCTCGACACGCTCATTTTTTGGGTGGAACCCTCATCTCCTTGCTCCAAAGCCATCGTTTAGTGCCCAAAGCTTGAATTTTAGGTTCCAAGGATTCATTTGTAGACTCCAGAGCATTGACTCCAGCCTTCAAAGCCTCTTATTTATGCACCAAACTCTCATTCTTAGGGTTCAAACCCTCATTGTTATGCTCGAATTATGAGTTTTATGCTCGACGTGCTCATTTTTTGGGTCGAACCAACATCTCCTTGGTCCAAATACATCGTTTAGGGGACGAAGCTTGAATTTCAGGTTCCAAGGCTTCGTTTGTAGAGTCCAGAGCATTGACTCCAGCCTTCAAAGCCTCTTATTTATGCACCAAACTCTCATTCTTAGGCTTCAATCCCTCATTTTTACGCTTGACTTATGATTTTTATGCTCAACGTGCTCATTTTTTGGGTCGAACATTCATCTCATTGTTCCACATACATTGCTTAGTGCCCTAAGCTTGAATTTTAGGTTCCAAGGCTTCGTTTGTAGAGTCCAGAGCATTGACTCCAGCCTTCAAAGCCTCTTATTTATGCACCAAACTCTCATTCATAGGCTTCAAACCCTCATTTTTACACTTGACTTATGATTTTTATGCTCAACGTGCTCATTTTTTGGGTCGAACATTCATCTCATTGTTCCAAATACATTGTTTAGTGCCCAAAGCTTGAATTTTAGGTTCCAAGGCTTCGTTTGTAGAGTCCAGAGCATTGACTCCAGCCTTCAAAGCCTCTTATTTATGCACCAAACTCTCATTCTTAGGCTTCAAACCCTCATTGTTATGCTCGAATTATGAGTTTTATGCTCGACGTGCTCATTTTTTGGGTCGAACCCTCATGTCCTTGGTCCAAATACATCGTTTAGTGCCCAAAGCTTGAATTTTAGGTTCCAAGGCTTCGTTTGTAGAGTCCAGAGCATTGACTCCAGCCTTCAAAGCCTCTTATTTATGCACCAAACTCTCATTCTTAGGCTTCAAACCCTCATTGTTATGCTCTATGATTTTTATGCTCGACACGCTCATTTTTTGGGTGGAACCCTCATGTCCTTGCTCCAAAGCCATCGTTTAGTGCCCAAAGCTTGAATTTTAGGTTTCAAGGCTTCGTTTGTAGAGTCCAGAGCATTGACTCCAGCGTTCAAAGCCTCTTATTTATGCACCAAACTCTCATTCTTAGGCTTCAAACCCTCATTGTTATGCTCAAATTATGAGTTTTATGCTCGACACGCTCATTTTTTGGGTGGAACCCTCATCTCCTTGCTCCAAAGCCATCGTTTAGTGCCCAAAGCTTGAATTTTAGGTTCCAAGGATTCATTTGTAGACTCCAGAGCATTGACTCCAGCCTTCAAAGCCTCTTATTTATGCACCAAACTCTCATTCTTAGGGTTCAAACCCTCATTGTTATGCTCGAATTATGAGTTTTATGCTCGACGTGCTCATTTTTTGGGTCGAACCAACATCTCCTTGGTCCAAATACATCGTTTAGGGGACAAAGCTTGAATTTCAGGTTCCAAGGCTTCGTTTGTAGAGTCCAGAGCATTGACTCCAGCCTTCAAAGCCTCTTATTTATGCACCAATCTTGCAATCTTAGGGTTCAAACCCTCATTTTTACGCTTGACTTATGATTTTTATGCTCAACGTGCTCATTTTTTGGGTCGAACATTCATCTCATTGTTCCAAATACATTGTTTAGTGCCCTAAGCTTGAATTTTAGGTTCCAAGGATTCATTTGTAGAGTCCAGAGCATTGACTCCAGCCTTCAAAGCCTCTTATTTATGCACCAAACTCTCATTCTTAGGCTGCAAACCCTCATTGTTATGCTCTATGATTCTTATGCTCGACAGCCTCATTCTTTGAAGCGAACCCTCATGTCCTTGGTCCAAATACATCGTTTAGGGGACAAAGCTTGAATTTTAGGTTCCAAGGATTCATTTGTAGAGTCCAGAGCATTGACTCCAGCCTTCAAAGCCTCTTATTTATGCACCAAACTCTCATTCTTAGGCTTCAAACCCTCACTGTTATGCTCAAATTATGAGTTTTATGCTCGACACGCTCATTTTTTGAAACGAACCCTCATGTCCTTGCTCCAAAGCCATCGTTTAGTGCCCAAAGCTTGAATTTTAGGTTCCAAGGATTCATTTGTAGAGTCCAGAGCATTGACTCCAGGCTTGAAATCCTCTTATTTATGCACCAAAATCTCATTCTTAGGCTTCAAACCCTCATTGTTATGCTCGAATTATGAGTTTTATGCTCGACGTGCTCATTTTTTGGGTCGAACCCTCATCTCCTTGGTCCAAATACATCGTTTAGGGGACAAAGCTTGAATTTTAGGTTCCAAGGCTTCGTTTGTAGAGTCCAGAGCATTGACTCCAGCCTTCAAAGCCTCTTATTTATGCACCAAACTCTCATTCTTAGGCTTCAAACCCTCATTGTTATGCTCTATGATTTTTATGCTCGACACGCTCATTTTTTGGGTGGAACCCTCATGTCCTTGCTCCAAAGCCATTGTTTAGTGCCCAAAGCTTGAATTTTAGCTTCCAAGGATTCATTTGTAGAGTCCAGAGCATTGACTCCAGCCTTCAAAGCCTCTTATTTATGCACCAAACTCTCATTCTTAGGCTTCAAACCCTCATTGTTATGCTCAAATTATGAGTTTTATGCTCGACACGCTCATTTTTTGGGTGGAACCCTCATGTCCTTGCTCCAAAGCCATCGTTTAGTGCCCAAAGCTTGAATTTTAGGTTTCAAGGCTTCGTTTGTAGAGTCCAGAGCATTGACTCCAGCCTTCAAAGCCTCTTATTTATGCACCAATCTTGCAATCTTAGGGTTCAATCCCTCATTTTAGGCTTGACTTATCATTTTCATGCCCGACATGCTCATTTTTTGGGTCGAACCCTCATCTCCTTGCTCCAAACACATTCTTTAGGGGACAAAGCTTGAATTTTAGGTTTCAAGGCTTCGTTTGTAGAGTCCAGAGCATTGACTCCAGCCTTCAAAGCCTCTTATTTATGCACCAAACCCTCATTCTTAGGCTTCAAACCCTCATTTTCACGCTTGACTTATGATATTTATGCTCAACGTGCTCATTTTTTGGGTCGAACATTCATCTCATTGTTCCAAATACATTGTTTAGTGCCCTAAGCTTGAATTTTAGGTTCCAAGGATTCATTTGTAGAGTCCAGAGCATTGACTCCAGCCTTCAAAGCCTCTTATTTATGCACCAAACTCTCATTCTTAGGCTTCAAACCCTCATTGTTATGCTCTATGATTTTTATGCTCGACAGCCTCATTCTTTGAAGCGAACCCTCATCTCCTTGGTCCAAATATATCGTTTAGGGGACAAAGCTTGAATTTTAGGTTCCAAGGATTCATTTGTAGAGTCCAGAGCATTGACTCCAGGCTTGAAATCCTCTTATTTATGCACCAAACTCTCATTCTTAGGGTTCAAACCCTCATTGTTATGCTCGAATTATGAGTTTTATGCTCGACGTGCTCATTTTTTGGGTCGAACCCTCATGTCCTTGCTCCAAATACATCGTTTAGGGGACAAAGCTTGAATTTTAGGTTCCAAGGCTTCGTTTGTAGAGTCCAGAGCATTGACTCCAGCCTTGAAAGCCTCTTATTTACGCACCAAACTCTCATTCTTAGGCTTCAAACCCTCATTGTTATGCTCTATGATTTTTATGCTCGACACGCTCATTTTTTGGGTCGAACCCTCATGTCCTTGGTCCAAATACATCGTTTAGGGGACAAAGCTTGAATTTTAGGTTCCAAGGATTCATTTGTAGAGTCCAGAGCATTGACTCCAGCCTTCAAAGCCTCTTATTTATGCACCAAACTCTCATTCTTAGGCTTCAATCCCTCATTTTTACGCTTGACTTATGATTTTTATGCTCAACGTGCTCATTTTTTGGGTCGAACATTCATCTCATTGTTCCACATACATTGCTTAGTGCCCTAAGCTTGAATTTTAGGTTCCAAGGCTTCGTTTGTAGAGTCCAGAGCATTGACTCCAGCCTTCAAAGCCTCTTATTTATGCACCAAACTCTCATTCATAGGCTTCAAACCCTCATTTTTACACTTGACTTATGATTTTTATGCTCAACGTGCTCATTTTTTGGGTCGAACATTCATCTCATTGTTCCAAATACATTGTTTAGTGCCCAAAGCTTGAATTTTAGGTTCCAAGGCTTCGTTTGTAGAGTCCAGAGCATTGAGTCCAGCCTTCAAAGCCTCTTATTTATGCACCAAACTCTCATTCTTAGGCTGCAAACCCTCATTGTTATGCTCAAATTATGAGTTTTATGCTCGACGTGCTCATTTTTTGGGTCGAACCCTCATGTCCTTGCTCCAAAGCCATCGTTTAGTGCCCAAAGCTTGAATTTTAGGTTCCAAGGCTTCGTTTGTAGAGTCCAGAGCATTGACTCCAGCGTTCAAAGCCTCTTATTTATGCACCAAACCCTCATTCTTAGGCTTCAAACCCTCATTTTTACGCTTGACTTATGATTTTTATGCTCAACGTGCTCATTTTTTGGGTCGAACATTCATCTCATTGTTCCAAATACATTGTTTAGTGCCCTAAGCTTGAATTTTAGGTTCCAAGGATTCATTTGTAGAGCCCAGAGCATTGACTCCAGCCTTGAAAGCCTCTTATTTATGCACCAAACTCTCATTCTTAGGCTGCAAACCCTCATTGTTATGCTCTATGATTTTTATGCTCGACAGCCTCATTCTTTGAAGCGAACCCTCATGTCCTTGGTCCAAATACATCGTTTAGGGGACAAAGCTTGAATTTTAGGTTCCAAGGATTCATTTGTAGAGTCCAGAGCATTGACTCCAGCCTTCAAAGCCTCTTATTTATGCACCAAACTCTCATTCTTAGGCTTCAAACCCTCACTGTTATGCTCAAATTATGAGTTTTATGCTCGACACGCTCATTTTTTGGGTGGAACCCTCATGTCCTTGCTCCAAAGCCATCGTTTAGTGCCCAAAGCTTGAATTTTAGGTTCCAAGGATTCATTTGTAGAGTCCAGAGCATTGACTCCAGCCTTCAAATCCTCTTATTTATGCACCAAACTCTCATTCTTAGGGTTCAAACCCTCATTGTTATGCTCGAATTATGAGTTTTATGCTCGACGTGCTCATTTTTTGGGTCGAACCCTCATGTCCTTGCTCCAAAGCCATCGTTTAGTGCCCAAAGCTTGAATTTTAGGTTCCAAGGCTTCGTTTGTAGAGTCCAGAGCATTGACTCCAGCCTTCAAAGCCTCTTATTTATGCACCAAACTCTCATTCTTAGGCTTCAAACCCTCATTGTTATGCTCTATGATTTTTATGCTCGACACGCTCATTTTTTGGGTGGAACCCTCATGTCCTTGCTCCAAAGCCATCGTTTAGTGCCCAAAGCTTGAATTTTAGCTTCCAAGGATTCATTTGTAGAGTCCAGAGCATTGACTCCAGCCTTCAAAGCCTCTTATTTATGCACCAAACTCTCATTCTTAGGCTTCAAACCCTCATTGTTATGCTCAAATTATGAGTTTTATGCTCGACACGCTCATTTTTTGGGTCGAACCCTCATGTCCTTGCTCCAAAGCCATCGTTTAGTGCCCAAAGCTTGAATTTTAGGTTTCAAGGCTTCGTTTGTAGAGTCCAGAGCATTGACTCCAGCCTTCAAAGCCTCTTATTTATGCACCAAACTTGCAATCTTAGGGTTCAATCCCTCATTTTAGGCTTGACTTATCATTTTCATGCCCGACATGCTCATTTTTTGGGTCGAACCCTCATCTCCTTGCTCCAAACACATTCTTTAGGGGACAAAGCTTGAATTTTAGGTTTCAAGGCTTCGTTTGTAGAGTCCAGAGCATTGACTCCAGCCTTCAAAGCCTCTTATTTATGCACCAAACCCTCATTCTTAGGCTTCAAACCCTCATTTTCACGCTTGTCTTATGATTTTTATGCTCAACGTGCTCATTTTTTGGGTCGAACATTCATCTCATTGTTCCAAATACATTGTTTAGTGCCCTAAGCTTGAATTTTAGGTTCCAAGGATTCATTTGTAGAGTCCAGAGCATTGACTCCAGCCTTGAAAGCCTCTTATTTATGCACCAAACTCTCATTCTTAGGCTTCAAACCCTCATTGTTATGCTCTATGATTTTTATGCTCGACAGCCTCATTCTTTGAAGCGAACCCTCATCTCCTTGGTCCAAATATATCGTTTAGGGGACAAAGCTTGAATTTTAGGTTCCAAGGATTCATTTGTAGAGTCCAGAGCATTGACTCCAGGCTTGAAATCCTCTTATTTATGCACCAAACTCTCATTCTTAGGGTTCAAACCCTCATTGTTATGCTCGAATTATGAGTTTTATGCTCGACGTGCTCATTTTTTGGGTCGAACCCTCATCTCCTTGGTCCAAATACATCGTTTAGGGGACAAAGCTTGAATTTTAGGTTCCAAGGCTTCGTTTGTAGAGTCCAGAGCATTGACTCCAGCCTTGAAAGCCTCCTATTTACGCACCAAACTCTCATTCTTAGGCTTCAAACCCTCATTGTTATGCTCTATGATTTTTATGCTCGACACGCTCATTTTTTGGGACGAACCCTCATGTTCTTGGTCCATATACATCGTTTAGGGGACAAAGCTTGAATTTTAGGTTCCAAGGATTCATTTGTAGAGTCCAGAGCATTGACTCCAGCCTTCAAAGCCTCTTATTTATGCACCAAACTCTCATTCTTAGGCTTCAATCCCTCATTTTTACACTTGACTTATGATTTTTATGCTCAACGTGCTCATTTTTTGGGTCGAACATGCATCTCATTGTTCCACATACATTGCTTAGTGCCCTAAGCTTGAATTTTAGGTTCCAAGGCTTCGTTTGTAGAGTCCAGAGCATTGACTCCAGCCTTGAAAGCCTCTTATTTATGCACCAAACTCTCATTCATAGGCTTCAAACCCTCATTTTCACGCTTGACTTATGATTTTTATGCTCAACGTGCTCATTTTTTGGGTCGAACATTCATCTCATTGTTCCAAATACATTGTTTAGTGCCCTAAGCTTGAATTTTAGGTTCCAAGGATTCATTTGTAGAGTCCAGAGCATTGACTCCAGCCTTGAAAGCCTCTTATTTATGCACCAAACTCTCATTCTTAGGCTTCAAACCCTCATTGTTATGCTCGAATTATGAGTTTTATGCTCGACGTGCTCATTTTTTGGGTCGAACCCTCATGTCCTTGGTCCAAATACATCGTTTAGGGGACAAAGCTTGAATTTTAGGTTCCAAGGCTTCGTTTGTAGAGTCCAGAGCATTGACTCCAGCCTTCAAAGCCTCTTATTTATGCACCAAACTCTCATTCTTAGGCTTCAAACCCTCATTGTTATGCTCTATGATTTTTATGCTCGACACGCTCATTTTTTGGGTGGAACCCTCATGTCCTTGCTCCAAAGCCATCGTTTAGGGGACAAAGCTTGAATTTTAGGTTCCAAGGCTTCGTTTGTAGAGTCCAGAGCATTGACTCCAGCCTTCAAAGCCTCTTATTTATGCACCAAAGTCTCATTCTTAGGCTTCAAACCCTCAGTGTTATGCTCAAATTATGAGTTTTATGCACGACATGCTCATTTTTTGGGTCGAACCCTCATGTCCTTGCTCCAAAGCCATCGTTTAGTGCCCAAAGCTTGAATTTTAGGTTCCAAGGCTTCGTTTGTAGAGTCCAGAGCATTGACTCCAGCCTTCAAAGCCTCTTATTTATGCACCAAACTCTCATTCTTAGGCTTCAAACCCTCATTGTTATGGTCTATGATTTTTATGCTCGACACGCTCATTTTTTGGGTGGAACCCTCATGTCCTTGCTCCAAAGCCATCGTTTAGTGCCCAAAGCTTGAATTTTAGGTTCCAAGTATTCATTTGTAGAGTCCAGAGCATTGACTCCAGCCTTCAAAGCCTCTTATTTATGCACCAAACTCTCATTCTTAGGCTTCAAACCCTCACTGTTATGCTCAAATTATGAGTTTTATGCTCGACACACTCATTTTTTGAAACGAACCCTCATGTCCTTGCTCCAAAGCCATCGTTTAGTGCCCAAAGCTTGAATTTTAGGTTCCAAGGATTCATTTGTAGAGTCCAGAGCATTGACTCCAGGCTTGAAATCCTCTTATTTATGCACCAAACTCTCATTCTTAGGGTTCAAACCCTCATTGTTATGCTCGAATTATGAGTTTTATGCTCGACGTGCTCATTTTTTGGGTCGAACCCTCATGTCCTTGGTCCAAATACATCGTTTAGGGGACAAAGCTTGAATTTTAGGTTCCAAGGCTTCGTTTGTAGAGTCCAGAGCATTGACTCCAGCCTTCAAAGCCTCTTATTTATGCACCAAACTCTCATTCTTAGGCTTCAAACCCTCATTGTTATGCTCTATGATTTTTATGCTCGACACGCTCATTTTTTGGGTGGAACCCTCATGTCCTTGCTCCAAAGCCATTGTTTAGTGCCCAAAGCTTGAATTTTAGCTTCCAAGGATTCATTTGTAGAGTCCAGAGCATTGACTCCAGCCTTCAAAGCCTCTTATTTATGCACCAAACTCTCATTCTTAGGCTTCAAACCCTCATTGTTATGCTCAAATTATGAGTTTTATGCTCGACACGCTCATTTTTTGGGTGGAACCCTCATGTCCTTGCTCCAAAGCCATCGTTTAGTGCCCAAAGCTTGAATTTTAGGTTTCAAGGCTTCGTTTGTAGAGTCCAGAGCATTGACTCCAGCCTTCAAAGCCTCTTATTTATGCACCAATCTTGCAATCTTAGGGTTCAATCCCTCATTTTAGGCTTGACTTATCATTTTCATGCCCGACATGCTCATTTTTTGGGTCGAACCCTCATCTCCTTGCTCCAAACACATTCTTTAGGGGACAAAGCTTGAATTTTAGGTTTCAAGGCTTCGTTTGTAGAGTCCAGAGCATTGACTCCAGCCTTCAAAGCCTCTTATTTATGCACCAAACCCTCATTCTTAGGCTTCAAACCCTCATTTTCACGCTTGACTTATGATTTTTATGCTCAACGTGCTCATTTTTTGGGTCGAACATTCATCTCATTGTTCCAAATACATTGTTTAGTGCCCTAAGCTTGAATTTTAGGTTCCAAGGATTCATTTGTAGAGTCCAGAGCATTGACTCCAGCCTTGAAAGCCTCTTATTTATGCACCAAACTCTCATTCTTAGGCTTCAAACCCTCATTGTTATGCTCTATGATTTTTATGCTCGACAGCCTCATTCTTTGAAGCGAACCCTCATCTCCTTGGTCCAAATATATCGTTTAGGGGACAAAGCTTGAATTTTAGGTTCCAAGGATTCATTTGTAGAGTCCAGAGCATTGACTCCAGGCTTGAAATCCTCTTATTTATGCACCAAACTCTCATTCTTAGGGTTCAAACCCTCATTGTTATGCTCGAATTATGAGTTTTATGCTCGACGTGCTCATTTTTTGGGTCGAACCCTCATGTCCTTGCTCCAAATACATCGTTTAGGGGACAAAGCTTGAATTTTAGGTTCCAAGGCTTCGTTTGTAGAGTCCAGAGCATTGACTCCAGCCTTGAAAGCCTCTTATTTACGCACCAAACTCTCATTCTTAGGCTTCAAACCCTCATTGTTATGCTCTATGATTTTTATGCTCGACACGCTCATTTTTTGGGTCGAACCCTCATGTCCTTGGTCCAAATACATCGTTTAGGGGACAAAGCTTGAATTTTAGGTTCCAAGGATTCATTTGTAGAGTCCAGAGCATTGACTCCAGCCTTCAAAGCCTCTTATTTATGCACCAAACTCTCATTCTTAGGCTTCAATCCCTCATTTTTACGCTTGACTTATGATTTTTATGCTCAACGTGCACATTTTTTGGGTCGAACATTCATCTCATTGTTCCACATACATTGCTTAGTGCCCTAAGCTTGAATTTTAGGTTCCAAGGCTTCGTTTGTAGAGTCCAGAGCATTGACTCCAGCCTTCAAAGCCTCTTATTTATGCACCAAACTCTCATTCATAGGCTTCAAACCCTCATTTTTACACTTGACTTATGATTTTTATGCTCAACGTGCTCATTTTTTGGGTCGAACATTCATCTCATTGTTCCAAATACATTGTTTAGTGCCCAAAGCTTGAATTTTAGGTTCCAAGGCTTCGTTTGTAGAGTCCAGAGCATTGACTCCAGCCTTCAAAGCCTCTTATTTATGCACCAAACTCTCATTCTTAGGCTTCAATCCCTCATTTTTACGCTTGACTTATGATTTTTATGCTCAACGTGCTCATTTTTTGGGTCGAACATTCATCTCATTGTTCCACATACATTGCTTAGTGCCCTAAGCTTGAATTTTAGGTTCCAAGGCTTCGTTTGTAGAGTCCAGAGCATTGACTCCAGCCTTCAAAGCCTCTTATTTATGCACCAAACTCTCATTCTTAGGCTTCAAACCCTCATTTTTACACTTGACTTATGATTTTTATGCTCAACGTGCTCATTTTTTGGGTCGAACATTCATCTCATTGTTCCAAATACATTGTTTAGTGCCCAAAGCTTGAATTTTAGGTTCCAAGGCTTCGTTTGTAGAGTCCAGAGCATTGAGTCCAGCCTTCAAAGCCTCTTATTTATGCACCAAACTCTCATTCTTAGGCTGCAAACCCTCATTGTTATGCTCAAATTATGAGTTTTATGCTCGACGTGCTCATTTTTTGGGTCGAACCCTCATGTCCTTGCTCCAAAGCCATCGTTTAGTGCCCAAAGCTTGAATTTTAGGTTCCAAGGCTTCGTTTGTAGAGTCCAGAGCATTGACTCCAGCCTTCAAAGCCTCTTATTTATGCACCAAACCCTCATTCTTAGGCTTCAAACCCTCATTTTTACGCTTGACTTATGATTTTTATGCTCAACGTGCTCTTTTTTAGGGTCGAACATTCATGTCATTGTTCCAAATACATTGTTTAGTGCCCTAAGCTTGAATTTTAGGTTCCAAGGATTCATTTGTAGAGCCCAGAGCATTGACTCCAGCCTTCAAAGCCTCTTATTTATGCACCAAACTCTCATTCTTAGGCTGCAAACCCTCATTGTTATGCTCTATGAGTTTTATGCTCGACACGCTCATTTTTTGGGTGGAACCCTCATGTCCTTGCTCCAAAGCCATCGTTTAGTGCCCAAAGCTTGAATTTTAGGTTCCAAGGATTCATTTGTAGAGTCCAGAGCATTGACTCCAGCCTTCAAATCCTCTTATTTATGCACCAAACTCTCATTCTTAGGGTTCAAACCCTCATTGTTATGCTCGAATTATGAGTTTTATGCTCGACGTGCTCATTTTTTGGGTCGAACCCTCATGTCCTTGGTCCAAAGCCATCGTTTAGGGGACAAAGCTTGAATTTTAGGTTCCAAGGCTTCGTTTGTAGAGTCCAGAGCATTGACTCCAGCCTTCAAAGCCTCTTATTTATGCACCAAACTCTCATTCTTAGGCTTCAAACCCTCATTGTTATGCTCTATGATTTTTATGCTCGACGTGCTCATTTTTTGGGTCGAACCCTCATGTCCTTGGTCCAAATACATCGTTTAGTGCCCAAAGCTTGAATTTTAGGTTCCAAGGCTTCGTTTGTAGAGTCCAGAGCATTGACTCCAGCCTTCAAAGCCTCTTATTTATGCACCAAACTCTCATTCTTAGGCTTCAAACCCTCATTGTTATGCTCAAATTATGAGTTTTATGCTCGACACGCTCATTTTTTGGGTCGAACCCTCATGTCCTTGCTCCAAAGCCATCGTTTAGTGCCCAAAGCTTGAATTTTAGGTTTCAAGGCTTCGTTTGTAGAGTCCAGAGCATTGACTCCAGCCTTCAAAGCCTCTTATTTATGCACCAAACTTGCAATCTTAGGCTTCAATCCCTCATTTTAGGCTTGACTTATCATTATCATGCCCGACATGCTCATTTTTTGGGTCGAACCCTCATCTCCTTGCTCCAAACACATTCTTTAGGGGACAAAGCTTGAATTTTAGGTTTCAAGGCTTCGTTTGTAGAGTCCAGAGCATTGACTCCAGCCTTCAAAGCCTCTTATTTATGCACCAAACCCTCATTCTTAGGCTTCAAACCCTCATTTTCACGCTTGTCTTATGATTTTTATGCTCAACGTGCTCATTTTTTGGGTCGAACATTCATCTCATTGTTCCAAATACATTGTTTAGTGCCCTAAGCTTGAATTTTAGGTTCCAAGGATTCATTTGTAGAGTCCAGAGCATTGACTCCAGCCTTGAAAGCCTCTTATTTATGCACCAAACTCTCATTCTTAGGCTTCAAACCCTCATTGTTATGCTCTATGATTTTTATGCTCGACAGCCTCATTCTTTGAAGCGAACCCTCATCTCCTTGGTCCAAATATATCGTTTAGGGGACAAAGCTTGAATTTTAGGTTCCAAGGATTCATTTGTAGAGTCCAGAGCATTGACTCCAGGCTTGAAATCCTCTTATTTATGCACCAAACTCTCATTCTTAGGGTTCAAACCCTCATTGTTATGCTCGAATTATGAGTTTTATGCTCGACGTGCTCATTTTTTGGGTCGAACCCTCATCTCCTTGGTCCAAATACATCGTTTAGGGGACAAAGCTTGAATTTTAGGTTCCAAGGCTTCGTTTGTAGAGTCCAGAGCATTGACTCCAGCCTTGAAAGCCTCTTATTTACGCACCAAACTCTCATTCTTAGGCTTCAAACCCTCATTGTTATGCTCTATGATTTTTATGCTCGACACGCTCATTTTTTGGGACGAACCCTCATGTTCTTGGTCCATATACATCGTTTAGGGGACAAAGCTTGAATTTTAGGTTCCAAGGATTCATTTGTAGAGTCCAGAGCATTGACTCCAGCCTTCAAAGCCTCTTATTTATGCACCAAACTCTCATTCTTAGGCTTCAATCCCTCATTTTTACACTTGACTTATGATTTTTATGCTCAACGTGCTCATTTTTTGGGTCGAACATTCATCTCATTGTTCCACATACATTGCTTAGTGCCCTAAGCTTGAATTTTAGGTTCCAAGGCTTCGTTTGTAGAGTCCAGAGCATTGACTCCAGCCTTCAAAGCCTCTTATTTATGCACCAAACTCTCATTCATAGGCTTCAAACCCTCATTTTCACGCTTGACTTATGATTTTTATGCTCAACGTGCTCATTTTTTGGGTCGAACATTCATCTCATTGTTCCAAATACATTGTTTAGTGCCCTAAGCTTGAATTTTAGGTTCCAAGGATTCATTTGTAGAGTCCAGAGCATTGACTCCAGCCTTGAAAGCCTCTTATTTATGCACCAAACTCTCATTCTTAGGCTTCAAACCCTCATTGTTATGCTCGAATTATGAGTTTTATGCTCGACGTGCTCATTTTTTGGGTCGAACCCTCATCTCCTTGGTCCAAATACATCGTTTAGGGGACAAAGCTTGAATTTTAGGTTCCAAGGCTTCGTTTGTAGAGTCCAGAGCATTGACTCCAGCCTTCAAAGCCTCTTATTTATGCACCAAACTCTCATTCTTAGGCTGCAAACCCTCATTGTTATGCTCTATGATTTTTATGCTCGACACGCTCATTTTTTGGGTGGAACCCTCATGTCCTTGCTCCAAAGCCATCGTTTAGTGCCCAAAGCTTGAATTTTAGGTTCCAAGGATTCATTTGTAGAGTCCAGAGCATTGACTCCAGCCTTCAAAGCCTCTTATTTATGCACCAAACTCTCATTCTTAGGCTGCAAACCCTCATTGTTATGCTCAAATTATGAGTTTTATGCTCGACACGCTCATATTTTGACACGAACCCTCATCTCCTTGCTCCAAAGCCATCGTTTAGTGCCCAAAGCTTGAATTTTAGGTTCCAAGGATTCATTTGTAGAGTCCAGAGCATTGACTCCAGCCTTCAAAGCCTCTTATTTATGCACCAAACTCTCATTCTTAGGGTTCAAACCCTCATTGTTATGCTCGAATATGAGTTTTATGCTCGACGTGCTCATTTTTTGGGTCGAACCAACATCTCCTTGGTCCAAATACATCGTTTAGGGGACAAAGCTTGAATTTCAGGTTCCAAGGCTTCGTTTGTAGAGTCCAGAGCATTGACTCCAGCCTTCAAAGCCTCTTATTTATGCACCAATCTTGCAATCTTAGGGTTCAAACCCTCATTGTTATGCTCAAATTATGAGTTTTTTGCTCAACACGCTCATTTTTTGGGTGGAACCCTCATGTCCTTGCTCCAAAGCCATCGTTTAGTGCCCAAAGCTTGAATTTTAGGTTCCAAGGATTCATTTGTAGAGTCCAGAGCATTGACTCCAGCCTTCAAAGCCTCTTATTTATGCACCAAACTCTCATTCTTAGGCTTCAATCCCTCATTTTTACGCTTGACTTATGATTTTTATGCTCAACGTGCTCATTTTTTGGGTCGAACATTCATCTCATTGTTCCACATACATTGCTTAGTGCCCTAAGCTTGAATTTTAGGTTCCAAGGCTTCGTTTGTAGAGTCCAGAGCATTGACTCCAGCCTTCAAAGCCTCTTATTTATGCACCAAACTCTCATTCATAGGCTTCAAACCCTCATTTTTACACTTGACTTATGATTTTTATGCTCAACGTGCTCATTTTTTGGGTCGAACATTCATCTCATTGTTCCAAATACATTGTTTAGTGCCCAAAGCTTGAATTTTAGGTTCCAAGGCTTCGTTTGTAGAGTCCAGAGCATTGAGTCCAGCCTTCAAAGCCTCTTATTTATGCACCAAACTCTCATTCTTAGGCTGCAAACCCTCATTGTTATGCTCAAATTATGAGTTTTATGCTCGACGTGCTCATTTTTTGAAGCGAACCCTCATGTCCTTGCTCCAAAGCCATCGTTTAGTGCCCAAAGCTTGAATTTTAGGTTCCAAGGCTTCGTTTGTAGAGTCCAGAGCATTGACTCCAGCCTTCAAAGCCTCTTATTTATGCACCAAACCCTCATTCTTAGGCTTCAAACCCTCATTTTTACGCTTGACTTATGATTTTTATGCTCAACGTGCTCTTTTTTAGGGTCGAACATTCATGTCATTGTTCCAAATACATTGTTTAGTGCCCTAAGCTTGAATTTTAGGTTCCAAGGATTCATTTGTAGAGCCCAGAGCATTGACTCCAGCCTTCAAAGCCTCTTATTTATGCACCAAACTCTCATTCTTAGGCTGCAAACCCTCATTGTTATGCTCTATGAGTTTTATGCTCGACGTGCTCATTTTTTGGGTCGAACCCTCATGTCCTTGGTCCAAAGCCATCGTTTAGGGGACAAAGCTTGAATTTTAGGTTCCAAGGCTTCGTTTGTAGAGTCCAGAGCATTGACTCCAGCCTTCAAAGCCTCTTATTTATGCACCAAACTCTCATTCTTAGGCTTCAAACCCTCATTGTTATGCTCTATGATTTTTATGCTCGACGTGCTCATTTTTTGGGTCGAACCCTCATGTCCTTGGTCCAAATACATCGTTTAGGGGACAAAGCTTGAATTGTAGGTTCCAAGGCTTCGTTTGTAGAGTCCAGAGCATTGACTCCAGCCTTCAAAGCCTCTTATTTATGCACCAAACTCTCATTCTTAGGCTTCAAACCCTCATTGTTATGCTCAAATTATGAGTTTTATGCTCGACACGCTCATTTTTTGGGTCGAACCCTCATGTCCTTGCTCCAAAGCCATCGTTTAGTGCCCAAAGCTTGAATTTTAGGTTTCAAGGCTTCGTTTGTAGAGTCCAGAGCATTGACTCCAGCCTTCAAAGCCTCTTATTTATGCACCAAACTTGCAATCTTAGGGTTCAATCCCTCATTTTAGGCTTGACTTATCATTATCATGCCCGACATGCTCATTTTTTGGGTCGAACCCTCATCTCCTTGCTCCAAACACATTCTTTAGGGGACAAAGCTTGAATTTTAGGTTCCAAGGATTCATTTGTAGAGTCCAGAGCATTGACTCCAGCCTTCAAAGCCTCTTATTTATGCACCAAACCCTCATTCTTAGGCTTCAAACCCTCATTTTCACGCTTGTCTTATGATTTTTATGCTCAACGTGCTCATTTTTTGGGTCGAACATTCATCTCATTGTTCCAAATACATTGTTTAGTGCCCTAAGCTTGAATTTTAGGTTCCAAGGATTCATTTGTAGAGTCCAGAGCATTGACTCCAGCCTTGAAAGCCTCTTATTTATGCACCAAACTCTCATTCTTAGGCTTCAAACCCTCATTGTTATGCTCTATGATTTTTATGCTCGACAGCCTCATTCTTTGAAGCGAACCCTCATCTCCTTGGTCCAAATATATCGTTTAGGGGACAAAGCTTGAATTTTAGGTTCCAAGGATTCATTTGTAGAGTCCAGAGCATTGACTCCAGGCTTGAAATCCTCTTATTTATGCACCAAACTCTCATTCTTAGGGTTCAAACCCTCATTGTTATGCTCGAATTATGAGTTTTATGCTCGACGTGCTCATTTTTTGGGTCGAACCCTCATCTCCTTGGTCCAAATACATCGTTTAGGGGACAAAGCTTGAATTTTAGGTTCCAAGGCTTCGTTTGTAGAGTCCAGAGCATTGACTCCAGCCTTGAAAGCCTCTTATTTACGCACCAAACTCTCATTCTTAGGCTTCAAACCCTCATTGTTATGCTCTATGATTTTTATGCTCGACACGCTCATTTTTTGGGACGAACCCTCATGTTCTTGGTCCATATACATCGTTTAGGGGACAAAGCTTGAATTTTAGGTTCCAAGGATTCATTTGTAGAGTCCAGAGCATTGACTCCAGCCTTCAAAGCCTCTTATTTATGCACCAAACTCTCATTCTTAGGCTTCAATCCCTCATTTTTACACTTGACTTATGATTTTTATGCTCAACGTGCTCATTTTTTGGGTCGAACATTCATCTCATTGTTCCACATACATTGCTTAGTGCCCTAAGCTTGAATTTTAGGTTCCAAGGCTTCGTTTGTAGAGTCCAGAGCATTGACTCCAGCCTTCAAAGCCTCTTATTTATGCACCAAACTCTCATTCATAGGCTTCAAACCCTCATTTTCACGCTTGACTTATGATTTTTATGCTCAACGTGCTCATTTTTTGGGTCGAACATTCATCTCATTGTTCCAAATACATTGTTTAGTGCCCTAAGCTTGAATTTTAGGTTCCAAGGATTCATTTGTAGAGTCCAGAGCATTGACTCCAGCCTTGAAAGCCTCTTATTTATGCACCAAACTCTCATTCTTAGGCTTCAAACCCTCATTGTTATGCTCGAATTATGAGTTTTATGCTCGACGTGCTCATTTTTTGGGTCGAACCCTCATCTCCTTGGTCCAAATACATCGTTTAGGGGACAAAGCTTGAATTTTAGGTTCCAAGGCTTCGTTTGTAGAGTCCAGAGCATTGACTCCAGCCTTCAAAGCCTCTTATTTATGCACCAAACTCTCATTCTTAGGCTGCAAACCCTCATTGTTATGCTCTATGATTTTTATGCTCGACACGCTCATTTTTTGGGTGGAACCCTCATGTCCTTGCTCCAAAGCCATCGTTTAGTGCCCAAAGCTTGAATTTTAGGTTCCAAGGATTCATTTGTAGAGTCCAGAGCATTGACTCCAGCCTTCAAAGCCTCTTATTTATGCACCAAACTCTCATTCTTAGGCTGCAAACCCTCATTGTTATGCTCAAATTATGAGTTTTATGCTCGACACGCTCATATTTTGACACGAACCCTCATCTCCTTGCTCCAAAGCCATCGTTTAGTGCCCAAAGCTTGAATTTTAGGTTCCAAGGATTCATTTGTAGAGTCCAGAGCATTGACTCCAGCCTTCAAAGCCTCTTATTTATGCACCAAACTCTCATTCTTAGGGTTCAAACCCTCATTGTTATGCTCGAATATGAGTTTTATGCTCGACGTGCTCATTTTTTGGGTCGAACCAACATCTCCTTGGTCCAAATACATCGTTTAGGGGACAAAGCTTGAATTTCAGGTTCCAAGGCTTCGTTTGTAGAGTCCAGAGCATTGACTCCAGCCTTCAAAGCCTCTTATTTATGCACCAATCTTGCAATCTTAGGGTTCAAACCCTCATTGTTATGCTCAAATTATGAGTTTTTTGCTCAACACGCTCATTTTTTGGGTGGAACCCTCATGTCCTTGCTCCAAAGCCATCGTTTAGTGCCCAAAGCTTGAATTTTAGGTTCCAAGGATTCATTTGTAGAGTCCAGAGCATTGACTCCAGCCTTCAAAGCCTCTTATTTATGCACCAAACTCTCATTCTTAGGCTTCAATCCCTCATTTTTACGCTTGACTTATGATTTTTATGCTCAACGTGCTCATTTTTTGGGTCGAACATTCATCTCATTGTTCCACATACATTGCTTAGTGCCCTAAGCTTGAATTTTAGGTTCCAAGGCTTCGTTTGTAGAGTCCAGAGCATTGACTCCAGCCTTCAAAGCCTCTTATTTATGCACCAAACTCTCATTCATAGGCTTCAAACCCTCATTTTTACACTTGACTTATGATTTTTATGCTCAACGTGCTCATTTTTTGGGTCGAACATTCATCTCATTGTTCCAAATACATTGTTTAGTGCCCAAAGCTTGAATTTTAGGTTCCAAGGCTTCGTTTGTAGAGTCCAGAGCATTGAGTCCAGCCTTCAAAGCCTCTTATTTATGCACCAAACTCTCATTCTTAGGCTGCAAACCCTCATTGTTATGCTCAAATTATGAGTTTTATGCTCGACGTGCTCATTTTTTGAAGCGAACCCTCATGTCCTTGCTCCAAAGCCATCGTTTAGTGCCCAAAGCTTGAATTTTAGGTTCCAAGGCTTCGTTTGTAGAGTCCAGAGCATTGACTCCAGCCTTCAAAGCCTCTTATTTATGCACCAAACCCTCATTCTTAGGCTTCAAACCCTCATTTTTACGCTTGACTTATGATTTTTATGCTCAACGTGCTCTTTTTTAGGGTCGAACATTCATGTCATTGTTCCAAATACATTGTTTAGTGCCCTAAGCTTGAATTTTAGGTTCCAAGGATTCATTTGTAGAGCCCAGAGCATTGACTCCAGCCTTCAAAGCCTCTTATTTATGCACCAAACTCTCATTCTTAGGCTGCAAACCCTCATTGTTATGCTCTATGAGTTTTATGCTCGACGTGCTCATTTTTTGGGTCGAACCCTCATGTCCTTGGTCCAAAGCCATCGTTTAGGGGACAAAGCTTGAATTTTAGGTTCCAAGGCTTCGTTTGTAGAGTCCAGAGCATTGACTCCAGCCTTCAAAGCCTCTTATTTATGCACCAAACTCTCATTCTTAGGCTTCAAACCCTCATTGTTATGCTCTATGATTTTTATGCTCGACGTGCTCATTTTTTGGGTCGAACCCTCATGTCCTTGGTCCAAATACATCGTTTAGGGGACAAAGCTTGAATTGTAGGTTCCAAGGCTTCGTTTGTAGAGTCCAGAGCATTGACTCCAGCCTTCAAAGCCTCTTATTTATGCACCAAACTCTCATTCTTAGGCTTCAAACCCTCATTGTTATGCTCAAATTATGAGTTTTATGCTCGACACGCTCATTTTTTGGGTCGAACCCTCATGTCCTTGCTCCAAAGCCATCGTTTAGTGCCCAAAGCTTGAATTTTAGGTTTCAAGGCTTCGTTTGTAGAGTCCAGAGCATTGACTCCAGCCTTCAAAGCCTCTTATTTATGCACCAAACTTGCAATCTTAGGGTTCAATCCCTCATTTTAGGCTTGACTTATCATTATCATGCCCGACATGCTCATTTTTTGGGTCGAACCCTCATCTCCTTGCTCCAAACACATTCTTTAGGGGACAAAGCTTGAATTTTAGGTTCCAAGGATTCATTTGTAGAGTCCAGAGCATTGACTCCAGCCTTCAAAGCCTCTTATTTATGCACCAAACCCTCATTCTTAGGCTTCAAACCCTCATTTTCACGCTTGTCTTATGATTTTTATGCTCAACGTGCTCATTTTTTGGGTCGAACATTCATCTCATTGTTCCAAATACATTGTTTAGTGCCCTAAGCTTGAATTTTAGGTTCCAAGGATTCATTTGTAGAGTCCAGAGCATTGACTCCAGCCTTGAAAGCCTCTTATTTATGCACCAAACTCTCATTCTTAGGCTTCAAACCCTCATTGTTATGCTCTATGATTTTTATGCTCGACAGCCTCATTCTTTGAAGCGAACCCTCATCTCCTTGGTCCAAATATATCGTTTAGGGGACAAAGCTTGAATTTTAGGTTCCAAGGATTCATTTGTAGAGTCCAGAGCATTGACTCCAGGCTTGAAATCCTCTTATTTATGCACCAAACTCTCATTCTTAGGGTTCAAACCCTCATTGTTATGCTCGAATTATGAGTTTTATGCTCGACGTGCTCATTTTTTGGGTCGAACCCTCATCTCCTTGGTCCAAATACATCGTTTAGGGGACAAAGCTTGAATTTTAGGTTCCAAGGCTTCGTTTGTAGAGTCCAGAGCATTGACTCCAGCCTTGAAAGCCTCTTATTTACGCACCAAACTCTCATTCTTAGGCTTCAAACCCTCATTGTTATGCTCTATGATTTTTATGCTCGACACGCTCATTTTTTGGGACGAACCCTCATGTTCTTGGTCCATATACATCGTTTAGGGGACAAAGCTTGAATTTTAGGTTCCAAGGATTCATTTGTAGAGTCCAGAGCATTGACTCCAGCCTTCAAAGCCTCTTATTTATGCACCAAACTCTCATTCTTAGGCTTCAATCCCTCATTTTTACACTTGACTTATGATTTTTATGCTCAACGTGCTCATTTTTTGGGTCGAACATTCATCTCATTGTTCCACATACATTGCTTAGTGCCCTAAGCTTGAATTTTAGGTTCCAAGGCTTCGTTTGTAGAGTCCAGAGCATTGACTCCAGCCTTCAAAGCCTCTTATTTATGCACCAAACTCTCATTCATAGGCTTCAAACCCTCATTTTCACGCTTGACTTATGATTTTTATGCTCAACGTGCTCATTTTTTGGGTCGAACATTCATCTCATTGTTCCAAATACATTGTTTAGTGCCCTAAGCTTGAATTTTAGGTTCCAAGGATTCATTTGTAGAGTCCAGAGCATTGACTCCAGCCTTGAAAGCCTCTTATTTATGCACCAAACTCTCATTCTTAGGCTTCAAACCCTCATTGTTATGCTCGAATTATGAGTTTTATGCTCGACGTGCTCATTTTTTGGGTCGAACCCTCATCTCCTTGGTCCAAATACATCGTTTAGGGGACAAAGCTTGAATTTTAGGTTCCAAGGCTTCGTTTGTAGAGTCCAGAGCATTGACTCCAGCCTTCAAAGCCTCTTATTTATGCACCAAACTCTCATTCTTAGGCTGCAAACCCTCATTGTTATGCTCTATGATTTTTATGCTCGACACGCTCATTTTTTGGGTGGAACCCTCATGTCCTTGCTCCAAAGCCATCGTTTAGTGCCCAAAGCTTGAATTTTAGGTTCCAAGGATTCATTTGTAGAGTCCAGAGCATTGACTCCAGCCTTCAAAGCCTCTTATTTATGCACCAAACTCTCATTCTTAGGCTGCAAACCCTCATTGTTATGCTCAAATTATGAGTTTTATGCTCGACACGCTCATATTTTGACACGAACCCTCATCTCCTTGCTCCAAAGCCATCGTTTAGTGCCCAAAGCTTGAATTTTAGGTTCCAAGGATTCATTTGTAGAGTCCAGAGCATTGACTCCAGCCTTCAAAGCCTCTTATTTATGCACCAAACTCTCATTCTTAGGGTTCAAACCCTCATTGTTATGCTCGAATATGAGTTTTATGCTCGACGTGCTCATTTTTTGGGTCGAACCAACATCTCCTTGGTCCAAATACATCGTTTAGGGGACAAAGCTTGAATTTCAGGTTCCAAGGCTTCGTTTGTAGAGTCCAGAGCATTGACTCCAGCCTTCAAAGCCTCTTATTTATGCACCAATCTTGCAATCTTAGGGTTCAAACCCTCATTGTTATGCTCAAATTATGAGTTTTTTGCTCAACACGCTCATTTTTTGGGTGGAACCCTCATGTCCTTGCTCCAAAGCCATCGTTTAGTGCCCAAAGCTTGAATTTTAGGTTCCAAGGATTCATTTGTAGAGTCCAGAGCATTGACTCCAGCCTTCAAAGCCTCTTATTTATGCACCAAACTCTCATTCTTAGGCTTCAATCCCTCATTTTTACGCTTGACTTATGATTTTTATGCTCAACGTGCTCATTTTTTGGGTCGAACATTCATCTCATTGTTCCACATACATTGCTTAGTGCCCTAAGCTTGAATTTTAGGTTCCAAGGCTTCGTTTGTAGAGTCCAGAGCATTGACTCCAGCCTTCAAAGCCTCTTATTTATGCACCAAACTCTCATTCATAGGCTTCAAACCCTCATTTTTACACTTGAGTTATGATTTTTATGCTCAACGTGCTCATTTTTTGGGTCGAACATTCATCTCATTGTTCCAAATACATTGTTTAGTGCCCAAAGCTTGAATTTTAGGTTCCAAGGCTTCGTTTGTAGAGTCCAGAGCATTGAGTCCAGCCTTCAAAGCCTCTTATTTATGCACCAAACTCTCATTCTTAGGCTGCAAACCCTCATTGTTATGCTCAAATTATGAGTTTTATGCTCGACGTGCTCATTTTTTGAAGCGAACCCTCATGTCCTTGCTCCAAAG